>OX422207.1:704351076-704951076 GCA_949130495.1 Sambucus nigra
TCAAGCCTATGTGTAGATATTCTGAAAATTTGTTCATGCTCTCGGATCGAGGGTCCCGTGACCATACGATCAATTTTTTTGAGTTACTTTATCCCGTGCGAGTTGTTAGCGATGTTCACGAGGCCATTTGGGGATTGCTTCAGGGATTCACCCTCTAACGACACGTTTTTTTAGCCAAAGTGTATATATCGTGAAAATTGGTATGTGCTCTCAGATTGGGGTCCTTTGACCTTGCGGTCGGTTCTTATGAGTTACAATGGTCCTTTGCGAGTTATTGGCGCTGTTCACGGGACCGTTTGGGGCTGTTTTGGGGTTTCTCCCTCTAACGTCATGTTTTCAAGCCTAAGTGTAGACATTCTGAAATTGGTCCATGCTCTAGGATTGGGGGTTCTGTGACCATGCAGTCAGTTCCTTAAAGTCACGTTGGTCTCGTGCGTGTTGTTGGCGCCGCTCACGAGGCCATTTGTGGGATGTTTAGGGGTTTCTCCCTATAACGACATGTTTTCAAGCCTAAGTGTAGATATTCTAAAAAATTTCATCGTGCTCTCAAACCGGGGATCTCGTGACCACACAATCGGTTCCTGTGAGTTATATTGGTCTCGTGCGGGCTGTTGGCACCGCTCATGGGGCCATTTGGTGGGTGTTTCTGGGTATCCCCCTCTAATGGCATGTTTTCAAGCCTAAGTGTAGATATTCTAAAAATTGGTCCGTGCTCTCGGACTAGGGGTCTCGTGACCATTCGATCTGTTCTTATGAGTTATATTGGTCCTGTACGAGGTATTGGCACCGCTCATGGGACCGTTTGGCAGGTGTTTCACCCTCCAACGGCATGTTTTCAAGCCTAAGAGTAGATATTCTTTAATTAATCATCATGATCTCAAACCGGGGGTCCCGTGACCACGTGATCGATTCCTATGAGTTTCACTGGTCCCGTTTGAGGTGTTGGCGCCGCTTGTGGGGATATTTGGGGGGTGGTCGATCGTTTTCTCTTTAACGACATGTTTTCAATCCTAAGTGTTGATATTCTAAAAAATAGCCTGTGCTCTCGGACCGGGGAACCCGTGACCATGCGATTGGTACCTACGTGTTACACTAGTCCCGTCCTAGTTGTTCGTGCCTCTCACGGGATCGTTTAGGGGGTGTTTCGGGGTTTCTCCCTCTAATGTCATGTTTTCAAGCATAAGTGTAGATATTATGAAAATTTTCCCGTGCACTCGGACCAAGGGTCCCATGGTCATGTACTGAGTTCCTACAAGTTACATTGGTCCCGTACGAGTTGTTGGCATTGCTCATAGGGCCGTTCGAAGAGTGTTTTGGTGTTCACCCTCTAACGGCATGTTTTCAAGCCAGAGTGTTGATATTGTGAAAATTAGTTCGTGCCCTAGGACCGGGGGTCCCGTGACCACGCGATCGGTTCTAACGAGTTACATTGATCCCATACGAAGTGTTGGCGACACTCATCGGGCTATTTAATAGTTGTTTTGGGGTTTCGATCCCTAACGACATGTTTTCACCTAAGTGTACATATTCTTCAAATTACTGGTGTGCTCTCAAATTAGGGGTCCCGTGACCACGAAGTCGAGTTAGATTAGTCATGTACAAGGTGTTGGCTTCCCTCACGGGGCCATTCGGGGGTGTTTCGAGGTTTTTCCCTATAACAACATGTTTTCAAGCCTAACTGTAGATAATAAGAAAATTATCACCGTGCTCTCAGGGAGGGGGTCCTGTGACCACGTGGTCGATTCCTACGAGTTACATTAGTCTCGAGCGAGATGTTGGTGCCACTCACAGGGCCGTTTGGGAGGTGTTTTTGCGATTTCACACTCTAATAATATGTTTTCAAGCCTAAGTGTAGATATTCTACAAATTATTGCCTTGCTATCAGAACGGGGGTCCCGTGAACACGCGATCGGTTCCTATGAGTTAGATTTGTCCCGTTCAAGGTGTTGACGCCGCTAACGGGGCCACTCGGGAGGTGTTTCGGGGTTTTTCCCTCTAACATCATGTTTTCAAGCCTAAGTGTAGATATTTTGAAAATTGGTCCGTGTTCTCCTGTCGGGGGTCCCGTGACCACACGGTTAGTTCCTACGAGTTACATTGGTTCCGTGTGAGGTGTTGGAAGTTCTCAAGGAGATTCTTATGGGGTGCTTCGGGGTTTAGCCCGCTGACGAGATGTTTTTAAGCCTAAGTATAGATATTCTAAAACTTGGTCCATGCCTTAGGACTGGAGGTCCTGTAACCACGTGGTCGGTTCCTAAGAGTTACATTGGTTATGTGCGAGGTGTTGGCCCTGTTCAAATAGGGCCGTTTAGGGGGTGTTTAGGGGTTTCTCCCTTTAACGGTATCTTTTCAAGCGTAAGTGTAGATAATTTGAAAATTGGACTGTACTCTCAAACCAGGGGTCCCATTACCTCGCTGTCAGCTCCTACTAGTTACGTTGGTCCCGTGCGAGGTATTGGCGTCACTCATGAGGACATTTTTGGGGTGTTTCTAGGTCGCACCCCCAAATGTAATGTTTTAAAGAGTAAGTGTATATATTCTAAAAATTGGTCCATGCTCTCGGATCGGGGGTACCGTGACCACACGATTGGTTCCATTGAGTTACATTGGTCTCGTACGAGTTATTGGCACTGCTCACGAAGCTGTTTGGGGGGTGTTTTCGGGTTTCACCTTCTAACTACATGTGTTTGAAGCCTAAGTGTAGATATTCTTAAAATTGGTCCGTGCTCTTGAAGTGAGGGTTCTGTGACCATGCGATCATTTCTTATGAGTAACATTATTCCATGCGAGGTGTTGACGATGCTCACGGGCCGTTTGTGGGGTGTTTCGGGGTTTTTCCCTCTAACAACGCTTTTTCAAGCCTTAGTGTAGATATTGTAAAAATTGGTCCATGCTGTTGGATCGGGGGTCCTATAGTATGCGATCGGTTCCTATGTGTTACATTGTCTCCGTACGAGGTGTTAGAGCCACTCACGAGGCCATTTGGGGTGTGTTTTGAGGTTTTGCCCTCTCACGGCATGCCTTTAAGCCTAAGTGTAGAAATTGTGAAAATTGGTATCTCCTCTCAAACTGGTGACCACGTAGTCGGTTATTACGAGATACATTGGTCCCGTGTGAGTTATTAGTGCCACTCACGGGTCCGTTTGGGGGGTGTTTCAGATTTTTTCCCAATAAAGGCATATTTTTAAGCCTAAGTTTTGATATTTTGAAAATTTGTCATTGCTCTCTGACCGGGGGTCCCATGACCACGTAGTCGGTTCCTACGAGTTACAATGATCCCGTGTTACAATGATCCCGTGTTAATTGTTGTCACCGTTTGCGGGGCGTTTGGGCTGTGTTTCGGTATTTCGTCCGCTAATGGCATGTTTAAAGCATAAGTATAGATATTTTAAAAATTGATCCATGATCTTGTACCGAGGGTCCCGTGACCACGCTATGAGTTCTTACAAGTTACATTGGTCCCGTGGGAGGTATTTGCACCGCTCACGGGGCTGTTTTTGGGGTGTTTCAGGGTTTCGCGCTCTAACGACATGTTTTCATGCCTACGTGTAGATATTATTCAAATTATCATCATGATCTCTAAATGGGGATCCCGTGATGACGGGGTCGGTTCCTACGAGTTACATTAGTCCCATGAGAGGTGTTGATGCCACTCATAGGGCCATTTGGTGAATGTTTCGGGTTTCTCCCTCTAACGGCTTGTTTTCAAGGCTAAGTGTAGATATTCGAAAAATTGGTCTGTGCTCTCGGACCGGGGGTCCCGTGAGCACGCGATCAGTTCCTAAAAGTTACATTGGTCGTATGCGAGGTGCTAGCATCTCCTGCGGGGCCGTTTATGTGGTGTTTCAGCGTTTCCACCACTAACGACATATTTTCAAGCCTAATCGTAGATATTCTGAAAATTGGTCTGTGCTCTCAGACTGGGGGTCCTGTGACCATACGGTCAGTTCCTACGGGTAGTATTGGTCCCATGCGAGTTGTTGGCACCACTCATGGGGCCCTGTAGGGGGGTGTTTCCCTCTAACGACATGTTTTTAAGGCTAAGTGTAGATATTCTGAAAATTAGTTTGTGCTCTCAGATCGGGGGTCCTGTGACCACGAGGTCAGTTCTTATGAGTTACATTGGTCTCATGCGAGTTGTTGGCACCGCTCACGGGGCCGTTTGGGGTTGTTTCCCTGTTTCACCCCCTAATAACATGTTTTCAAGCCTAAGTGTATATATTATGAAAATTGGGTCGTGCTCTCAGATCGAGGGTCCTGTGACAACATGGTCAGTTTCTTTGGACTTTTGTCTGGACAGTGTTTGGACCAGTGCGCTGACTTTTTACAACTATAAAAAGTGTTCCCAATACTGATTTTAGATGACGGAGTTCGATTTTGTTGAGGAGAGTGAGGGGAAGTAAGGCTTGTTATGCAACTATTATTTGATTCCACGCTCTCCTTCATAAATGCCATATTGTTGGTGGGAATTTCCATTGTAATGAGAAGACTTAATATGAGCGAGAAAGTTATTATTGTGTGAAGTAAATCAAAGGTTGGGTCACAAAGATTTTCGCGGCCTGGACCATACCGTTATCTGCTTCAATTACAAGCTATGACAGTTGAGGAATTTTTTTATTATAGAATCATAAGCTATGTCAGCTATGGAATTATATTTTTGCGTGGTCACGGGACCCCCAAACGGCCCCATAAGAGGTGCCAACACCTCGCACGACGCCAATAACCCGAACTAATAAGCCAACAACAAAAAATTATCTTGTACTCCTTTCAATATACTATCCAACAACAAGCCAACAACCAATAATTATTCAACAGCCAAACCAAACAGAGCTAATAATTATCTAGTACTCCTTCTAACATACTATCCAACAACAAGGTCAATATCTAACATACTATCAAACATTCGTAAAAGTAACTAAACATTCATATACACACATACTCATAAATACAAACACATTCACAGAAATACATGCACACACACACACACACACACACACACACACACACACATTAGGTTTTAAATCATAAATATAAAAAATTGGGCTTACCTTTGACATTGAGAGAGAGATTTGGGCCGAAATTACATTCTTAAAAGTAACTCAACATTCATACATAAAATAAAGCACTAATACAATGTCAATATCCTAATAGGATACAAATAATATTGATAAGGATAACATAATATTTTGATACTCAATCTTACTGTAAATAAACTAAAAGATCTTTCAAATTAGGGTTTTCATCAAGAGTTAACTAGAACTCTTTTGGAGCCTTTAATGAAACCAATTAAGTAGTCATACCCTTTGGTGGATGCACAAAAATAGACCAATTTCTATCGTTTATGTACTTATAGTAGAATATCTTCTTTTTGTTCTTAAGGGCACATATGAAAGGCTCGTCGGTTATGCGATCTTTACTCTACATCTTTGATAAATCTCCCATAATAATCTTGGAGTCAGGATCAACTTTGGAAGAATTCGTTGTATCCTCCACCTTTAGACAATCATAATAGAATACGATTTCTATAAAATCTAAGTAATCATGTTCTAAGATTTATTGAATTATCCCATAATAGGTTAGCACTGTATTCTTTGGATTTTTATCGCTTTTTCTATCGATACAGTTGGCCAAGGCCGAAATTGATATGCCACTATTTTGCATCAAAAGATCCTCATATGGATATGAAATGGAATCAAAATCGTTGGTGCAAAATTTCTTAATCTCTTTCGCACGAAAACTTGGGCCTTTTTCTAGGCATGCAATCCTGTAAGAGACATGACCTCTTTTTAGAAGATGCGTTTATTAATGAATTTGTATTAGGGAATGTCTTTATCAAACACGAATAAATAATGCACACATAAGATGTGATATTTACCTATTCTGAAACCCATACCCTAAAATCAGTTGTTGTGCAATTTCTCCTTTGATTTTGGATAATTTTGTTCTCATACTTCCTATCGATTAATTGTAGAGTTTAGATTATAAAATAATAAAAACATATAATTAAAGAAGAAAAATTTAGTAGATACTCACTATCTCCAGTATTCTACTTCATCTTGTGATTCGAAGACATAACGAGCTACTTTCTCGTATTGTAGATTTATGAGTTTCACCTCTTTAAGGTTCCCAAATGGTAATTTGCCTTAAAAATCTTCAAGTTCCTCGATCACTCATCGTCCGTGAGGATTGAACCTCATCACCTTTTGTTCTGGCATATGTTCCCCAGTGTATAGCGAAGATTCCACCATTACCTATTCTTTAACAATTGTCCCTCCAATATACCATGTATTATTTACATAATATTTAAAGGTTTTCATCAAAATCTCAAAAGGATACTTCTAACGATACCTAATAGGACCACATAACAAAGCTTCATCGCATAAAGGCACTAGCAGGTTGATTCTGATATCAAAGAACGACGGAGGGAAATATTACTCTAATACACAAACTGCCTAGGCTAAAGTTTATTTCACAAATTTAATGTGCCTTCCGTTGGCATAAAGTAGGGTAAAACAAAAACTGATTTGCATAATTGTTCGATGGAGATCTTTGTGTTCAGAAAAGCAATGCCAAAATAACAGAGGGATTAATTTGATGATTATGGTCCAGTCGCGAGACATGAACTGTTTCAAGTCATTTACTTGGTAGCTTACTACCCTACATAAATTACCAAAATAAACAGTTGGAGTCTTCAAGTTGAACATGTCTAAGAGAATCTTAATCTCACTAGTAGTCAAAGTGAAAGCAGCTCGAGGGGTAGAAATTCTTCCTAGTGTAGGATTATTTTTTAACCACATTTTCTTCTTTATTTTTATCTCCTGTAGATCTAGGCAGGCCCTCTCTCCATCTTTGGATTGAAATCCACCCAAACATGTTGCTATCAGATGTTCTGCAACATTCTTCTCTATGTTCATCACATCAACTACATGTATTACATGATGATCTTTCCAATATGGTAAATCAAAAAATATTGATCGCCTGGACCACGACTTCGCTTTAGTAGGGTCATCCTGATCCACCTAGCTTTACACTTTAGGTTTACAAACTGGGGGTGTTTTCCTACATAAATATTCCTAGCAGCTGAAGCCATCGCCTTCTCCTCGATCTGTTGACTAGAAA
Source organism: Sambucus nigra (assembly GCA_949130495.1). NCBI lineage: Eukaryota > Viridiplantae > Streptophyta > Magnoliopsida > Dipsacales > Adoxaceae > Sambucus > Sambucus nigra. The sequence continues at coordinate 704,358,196 of OX422207.1, forward strand.
GCCGAGTAGGTGGCATTCTGTGCTTGTGACCAATAGGCAAAAGGTTAGACTTGTCATTCTCAAAAGTGTGATTGGCCAACAGAAATCTACGATGACCCGTGTAAATCATCTTACTAATATGGTTTAGCCAATAGAATTTAGTTTCCTCCCCACATATTGGACATCTATAATAACCATGAACAATACAACTAGACAAGGTCCCATAAGCTGGAAGGTCGTCGATCACCTACATCACCATCGCTTTAAGTGTGAACTCTTTACCCTTATGAGAGTCGAACACCATCACGCCTTCATACCAAAACTCTTTAAGTTTTTCTATTAATGGTGCTAAGAATATATCAATATCATCACTGGGATCCTTCGACCCAGGTATCAACAAAAATAACAATGTGAACTCATTTTTCATGCATAGTGTCGAATGAGACTAAAGGCATCAAGGAACTGGACAATTACTATGATTAGTATTTAAATTACCGAAAGTGTTAAACCCAGCACTTGATATTTCAAGGTGAACATTGTGCGGTTCCTTTATAAATTCATGGTGTTATGCATTTAAAATTTTCTAGATGGGTGAATCAACTAGATGACACATCAGATTCCCACCCACCTCGCATCGAGCATGCCATGTCATGGATTCAACTATCCACGGTACAGTAAAAAAACATGTTAATTGTGGCCCAAGTGGAAAATACTTCAAAACCTTTTGTGGGACTTGCAAGGACTTGTGATTTTTTGTAGCTTTGTCCTTTCCATTCTGACAAACCACATATCTAGGCTCGCTGCATATAAGACATTCAACCTTCTCTTCGTGCTCGTTGTGGTAAATTATACAATCTTACTTCCATGCATGAATAGATTTGTATTTTAAACCCAAACCCTTCAATCTCTTCTTCATGATAGGAAAATTGTCTGGTAACGTGTTCTCTTTTGGGAGAGTCTCTTTAACTCACTTAAGAATTTCGGTTACATTGTTCTCTGACAAACCAAACTGACTCTTCAAATTATACAAACCAATCATTGTAGATAATACCAAGTGATATTCATCGCAATATTTATAGAATGGTCTAGCCACATCAACTTACAACCGTATGTATTCCCAATCTCCTGGAAGTTCAACATCAAAAAATTTATTTAGTTGGTCATAATTCACATTATCCGTATCTATAGATTGGTGGTTTTGATGATTGTGGAGTCCATAAGCATCATCAATTAAGTCGGTCAATGGACGAAGTGTTGGTGAATCATGTACCACTTCCACTCATTGGGGTTCAATTACACAACCGGGTACCGACAATTATTTAGGAACATAAGGTATATTTTTTTCACCATGGTATGTCCATATTTTATAGTCTTGATAGATTCCCCACTTTATTAAATGTAACTCAACGTATTCTAGTGACTTATATTTTTTGTTCATATAACGGGGGTACGTACACGAAATCTTATCACTTTTAAGAGTTTTAAAAGCATATTTAACAAATTCTTAAACACCATTTACGTGATTATTTAAAATTCGGTTAGTCTCTCTCATCCACACTTTTTATAGTGGGAAATCCATGTAATAATCTTTAAATTTCAGTCCTATGTTAATAGGTAGAAAAATATTATTACAACTAAAACAAAACCAATATTCTTACAACTAAAGAAATAAAAATATATTATTAAAACTAAACAAAACCAATATTCTTAAACTGAAACAAAACCGATATTATTACAACTACAACAAAGCCAATATTCTTGCAACTGAAACAAAAAAATATCATTTCAACTGAAACAAAAGAAAATATTATTTGATCTTTTCCAATAGAAAAATTGGCCAAGCAAGAAAAGAGTCTGCATAATTCCTCAATTCCATCCCATCCCCGCCTTCAGTAAACACATGTTCATCTTCGCAGCCCTTGTGTATTTCATCGACCAGTATTTGAGCCTCACCCGGCTTTAAAGGTCGGTTGTGTACTCGAGTTTCAGTAACATTGGAGATAAGTGTGCACACCCCCAACAACCCTATTATTGCTTAGGTCTTTGAAATAGTACTTTTTGCCTTAGTCACCATGAGTTGTTGATGATGTTCAAAGTTCCATGATAGGGGTAGGCAAGGGGAATGGGAATGTTGAATGAGGCAGAATTTTGGAGGGCACTGTTGGATGAAGTGGCATTTGGCAGGGGACTATTGGATGGGGGGAATTTTGGAGGGGAATGTTGGATGAGGTAACATTTGGGAGGAGAATGTTGGAGGTGGCATTTGGGATGCGAAACTTGAAGGGGGAGGATAGGGAAAACCTTGAGGAGGAGGGTGAGGGTAAGTGTAACTTTAAGGAGGCGGCATTGGGATCCCTTAATTTCGGAAAAAGGGACACAAGTTGCCCAGTTTAAATTGTCAACATTCCCAGGTTATTTTTGATATCTTGGACATCCCCATTGGTCTTGAATTGTCATTCCTTATTAGACAAAAAGCGATCCTTAATCGAATAAAACTTGTTCACGAGAGGTGCAGTCTATTAAAATTTTATTTTTGGCATATGTGAGCAAACACATCTCGTCCTCCCCCTTTTTTCCTTGCTAAAGGTCCAGGTCAGGGCATTATTTTCATGGTTAGAGTCATCATTGGGGCTCGAACCTAACTAATTACTGATGGACTCTATTGATTCTAGTGTCTCAGCCAAATACAGAGGGAATTTATTATCCTTTCCCCGTAGAGCATGAACAAACAAGTTGGATAGATTTGGATTTTCACCCACATCTGGACCATCCTTTGTCCTACTCGCCCATTCATTCTTCAAATCCTCATAGGATTTGGATCCCAGCATATGGATATCAATTTTTTGTGCCCTATTTTTTTTGTTTTGCTCCCTTTGGACCAACTTTTTCTCTGTCACCCCATTCTTCAAAAACTTATTCCACTATTCCACCAAAATTTCAATATTAGGAGGCACTCTTCTCTTTCAAAGAAAAAATATCAGAGTTCGCTGCCTCCTTATGGAAATGTTTTCTCTTCTATGTCCTTAATAATTCAGCAACCCGAGATAGAACCTTAGTCTTAGAATGATTGGGAAACCAGAAATACTTGCAAAGTTGATTGTACATGTCATCTTTGATGGATTAATCAACCAAGTTTCGGTTATCTTGTCCACTAACTCCCACATTCATTTTCCCAATCCCAAACATCGGGCTTTAATGTTTAGCTTGTCATTCCTATCACCCGTCAAGTTAATCTTGAGAAGGGAGAACCAATGGGATTCTTTTGGATTGAGCGGGAGGAATCGACGGCATTGGATGGGGGCGGTGGAGCAACAGGAGTGCTAGATGAGGGCGTTAAAGCAGCTGCAGTTGGACTTGGTGAAGAGGGATCCATTGGTGGAGTTGTGTATTGCTCACCAATTGGTGTTGAGAATTCGGGTTGTGCATAAGATGGTGAACGTCGTTACGGTGTTCCCTTGACACTTTGTTCCCTTGGGTTGTTTCCACCCAACATTATCTACAAAAATGAAAAACCATAAGTGACTAAAAAAATTATAATAAGAAATCATAATTAATTAATGAAGCTTATGACTACATATTTATATATACATTTCAATGTAAGACTTTAGAATATGTTCAATATATCTGATCTCTTTTCATTTGGTATTAGTTTTTAAGTATCTACGAATTTTTGCATGTGGCCAACTATAAAGAAGGGTGTCTATGATTGATGTGTAGATATCCATGACTTGAACTCGGAATTACATCCTTTTCAACTTGTTGACAATATTCAATTTAACGTGTATATAGTGCGAGGCATCACAGTCTATGTCAATGCTCTCTATACACAGTTGAATTCATAATGAGTGGATTTTTTTTCCGCCTTCTCCAACAATTTAGCCATGGTCAGGGCTACGTCAGGATTATGTGTGTGAAATATATTTTGTATAACGTCATCCGAGTTTTCTGGTAGGGAAAATAGAATACGATCGAACAGGTAATCTTATTGGAGATTAACTCCACGATTTAAAAGGTAGTTAAATTGGTCGATCTTTTTATTTCCATACCTATAAATAGGAGTACCCTCTATATGACTCTCACTAATAAAAGAGTTATTTGTGAGGTCCAATTGTAACCTCTCCAACTTTGGTTACCATCGATTATCACTGTGCCTCATTTTTTCGAGAAAAATATACGAGGGCTTGAATATGAGTCCTACAGTTAAGGTATAGGGGTATATTAGTTTATATTATTTTGATTAAGGTTTAGAGAATGGAAAGGATTTTTATCATATTAGTTTGATTAGGGTGCAGAACCTAAAAGACTCATTAATTTCAAACTCTAAATTAAAACCCATCCCTAAATGACAATGCCCTTAAATAATGCAATTTATTTTAATCGCTAAGTAACCAATGTGGGTACCTAAAATTAAGATCATGGGCCTGGACGATTAGCCCAATTCTGGCCGCCCAAAGTCTAGGCCCCCCATCTCTTATCCGATCTCTTCCCACATCCCCATTAAGGGAGGTTATAGGGAGAGATGGAAGACGTGGGGAATTCCAACACCCCCACTTACCTAAATGTACATGTATATATCAAACCCTAGGTCTGGGGAAAAAGGAAAAGTTATATTCGCTGTAATCACTCTCCGGAGTATATAGAAATATCACCGACTGCACCACCTTGGACGTAGGCACATCTTTGCTAAACCACGTATATCCTTTGTTGTGTGATTGTCATTTTACCTTCCTTGTTCTTATTTGGTGCTTGCTTTTCCCTTCTTTATTTATATTGCACGATAATTGTCACCACAATTAGCGTCGTCTGTGGGAAGCGTTTATGTTCCCTGAGAAAAGCCCACACCAAAAAAGGAGTTTAAAATGTCTGGTCATAGCAGCAATGCACCCCAGGCAGGGGATATTCAAGAACCACTTTCTCCTCGCAGGATTAGGTCTGAAGTTCGACGTTCAGATCAGAGGGCTCGCTTAGAAAGGCCAGCCTCAGAAGAAAGTCAAGGACCAGCGAGGTCCACGCATATATCCAGGTTGATTGATGCATACGAGGCAAGGCTCCACGAGTACAAAGAGGATTCCCGCAGGCACGAGGCAGAGAACGCTCGCTTGAAAAGAAGACTGGAGGGAGAGCTTCATCATGATAACAGGAGACGTCCATACCGCACTCCTAGCCTTTAGACGAGCAAGTTTCGCAGCTGAGGAAGGATTCCTAGGAGAGAATCTTAGAAGGTTGAGGGAGGCGAATCAGACGACAATCTCTGCGAGCAGTTGCGAAGAGCTCGCCGTTACCAGAGCCATACTCGCAGTAACGAGAACATACGAAATCTGGTCCGCAGGGAGTTAGACCAACATCCTGCCCACCACGGTACCAGATCGACCCGAGAACTCTCTAGATGAACTCTCAAAACCCAGATGAAGTCACCTTTTATGAGGGAAATTGAAGAAGAAGCCCTCAAGAAGTTTTCCATTTCGAGGTTCAATATTTATGACGATAAGACTGATCCCATTGATCACGTCAAGCAGTACCGACAGACCATGACCCTCTAGAACCACCGGGATGCGCTAATGTGTCAAATTTTTCCCTTGAGCCTGCATGACGTAGCGTAGAAGTGGTTTGAAAGGCTTCCCCATCGGTCCATCAGGAGTTTCAAGTCCCTGGCCGAGCTCTTTACGTACGGATTCATTACTAGTAGCTCCCATCCCAAAAGGATGGATGCTTTGCTAATAATGAAGAAAACACCTCAAGAGACCCTCCGGGGTACGTGAAAAGGTACTGGGAATTATTCAATGAGGTCGAGGATTGTTCGGAGCAAGTGGCAGTGGCTTCTTTCAAAATTGGGCTACCCAGTTTTTCCCTTTTGTACCAGTCCCTGACAAAGAAGGAGGCTATTACTATTGATAACCTAATGGCTCGGATCGAGAAGTACGCTAAGGTGGAAGATGTCACCCATCTAAGTACAGGAGAAAACGGTCGAGCTAAACTCACTACCAAGGGCAGTGACAAAGCTGAGAACCAGAAGAAAGGAGGAAAGAATGGGGGCAAAAATGGCTCCAAGAACGGAGGGAATAATGATCCATCGAAGGCATTCCAGGCAGTCAACACCGTCTTCAAAGAAACAATTCACAAAATTCTCATGAAGATCAAAGATGAGCCATTCATCAAGTGGCCCAGGAAGATGGTAGGAGATCCCTCGAAGAGGAATAATGTGCTAAGATGCGCTTTTCACAAAGAGGGAGGACATAAGACTGAGCGTTGCAAAGATCTTAAGTCTCACTTCGAGGAGCTGGCCCAGTTTGGGCATTTGAACGAGTTTGTGGAGAAAAGGGCAGAAAAAGTGGCTGCCAATAGGGAGGTGAGACCTAACAACGTCCTTGAAGATGACGCTGGACATGAGTTCGCGGTAATTCACGGGTCATCTGATGCCAAACAGATACAAGGAAACTCATCTCGAATGGAGATTAAGAAACTTACAGCGGTAATGCAGGCTTTTTAGATCGATCCAGCAAAGTCACAATCAGGAAAGTGCCGATGAGCAGATGACGTCAACTATAACAAGCATATTGTTTTCACTGATGAAGATCTGGTGGGAGTGAGGACCCCGCATCACGATGCTCTGATCATTACCCTCAGGATAACTAACTTTGATGTCGACAAGTTGCTCGTCGACCAAGGAAGCTCGTCCTAAGTAATGTATCTCGACCTATTCAGAAAATTGAAGTTAAGCGTCATCGACCTAAATGAAGCTACTGTACCTTTAGTTGGCTTCACTGGAAAAATAATTATGCCCTTTGGAAAGATTGTACTATCGGTGCACGCTGGAAATGTCTCCAAGATGATCGAGTTTTCGGTAGTTGACATCGACTCACCATACCAGGCCATCCTCGGCAGGGGATGGCTTCATGCGATGAAGGCAGTCTCTTCGACCTACCATCAGAAACTCAAGTACGTAACTGAGAGAGGAGTAATGGAGATCCATGGTGATAAGGCCATGGAGAGAAGGTGCTTCATAGCAGCCATCCGACCAAAGCCAGAGAAGAAGGCCGAACAGCCCAGTGAGAAAGTTGAAGAAGGTCTGACACCTTCTAAATAATAATTAAAGTACGGAAGACCTGGAGTAGAGGAGACCAGGATCCTCCCCTCCGAGTGGGTCGTCGAGGACCTAGTAGAAGTTACGGCTGGAGATGGCAACAGTAATAGAGTCTTTTTGATTGGAACATCTCTCACCGACCAGGAACAGAAGAAATTGACAACCTTGCTGAGGCACAACGTAGATGTTTTCACATGGGAACAATACGAGCTGCCTAGAATCGATCCTAGTATGGTCTGTCATCAGTTGCACGTCGACCCCACCTTCAAGCCAATCACGCAAAAGGCACGGTGAACTGCACTCGAGAAGGCTGAAGCGGTAAAAAAAAGAAGTTAAAAATTACTGGATGCAGGATCCATACGGGAAGTACAATTCCCCAAGTGGTTATCCAACCTAGTAGTAGTTTCGAAGAGCAACGGGAAGTGGAGAGTTTGCATCGACTTCACTGACCTCAATAAAGCAAGCCCTAAAGATAGTTTCCCCCCCAAAAAATAGACCAACTAGTAGACGCCACTGAAGCTCACGAGCGAATGAGTTTCCTGGACGCCTACTCAGGCTATCACCAGATCCCCTTATATGCCCCAGACCAGGATAAAACTGCGTTCATCACGACAGTTGGGTTATACTGCTACAAGGGCATGCCCTTTGGGCTCAAGAATGCAGGGCCAACCTATCAGCGGCTGGTCACCAAAATGTTCAAGGATCAGATGGGAGACACCATGGAGGTCTACATCGATGACATGCTCGTTAAAAGTAAGAAGAAGAAAAATCACCTTTCAGACCTGTCAAACACCTTCGAAATCCTCGGGAAGTATTGAATGAAACTTAACGCGAGCAAGTGTTCTTTCGGTGTCCAGTCAGGAAAATTTCTTGGGTACTTGGTCAGTAAGAGAGGCAAAGAGGCTAACCCAGACCAGATCGACGCAATCAACATGGTGCAACCCCCTCGCACAATCCGGGACGTACAGAAGCTCACTGGTATGATCACTGCCTTAAATCGCTTCATATCTAAATCCTCCGAGAAGTGCAAGACTTTTTTCCAACTTCTAAAGTGGAGAAAAATATTAGAGTGGATGGTCGAGCTCAAGTCTTACTTAAGCTCTCCACTACTGCTCGTCATACCACAGCAAACATATTCTTTGTACCTGTACCTCTCCGTTTCCACTCACACTGTCATCTTTGCATTAATATACGAGGTTACAGGAGTCCATCACCCCGTTTATTATGCGAGTAAGACCTTACTGGACGCCGAGCAGAGGTACCTACCATTGGAGAAGCTCTCCTTTGCATTAGTAGTAGCCTCGAGGAAGCTGAAGCATTATTTCGAAGCCCACACTATCATCGTCCTTACATCGTATCCCCTTAAGGCAATCCTGAGGAAAGCGGATTTGTCGGGCAGACTGTCTAAATGGTCAGTCGATCTCGGGAGATTTTACATCCAATTTCAACCAAGGACAACTATTAAGGGTTAGATCCTTGCTGATTTGATAGCCGAATTCACGGGTGAGGAACCCTCCGACCAACCACGGCCAAGAAGGCAAAAGGATAACCAAGCAATAGAGGAAACCTGAAAACTGTTTATTGATGAAGCGTCCAACTCAAAGGGGGAAGGGGTAGGCATTTTCCTCATTACTCTAGAGAATATAATCCTTGAACAATTAATTAGGATTGAATTTGTAGCCTCCAACAACGAAGCAGAATACGAAGCCATAATAGCCGGCCTCCAAAAGGCACACACTTTAGGAGCAAAACATTTATAGGTGTTTGACGATTCCCAATTAGTCTCCAATCCTATAAGTGGAGATTACGATGGAAAAGATGAAAGAATGGAAGCTTACGTCACCTTAGTTAAAAAATTAATGGAGAGCTTCGAAGAGATTAATGTCCAGCAGTTTCCCAGAGGGCAAAACAGCCATGCTGATGCCCTAGCAGCCCTGAGCTCGGCAGTCGACTCCGACCTAAAAAGAACCATCCATATCGATTTTCTCACTCACCCGAGCATCCACGATAGCAGGCTACCAGGCGAGAAACAGGTACTCCAGGTGGGATCAACTCCCAGCTGGATGGACCCCTTAAGGGACTATTTGAAGGACGACACACTCTCGAATGACAAGAAGACTGCCCACCAGATAAGAGTCAAAGCTGCTCACTTTCACTTATCCCCAGAGGGCAACCTCTATAAGAGATCATTCTCCGGTCCCTACCTCCAATGCATTTACCCAGGGAATGTCAAGCAAGTGCTACATGAGCTTCATGAAGGAGTCTGTGGAAGCCATATCGGAGGAAGGTCTCTAGCTTTTTGAGCAATGAAGGAGGGTTATTGGTGGCCATACATGCAAAGGGACTCTGCGATGTACGTCCGCAAGAGCCTTAAATGCCAACTTTACGCTCCTATGGTCCACCAGCCTGCTAGCGACCTAAAATTAATATCCATCCCATGGACATTCGCCCAGTGGGGAATTGGCATCGTGGGACCACTACCTACCGCCACCGGCAATCGCAAATATCTGTTGGTTGCGACTGACTAATTCACCAAATGGATCGAGGCAGAACCCCTGGCGAACATTCGAGATACCGATATGATACGGTTCATATGGAGAAATATAAACACTCACTTTGGCATCCCCAAAACCATCATCACCGACAATAGAATGCAGTTCCAAAGAGGTAACTTTCAGAATTTTTGTAACGAACATGGTATCAGACACCTCTTCAGTTCGGTGGCCTACCCTCAGAGCAATGGCCAAGCTGAGGCTTCCAACAGAACTGTGATCAATGGATTAAAGAAGCGATTGGAGCGAGCCAAAGGTGCATGGGTAAATGAATTACCACACATTCTATGGTCTTACCGAACCACTCCACTGCGAGAAATAGGAGAAACCCCATTTTTGCTAACATATGGGATGTAAGCAGTCATCCCACTAAAAGCCGGTTTGCCGACAATGAAGTCCAACCTTGTTGACCAGGGCTATAATGATGCAGCATTGCTCGCTGAGCTCGACTTAGCCGACGAGCGCCAAGAGCTAGCCCTAGTAAAACTAGCAAACTATTAGCAATAACTCGTGAGGCATTACAATAAAAGGGTTAACCCGAGGACATTTCGAGTTAGGGATTACGTTCTAAGGAAAGTACTGGGCAGCGCAGTAAAACTATCAGACGACAAGCTAGGCACAAATTGGGAAGGACCCTTTAAGATAATGAGAGACGATCCGCAGGGCGCCTATCACTTGGAAACAATGGAAGGCAGAGAAATACCACGAGTATGGAACGCAACCAATCTCAAGAGATTCTATTTTTAGATCTTCTCTATTGCTTATTCTTTTGTTATGTAACTAGAAGTTCATTTCCCTTGTCATTAATGAAAGTTATTTAAACGATTTCATTCTAATAAGTAACGGCTATATGGGCTTTATGGCACATCTTTTCCAAATGACAGGAACATTGATCACCACGCCTTAGCAGGGAAGTGTCCCTCCTCAGGTCGTCGTTATGAAACATGAAGGACCTCTTAGCATTTCCCTTGGAAATATATGAATCCCTACAAGGGATCCTTAGGCAATATGGCCAAATTTCATACTGGTCATCAAACCTTCTTTGGTTGAATAAAATCCTGATTGGATAGAGCATCCAACACCAGGTGTGTCCTCGCCAATTTCCACACTTAGGCCTAAGGGAGTGTGACGATACGACTTAAAGGGTAAAGTGATGCACAATGGTATCTCGATATTATACTGGACTGGGAGGACACTTGCATCACAACACAAATTTAGAAGATCATAAAGCAGCAAGAAATGATACACTTGTTTAGTCGGCAAATTTGCCCAAAACACAAACTCTTCATCAATTCATCATACTTACAACAATGGTGATACATGTTTAGTTGGCGAACTCGCCCAAAGAATTTACACTATCAAAAATACAAAAAGAAACAACTGGCAAATCTCAATGGGGGTGAGGCCTCTGAGCGTGATATTTAGCCACTCGAGCTCTTCGTCCGTCATCAGGAGCAGGAGATAACTTTTCCTCAACCTCATTCGCATCCGACTCCAATAATTACTGAGGGATGGTATCGAAGGGGATCCATCGATCATCTCTCTGAAAGGGGTTAGGCATCAGGGTAGAGGGAGAAATCTCATGGCGATACCAGAGCATCGAGTTCCTCGGGACTTGCATCTCCTTTAAGGCACTCAGCCACCCCCTGATAAAAGAAAGCTCTTCGAACTCTGACAACCTTGTTGGAGCATCTGACCAACCCTGGTCGTAGACGTCATCCCACACTTGCCGAGGACCTTTCTTGAACAAATGCAACAACCGAGTGACATCCCTCTGGAGCCCAACAGCGATCACATATGCTCGATGGACGTCACCATGAAGCTCTTCCATCTCCCACTCTCAAAGCTCTTCCATTTCACTATCTCGGCTCTTGGTGCTCCTTCCATCTCGCGTCGATGAAGAACCTTACAGCACAGGATGAATACCGCTAGAGCCAGCCCTAGCTCGCGTTGATGAAGAGCCTCGTAACACTGGAGGGGAGATGCTTTGCGCGTGTTCCCTAAGTCGTGAGACCTCCTGCCTTGAAGCTTCATTTTCTTGCTGAAGCATCTCACCAACTTGGTTGATCTCGAAAGCATCGATAAGTTTTGCTCTCAACGCATTCACTTCTTTTTTCACTGAAGCGCCAACCTCTTCCATCTCCTAGAGCCTGTCCTTCAACTTGGCCACAAGTTCAGATTGCTCCTTATACTTCTGATTCCTAGACCTAAGGGATTTACAAAGCTTAACAAAGGCCTGGTGAACCTCAGGACTCGCATTAGGACCAAGGGTCCTGCCTAATTGAGATGTGGCGGGAATATATTCTTCTACATCAACCAACTACAAGACATAATAAAGCATTGAAAAGATAGACAGAATCAGTGCACTGGGAAAAATAAGCCTTTTCATTAATAAAGGTTGAAATTACATCGAACAACAAAAATAAAGCTTACAGATAGAAAAAGCAAAAATACAAAGTAATCCTAGAAGATAGCTAGTTAGCAACCTCAGGTTGCCCCGAGGTCGATGGATGTTTCCCTTTGTCGGCATCAGAAGGAGCACCACCCTCAACAGGGGTAATCTCCATCGCCATAATAAGAGAAACGTCAACAGGGGTCATCTGGGGGACAGGGTCAGCACCTTCAACAGGTGGGGCAGGGACTTCATCCATGGTAGGCTTCGGACCTGGGTCATGCTCATCGAACAGAGGGGAGTCAATATCAACACCGGTAGCCAATAGGGCCTTATTCCAGCCCTTCTTGAAGTTCAGATGGCTAATATAGCCTATCTGAACCTCAGCGTCCTCGTATGTTGTGGCCCAACCAGAATTGTATGAGTCCTCGTTGGCAGTGACAACCTCAGACTCCTTCTTCTGTTACTCCTCAGACAACACTCTGTTCTCTTCCACAATAGCAAGTTTGTTCGAGAAAACCAGGTCGTAGGCCTGTCGCAGCTCTATCAAATCCTTGACAACTGCATCCTTCTCCCGGTTAGCTGTGGCAAGAGCCAGGTCAGATGATATCCGAGCAGCATCAACAGCCTTGAAACCAACCTCGAACTCTGTACCTTTCAGCTTTAAGGAAACATTTTCTTTCTCTAGCTCGCTATTTCTCTTCACCAGCTCATCGCGTGAACAATATAGCACGATGAAGTCAGTCACAAACTGCAGAAAAAAGAAGACATTATAAGAGGGAAGTGATGGAATATATGAAAACATGAAAGGGAAAAATCTTACCAAAGATAGCCTCTGGCTAGCCTGAAGGGCCAATTGCTCGGACCCCACCACCCTTTTGCGATCAGCAGGAAGAACTGCTCTCTCGAGCAGTGCGAAGGCCAACTGAGGGGAAATTGTAACTGAAGCTCCCTCAGGAAGGGAAGACACAGGAACTAGGGCTTGCCCAGCCTTTGTCCTAGCCTCAATCTTCCTCTTCTCTTATTTTTTCTCCCTCTCCATTCTTCTCCTCTCCTCTACCCTTTTCCTCTCCTCCACCTTTTTCTTCTCCTCCTCCTTTTTCCTCTCTCTCCCTTACCAGATCTTCTTCCTTCCTCTTTTTCTCCTGCTCCTGAGCAGAAAACCGGGAACCATTAGCCACAGCCACAGCCCCAAAACTAGACTTTTGCTTCTTTGACCTCTGTGCAAGAAGCATGTGGTCTTCATCATCATCGTCCCGGATTAAGTTCTTCCTTGGAGGAAACATTTCCTCATTCGAACTACTAGATGTGCTCGAAGACTCTCAATCTTCAGAGACCTCTCCGTGATCAGAGGAACTGCTACTACTAGAGATCCCTCCACCCAAATTACTTATAGCTCCTACGATGTCACTTTCAGAGATGCTCTCCTCCTCGTCCAACTAGATAGGATCCGCAGTAGTCTCTTCGGAGGTATCAAACTCTAGGATACTATCCACAGGCCTTGCTATGAAACTGGAGCCAACGTTCTTATACTCAAGGAGAAAAGTAGTAGACTTGGGATGCTCGTCGTCACCCAAAGGCTCCCTGATGTTCCAAGCCTTAATCAGTTCAGAGAGACGGACCTCGCTGAGAGAAGGCTCCAAGTTCTTTGACCTCGCTGTGGAAGAAGAACAAAAAAGAATCAGAAAAATCACAAATCAACAAAAATGAAAATAACAGAGCAAAGTCTACCTATGTATTCTTCCCCATAAAAGGGAACACATAACCTCTCGGACCTCAACCCTTCAAATTGGGGAGAAAACTTCCAGTTTCTAACAATGAAACCTCCTTGTCAATAGTCCATATGGGAATCAGGTAGATTTACTACCAATACCCTGTCAGGGCTCCTAGCTTTGAGATAGAGGACACCAGAGCTAGTTCGAGAAAAGGAATAGAAAAAATAGACCTCAGCGAGCCCTAACCTAGTACCATACAACTGATTTATCCTATGTACGCCATTAACTATTTTCCACACATTGGGCGAGCATTGCGCAGGAACAATATTAAAATAGCCAAAGAAATGCAAGAACAAATCATTGGGAGGAAAAGTGAGTCCCCCCTGGGAAAGAAACAAAACATGGATCCAGTGGGCGTCATCTATCTCTCTAACATTTCTAGGAGGGGAAGCGCAGCACTCAATATCTACCCACTCAGGGATGTTATAAAACTTCCTAAATTTAGAGACCGGTCTATTCCCAATCTTTGCCATTGGAAAACCCTAGAAAGCTACAAACTCAAAGAGAAAATACAAAAAAAAGGCACATGAAACTTACAAAATAGAAGATCGATTCGAACAATGAAGAATCACGGGTCCAATCAATAAGGAAGCAGTGGGAATGGAGATTGAGAGAAGAAGGTACGAAGTGATAGAGCTCACAAGGAATGGAAGAGTGCTGGAAAGATTGAAACGATGGTAGAAAAGTGACTATTCCAGAAGATCTTTAAATTTTTCTAATCATAATGCACAAAATAAGAAGCGGACCAAAATCAGCTTCGCAACCTTCGTAGAGTTGCACAATGTCCAAAAAAAAGTCATTATGACTAATCATTTTAATTTGTTGAGCCCAAAACATGGCCCAACAAACTTAGGGGCAATTGTGGGTACCCAAAATTAAGATCATGGGCCTGGACGAGTAGCCCAATTCTGGCGGCCCAAAGTCCAGGCCCCCTATCTCTTATCTGATCTCTTCGCATGTCCCCATTAAGGGAGGTTATAGGGAGAGATGGAAGATGTGGGGGAATCCAACACCCCCACTTACCTAAATGTACATGTATATATTGAACCCTAGGTCCGGGGCAAAAGGACAAGTTATATTCTCTGTAATCACTCTCCGGAGTATATAGAAATAACACCGACTGCACCACCGTGGGTGTAGGCACATCTTTACTGAACCACGTACATCCTTTGTTGTGTGATTGTCATTTTACCTCCCTTGTTCTTATTTGGTGCTTGCTTTTCCCTTATTTATTTGTCTTGCACGATAATTGTCACCACAACCACATTTAGTCAATACTAATAATAATCAATTAATTTTAAACTCTAAATACATGTGAAGACCTAAATGACAATACCCTTAAATTTCACAATTTATTTTAATCCCTAAGTAACCACATTCAGTCAATACTAATAATGACAATACCCTTAAATGAAACAATTAATTTCAATCTCAAAATAAAAATTCCCCATTAATGTTAACAATACCCAATAAATAATGCAATAAATTTTAATCCCTAAATATAACATCCTTTTTCTTGAAAAAAAGTAGACACATATACACACGCATATACACACACATACACACACATATATAGATGTACACACACATACATACACACATATAAATGTACACACACATACATAGATATATACACACATACATAGATATACACACACATTCACACAAATATACACACACATGCACATGCATATACACACGCACACACACATACACACACGAACACACACATACACATAAATACACACACATATACATTAGGGTTTAATACAATAATAAAAAAAATTAGGGTTTACCTTTGAGATTGAGAGAGTCAAAATTAGGGTTTGAGAATGCAAATCGCCGAAATAGAGAGAGAAAGAGATATTTACACAAGAAGAAATGAAATGAAGACATTTTTTTCTACTTATAAGGACCCTAGTCGTGGCCTAGAGACGTGACCCATTTCCATGACTCTTATTTTTTTCCACATTAACGTGTAGGAAACCATGTGGCCATGGCCCCCAGTTGTGAACCACGCGCGTGAACAAGTTGAGATGGTCACGGCCTAAAGGAGTGACCCATTAGGTGTGCTTTATGCCCTTGGTCACGACCCTTGTCCATGACCCTACCGTGACCAAAATTGGAGGGAACTTTGTGTAAAATTTGACGCCATGATGGTCACGACCTAGTCAAGGACTAAGGACATGACCCATACTAGTTAGGGATTTGGTCCATGACCAATTCCAAGAGCATTTTATGTCGTCACGGCTTTAGCCGTGACCAGAGCTGGTCAGGGCCTTGGGTCCTGCCCCTCTAGGGATGTCTATTAGTAGGATTTGGTGTAACAAATGTCTAAATTAAATTTCTAGTCAATATAGTTCATTCCAATAAACTTATTTCCCTTTAAGATTGAAACAAGTGGGTTGAATGAAGATCCCATTTCAAAATGTTAGAATCACAAATGTTGTAAAGATAATTAATTTCAATCTAAATAAGTTAGAATTTAGATTTATTTTATTTTTAAAGTGGCATACCTCACTGCCATTTAAAAGCAATAACTTGTCGAACATCCTAGTTACCTTATGGATTGAGATTTCTCATGGGAGCTAAAATCACCCCACCTTGAACTATAAAGCATTTTTTCTTTCAAATATGGACCTGGATAGTTCAGGATCCTCTCTTTAACATAATTGAATAATCGTCTCCTTTTGGTCCCATAATTAATACCAGTGACACAGTGAGGGGAGAATATCATTAATTATGACTAAGTGTATACCAGTAGTTCATCCCTTGAAATAATTACCACTCATTATAGACTTTCCCATAGGTGAGGTAAAAATCACTCACATTCTATTTCTTGGAATTATCACTTACTAGTTTTAATGAATTCATGATTCCATGATTAATCCCATCCATTTGTGTATGTGTGTGTTGGGGGGGGGGGGGGGGTAGCCTAACTGGTGGGATCAATTAATCATATCTGATTCATAAAACACCGATGGATACTGTGGCATATATGTTGGAACCCCTCTCCTAATTAGTATTTTAAAGTTATGAAAATATTTTTTTCAATTCTAAAAGCCCGAATTAAATCTTTGGTAATTTCTCAATTACTTGCATAAATTAAATATCTTGATCCAATATTTTAATTTCTCAAAATAAAAAAAAAGAATATAAATTTTTTAAATTAAAATCAAACTCGATGATCTCAATTTAATTCACTTCTTCAAAATAATTAACTCGATGTAATTCAATTTAGAAAAGAATAAAGTAACACTAATTTTCAAAGAAAGTCGGTGATAAAGGGCGGCTCAAAATATAAATCATGTTGTCTATAAAATTGGGTGTCCCTAATTATCAAATTAATTAGCACCGAAAATCATACAATAACATATAATAATGGGACGTTGCAAATAACTAAAGCAAACATATTGGGACAAAAATGGCAAATTACGTCATGGCCTAAACTTCTCCTTTAAGTAAAAATATTCAAGACTAAGAATAGTTGTTATGGGAGACTTTCCTATGACATAGAGTCCGACTCGAAGTAAATTTCAATGTAAAAAAAAGTTCTTGATGACCTTTCCCATCGAAAATTTACCATTATGGTATGGGAATATCGATAACGAAGAGACACCACAAAAATCCAACCAAAAACACCATGAAAAACATCATAGATGAATACCGCCCATAGGATGGATTTGTCATTCTTCTTAATCGATCCAGGTCTACTGCGTGATAGCTTTGTCCTCCTTACGGGATTTTCGTGAAAAAATGACCATAACTCATTTGAAACTCCATGAAACCTCTCTAGTATACAAACCCTCATGAATACAATATTCTAAGTTTAAAGAAGGATTACATCCCCTCACAATCTCCTCTAAATAAATCGATAATAATATAATTGCAAAAACCTAATTATTATAACCATATCAAACTAGGGGCAAAATATAACTACGGATAAACCTTTGTAGAATCAATTCTCACGAAAAAAAATATATGCTATCATGATTGAAGGGGTATAACCTAAGAATATCTAAAAAAAACCATATTACTATGAAAATATACACCAAGATGTAAAATCCTACAACATATAAAACTAGGGTTTCCAAGGTCAGACAACATGGATCATTCCGAAGGACTATTAATTTAAACCAAATGCGCTGATAACAATTATTAGGGATCGATATACATGGAATAATAAATTTCATCCCTTTAATCTCTTATTAATCAAACAATATAAAGATAACCTAGGGTTACAAATATAATGCCTTTGCAAATTTGATTGCAATCTGATGGGGAGAAAGGTATTTGATGATATTGTAGGGTTGCCTTCTTTTTTATCTCCAAAATCATTCTAGAATTTTCTATAATGCTTGGATCTTCTTGTATATGATCTAGACAAATTTAGGTAGGTGTGTTGGAACATTTTAAGAAGAAAACTCTTGCTTTTGAGAGAGATATGGCCTTCTCTCCAGGATCTTTCGTAAAAATGTGAATAGTGTTTTCCATCACCACTATCAAGCCCTAATAGTGAATTATGCATCATAATTCCCCAACTTAAACTAATATATCCTATTTAAATTGTGGTCTTAGGCTAAAGTAGGTTCCTTGAGAATATGGGCTTAAGTGCTTAGGTATGTGGACTATACTAGGGACCCAAGAAAAATAATTAAATTGGCTTCCAAATAAATACTCATAAATCCCAAATTCTAAATCTCGTAATTTAGTTCCTGTTATTAATTAAAAATAATTAATTCCACTAAATAATTAAGACTGCACTCAAATTTAATTATATCAAAATTCACTAAGATATAATGAGGTCCTATTTGCTAGTTGATTATGGTGCTTTCCCACGTTCAGGTTTCGATACCCACTCAGTTAAATCAATTTGATGTTAATTGCTTTAACACATATATAATAAATTTATTTAATTCTAAGACTTAAATTATTTTCCTTCCCCACCAGATTACAAGATAATCCACTAATCAGGTTTAACGAGATGAAACAAATATTAGAAGCCTATAAAGGGGGTATCGCAATCCTAGGTATCCCCGAATGCGGATTCCTTCTAATTAAGATCTTAAACCTAAGAACATAACTATCACTCAATCTTCGGGGATCATTTGATTCAATATAAACTTGAATCTCATCCATAGCAATTAAAGAAACAATCACATAAGCATTCCAATCCTCATAATTCTTGGGATTAAGAATCTATGCACCATTTGCAAATGGTGTAAGATTTCTCGAGTCTAACAAAGACATCTCTTAGACTCAAATCTCATGTCTAGTCCCATTTCAATAAATTTCTGGGATGTACCGATGCTAATCCACTATTGAACAACTTCTCGAACATCAAATAGGTTTTCCCAGTATTAGATAAATTACTAGGATTTCATCATAGCAGTTCCGATAGGATGTAAACTCCCTATATAGGCTGTGAATATTTTGATAATGATAGAACCATAACTTCAATATCCTTATAATTAACCCGAAGTTGAATCATTGAAATTCCTATTCAGCTCTAATGACACACATTAATATGAAATAATATATTTAAACAATTATAAAGCATTCTCATAAACATGGTTCTCATTTGAAAATGAATAAGACAATCCTTAATTAATGAAAATAAAATGTATTTATACAGTTTTAAAAATAAAACCCTCGACAGTACTCATTATCATCTTACATCATAATCCATACCATATTCCAGTGAATATTTATTTGTTAAGTATGAATCATATCTCTCAAATAACATAAAGATAACAATGAGGAATAGCCCCCCGTCGATGGCTTACATCAAATATGGGAAATAAAATCACCTATGTTATAAAGAGTCTCTAAAATATCAATACAAAAACTAGTTTTAGTGCCATTAAAACGAATTAGATGAAAAGCCACCTTAATCTCCCAACAAATGAGGTCAATAATCAAAGATTCCTTCATAAGTATGCCCCCAAAGTTGGACTTGTTTCTCGCACACCACAAATGCCAACATATAAAGGATGGAATTATATGACATATAATATTTCACCACCAAGTTTATCAGGTTCCCATTAAAATTGGAAGAAACCAAACGTAAGCCAAGGATATTCGAGAATTTCTACCAAACATATTGAGAAATTGTACCACTCCAAAATAGATGTTCATTATCTTCTTTATAATTAACAACACAACATCTACATTTTGAGGGAAATAGTATGTGGATGTTTTTTTTATATACTCATCAATCGTTATCCCTTTATGAAGTAATTGCCCCATGAAAACATAAATTTTAAGGAAAATTCTCTAATCCCATATACGCAGAAAATAACTACACACATCAGATTTTAAATTATAAATTGTTTAGGCTGTGGGAGTATTTGCGAATCCACATCTTGATTCCAATAAGTGGGTATGAATGATAGAAATCGAAAAGTGACCACAGCTTTAACAAGACACACATAGTTTAGATACATTTTAGTTCTCACATAAATGCACCCGCTCCCAAGGAGGTGCTATACAACCAACAAATTCATGTGAAACCTAATGCTACACGTGGGTGCTGGTGGTAACACAAATGATAGTAAATCTGTAGGATAGACTCAAACCATAAATGTGTCCTACCCATAATTTCCTAAGTCTATTTTTCGACATATCTTAACTATATTGCTATACGATAAGTGTTTATATGAATATTTATGATATTTTCTATTTTGCGGATCCTCTCGTTATCTTTTAGAATTACTTTAATGTTTATCTTTTGGAAGTCTCTTGCTGCTTAACATTTTATAAAAGTGGTGTGTCCACTTCTTATTCCTAAAATGTTTAGGCAACCTTATTCTACAACACCTACTTATCAGAAAAACACATCCCAATCAACATAAGCATCTCTGTTACTATCTTTGGTTTCTACCTCCTTATGTGAAATCACAAATCAATCCACATTTTTTAACTCATTTTTTGTAGTAATGAGGTGACTTTGTTCCAAGATCATAAGTTCTCACATCCAAATCACATGAAGATTCTACATATTATCTAATATTCACTCATGATTAAGTGAATTTATCCTCCTTGCCACAACATCCCTAACTTTCTATGCTGTTGTAATCAACTTCTTTTGATCGTAGGTAAACTCATTCATATTATGTCCTCTCTCTAAACCTTTTTTCCATTTGAAAATATTTACAATATACATAGACTCAAATTGTAATAGGGGTTACTTAAAAACAAAACTTATCCAATATTAAAGGCAACACTACGTGAGACACAAACTATTTGTGTGTACAAAAATATCATAATTGTGGTTTATTCTCCAACAACAATACCTGACTTAATCATCTTCATGGATATGAGGATCACCCACGTCCAACCACTCAATCTATCTTTGACTACTTACTCATCGGTGGTCTTCACCATCTTAACCCATTTACGCTACACAGCTCCTCGAGTCTCACCAAATCTCAAGAAAAAATGATGTTGACATACCCTTCATTGCAACAAAAGGTTAGAAATCCATAAAACAATCTCTAAATGTATCAAATAACAATCTAGGAAAAATGGGCTCACATATACCTTAAGGCTCTAGACCATGCTCTCATAGTAAATGTAATATCCTCAATTTTCCATGTATAAGGTTTTTAATCTTCTACTGTGAGAGTAATGAGTGTTCAATTATTTATACCATTCTAAGCATTAATCAATAAGCAATATGATAAAAACCACAATATAACACGATAATAAGAAAAAAAGACAACAAAATAAATCTTGATATAGTATTGAATAAATAGTCCAAGGAATAAATGAACAGCTTTGGAACCCCTAATGGCATATAAAATATATAATTAAAATGTACAAAGTCCACAAAAAAGAAAAATATAAAAAAGGCAAAACTCATACTCTGATGGTTGGATTATTCTGACTAGCATAAATTTGCTTAACCTTGCTCCTGCAAATTTCAGATATCTGAAAAGGGGGTTTTAAGAAAAAAATTAGTCAGACCCCATATTGAAAGAAATATATATATCTCATCATATAATTTTAGTAAAAGAACCTACTCTATGTCTCATATCATCCCCGGGGAAACTTTCCCCCAAGGCAACTCACGTCACCTCTATCTAACATAATCTTAGCCATATGTGATAATCCTACACTAAACATATCTAGCAAAGTCAGTTAGCAAGCCCCACAACTATCATGTAACCTTCACAATCTCCTATTTCGCACTATAGTTTAGTGTCTCATAATTTTCTTGTATACCAAAGATAATATATACATGTAGTATCCCCATACTACATTATATCGATATGAGTTAATCACGTCCATACGAACTATCTACTATCGTAAAAATTATCTATGCAAGCTTTACCCATTAATGAGCTATTACAGTACTATACAATATGTCATTCAATTATACCCATAACTAAACTAGCTTCTATACTATATATATCCATGTAATATATCTCGTCATCGACCTATATATTGTGCTACCCAATCTACAAGTAAATTATGTCCATTACCTGACTAGCTACCGTACTATATACTATACAATTAAATTAATCCAATCATTGGATTAGCTATATAATATAGGCAAAACACAAAGGAAATATCCTTTGAGGACCTCTCCTGCCTTTATCGGTTCGTTCCATTGGAGGTCCCACTCCTATTGTCTTAAAAACAGACAAAGGGATAATCATAATACCGATACACTATCGTGTAACCACATACCATGTGATATGAGATCATCAAACCTCATATGGATTCATTACATAATACAGATGACCCGCAACACGTACGATCAATATATTAGACCTATACACATCTTGCAAGACATCTTACATGTCCTGATAAAAATCCCTTCAAATCCCTATCGATAGATTCTTCACTAGTGTACCTGCACACATCCTAGTATGCATACAAACATAATATACAGATCAAACACACGTATATAAATAACTCAAGATTCATGCATAGACTTATCGTAGAAACACTACACTAACTTTTTGAGATTTAATATAATTTTACCTTTAAAATTTCCTTATTTAACTTATCCTTCATCTTGCATCAAGATAAATACTAACAAGGTTGACTCTAGGTTGAAAATGTAGAAGAGGGGTGACTTTTAGGTGCTTAACTTGTTCAAGAGGTGCCTCCCACTCAAACCAAACACATAGTTCACTAGAAAATAAGATAATAGTTACAATGATGAAAGTATTTTCCCTTTGATCATAATATCACTATAACTTCTTACTCATATCTCAATTTGACAAATCGTTTTGGGAGTTACAATCCTCATTTAAAAGACTACAACTTTATATTTTTTCTTTAATATCTGTGAGTACATACAAATGGCTACACTAGTTAGTCATCTATATCCAAAAATGTAGGTTCTAGTGTAACAACTAGTGTATTTTAACATTAGGGATGATCACTTCTTAATATTAAAAAACACAACTTGTCAACAATTTAAAATATATTTCTTAGCATAAACATGTTCAAATGAAACAATATGACAGGATATGAATACGACCTGATAAACCTCAAATGACATCTCATAAAATGCATTATCAATTAAAACAATATGAGATATACCTCAACATCCACATCCACAAGTCTCAACTGAAATAGACCACTAGACAGTCTCATTACTTAAAATCCAACCAAATGAAACATGAAATATACATGCCAAACTATCATGCCAATGTAAAAGCCAACCAATCTGAAATATTTAACTCACTCACTTGAAATGAAGGAAAGTAAACCATGGAGATAAACGTATATCAATAACTCGTGATGACTGAAAGGAGGAAGTTACCAAAGAAACACAATTCAAAAGAAGTTATATATATAAGTGATAAGTCTGTAGTTCTCTATACTTCTACGATAACCAGCTATATGCCGTAGAAACACGGACTACATTTTGATTATCTCATTAGTTTAAATAATTAACTAATATCTCAATTAATTGAACCATAACCGACATGCACCCTTTCTCCTCGGACATATAGAAACATGCGACACATATAAATAAATAAAGCCACACAATTGGACGCCATCTTTCTTTTGCATGGTTGAAACTATAAACATGAATAAACCATGATAAATTCCATTATAGATTCGGTGACCACCTATCTCTAGCGTGGATGGAAATATAAGCAATAACAATCCATGTGATGCACCAAAACATGATATTGTCAGTCCGACCAAGCCCCACCTTTTGATAGCGTGGAAGGGACAAACAACATCTGACATGATGCATAAATAAAAACGTGCTCCATTAGAACGCAACAAGTAGGAGTGTTCTCTCTCAGCACACTCCCAAAACCACATCCAATTATTCAACTCATTTTAATAAATATCATTATCATCTCATTTTTTCTCCATATTCCACATTTAGCTTCATGTTCATATCATACAATATTATATTCCATTAGCCATGCCTTTCACTCTATTCTAAACTAGTCTCTAAATTTCTCGTTATATTATTTCATTATGTTCTAAAGGATTTCTCGAATCACTCATAAGATCATAACTAGTATGGGATTACTAAACAATTTAAGAGTTAGAATAAAATATATTAATTAATTATAAGAATTCCTAAAGTTCTCACACCTACATGTCTCTAAAATCCATGTATGGGATGTCTCATAAATGAAATCAAAATAAGGAAGTCCCTACTACACTTCTTTTTTGATAGGTTATTCGTTGAAACACTCGAATTATTAATGTTAGTTAATTTAAGGATTAAATTAATTAAAAACCAATTTCCATTTACAACCACAACCACCCACCATAAACCAATACCAACAACAATCCAACATAAACCAGTAACATTTTTCCCATAGTCATTCTAATCCAATTACTTAAGCATTTCAATAACAGTAACATAAAGAAGGTAATAAAGGTCTTCATTCCAATTCAAATGTAATTACGTCAAAATTGTAATTTCCAAGACTATAAATCAATTAAACGGATTCTAAATAGAAATCTAAGACTATAAACATGGTTTATTCACTATTCATCTACTTATATATGGAATCAAACTTAAATTATTAAACATCATGTGTTGAACTATACTGACTAGGCATTTATTCCTGAAGCTACTACCCATTAAGCTAAATGTGAAACCTTATTTAACTGGTGTATTCGTAGTGTTAATCAAATCCCAGTTAAGTCTTATTTACCCATTATTATGTTCGAATCGGTATAAGTCCATTATTCAATATCTAACCCTAATATGAAAGTTTATTAACCAATAGCCCAATATCACAATTTATAAGTTCAACTAAGAGTAATTCTAATTTAAACCGTGTGAAATTATCCAATTTCATCAAATTATGGTAATAGTATAAGGGGTCACAAAAATTTAAGGGTTATTTACCAATTTCAAGCCTATAATTATATTGAGGAGAAGTTAACAGTTTTATATATAAAAAGAAAGGAGTAGAATCGTAACTTGCCTTTAAAATGGACAAAAACATGATTTAAATGGTATAGATGAAACTCCCATGAAAAATTCTTGATAACACTCTCAAACCCTCTTAAAAACATGATTAAAATGATTTGAATCTTCTCTTTAATTTCCACTTAAAATTTACTTGAAATCACTTTGATTTGATTTAGGAAATGGGTTGCTTGGGGAAAGATTTAGAGAGAGTTTAGGGTTTAGTTAGAGAGAAAATGAGAGAAAGAAAATAGTTATGATATTAAAAATGAGGTTTATGCTTTAAATAGATTACAAAACAAAGCCCAAACCCGTAGCTCTCTCGACAAGGTCAAGACTCAACTGCGATTGGACATGCTTATGATTGCAGCTATCATTTATCACAATCGTGGCTCCATTCCCATAGTAATAGCCATATGAATTAAATGGAACCTATTAAAATTACACTTTTAAACTATAAACCCAAAACTTAACCACTAAGTAATGCGAAAATATTAATTAACCCTGAGCTTTTCGTAAAATTCCTCATTCGAACAAAGTAATTATAATTACAATAAATACGATTTGAACCCTAAACTTTATAATTGTTTTTGTCAAAAAAAATGGATCTACTATAGTAGGTCATGGCATCAAAGTTATACACAATAGTCAAAGAATAAAAATAGAGTAAAAAAGAGATAGAAAACAACAAAATGAGATTTAGAGTGGTTTGGCCATGGAAATGGACCTACATCCAATATGGAGCCTGATTCTCATTATATACGTGTAGTAGTACAACTTTGGAGGGCCTTCGAGGAATATAAAAGGAGTGAAATAGGCTAAATTAATAACATACTAATTCTATTTAGATGAGGTTACAGACTATATAGCTTAGGATATGGAAGGTTATGGAGAGTAGTGGTTTCGGTGCCAGAGCAGGTTATTGGAGTTTTGATTCCATTGTAGAGATATGTTGGAGAGAATTGGGCAGGGTTTCATTTCCTAAATTTCCTCTTTCAAATATAGTGGAGAGGACCTCTATTAATAGTAATTGGTGGGAGTGCCATATGCATTATGCATGTGACTTTTGGTTAAGTTTTGTTGAGGTGGAATCTTTCCAGAAGGTGGACAGTTGGCAGGTTGTTTATGATGTGTCAAGGTCTACAGCCTATGCATCTGGAGATGTTGAAAAAGGGAGGTTGAGAACTATCAAAGGCATAGCTGTGGCCTTCTAATACAATCGTGTCATGGTGTCCATGGCCTATGCACCAGGTCGTGGTCTTTAGTGTGAGAGGGGAACTAGAGTCATGTCTGTAGCCGGGCCATGTACAGCTTGTGGCCTTCTAAAAATACTTGAGTATATCTTTGTTGTGCCTATGAGGGTTTCCATGGAACGTGTCATATGTTTATTGGTATACATATTTTAGGCATAACAAAAGTCCCCCAATTAAATGACCCGACTTGGATTTGGGCTACCGATGGGTCAACCCTCACCCAAATCAATGTGTTAAGGTGGGGGTGGGGGATTTCAGTTTTATTATTAAGCAAAGCCTCTAATTTGAACCATATTATTACAAATAGAATGTAATTAACTAGTTTTAATTTAAAGAAAAGGTTGTCATTTTAGGTAATCAAGTTAATATCAAATTTTATTTAGAAAAATTCCATTAAATCCAACAATGATAATAAAAAGGAAATAATTGCTACAACCATGTATTATTATAATAAATGGCCCAACGCCCGTGTAAATGTTATTCAAACTGTCATAAATTTAAATATACTCAAACATGATTTTAAAAAAATCATGGTAGAGTTCTAATGATGATTTGTACCCTCTGGGACTTACCAGCGTCCTTGTCGATGTCCTTACAGGAGGTACTTGGGTGTGGAGGGTTTTAACATAAAAAGTAGGGGTGAGCAAATCGATCAGTAGGGTGGGAAGTAATAAGAAATACATTTTTATATGAAAATACTATACATATAATATTAATTTTAGCATTTTCAAACTCATTATTACTTCATGAACATAAATACCATGCAATGCAACCCATGTTATTTGCTCATACCGACACTTAACCATTTTACACCATTTTCACATACTTAGACTATTTAATTAGTTTTATTCTGTAGTCTCCTTTTTTATTATTCCTATTAGATTATCATTTTGCATTTTCTAAGCACAACCTTATTCATTCACATTACCATCATTCCGTTATTAACATTATCTTATTCTCAAAATTTTCCAAGTAATCGTGTACTTTAACAGGGTCCATACCGTCGATGACGCCACCATAAGCTCTGACTAGTGATTTTGGATTTTTAACCCTAGGATTGCGGGTCCTTTCAAATTCTTTTTCAGTTGCATTGGAGTCCACATTAACGTGTTGTAACACCTCGTATATTTTTTGGAATATTTAAATTATATTTGTACTCGTAATTTAAATAATCTGAGAAATAAAGTGAATTAAATAAATGTTAATTTATAGAATATTGGATTAATATTTATGGGCTATTATATTTACTTTAGTGATAAGTAAATGGAATTGTATTTTTTATTGTACGTCGTAAGGGGGTAAAAGTGACGGGTTAACAGTATCTTATTCGGGACACACGTGTGGGGCTGTATTGGGAATGGGATTTTAAATTGATTATAGGTGACTCGAATGGAGATTTCGAGTGAACGAATGATCTGGGATGGGTCGAGAGAGTCAAAATTGGGAATCGGGGGTTGTAATAAAGTTTCAGAGATTTTTTAAGCTATACAGGACATGTATGGGGGTACTCAGGTCATTTTAATATTATAACTTAATTTAATTTCTTGATTAGGGGATGGTTAAAGGGTGTGGGGTGATGGAGGCAGCCATTCCATCATTCTAACTGTAGGAGGGTAGTTGTATTGGGTCCTATGAATAACTGGAAAGGGTGAGGCATAACCCACTCCAATGGACCTTTCTTTCAAGGTCTTTCAAGAACTTCTAGTGAAAAACCTAGAAAAAAACTCTCCTTATGGTAAAAATAGAACCAAAGTAAGAACTACTCCCTGTAAGAATATGAACTTCACATTAATAATAGTAACTTTTTCTTAAGAGAAACTCCTGAGAATGATGGTTGTCATTGTATAATTAAAGAACATGGCACTCAACACTTAGAGAGAGGGGATGGAGAGAACACTCCGTATTTGGGGTGATTTTGACGGAGTAACGGTATTACTTCAGTTATGATTCTGACTTGACCTTGACCATGTGTCCTATTTATACTTGGTCACTAGGGATGAGTTGGCACTTTTTGGGAGCAAAAACTGAGGTGGGTTGGTGAGGGACAAGGTCAGCAATGTACCTTTTGTCCCTACCTGTGCAGTCGCATGCCCTCTCGGGCAGGTTCCACCTGGTGAAAACCAATCTCAAATAGAAAATATGTCTATGCATGAAAACAAAATATCTCATTGGGTAAATATATTTTAAAATAGTAACTTGTTGTACAAACGTTGTAAACTTGAGGAGGGTCTCAAGGAACACTTCCTCTAAAATCTTTTATAAACTTAAGGAGAGGCCTCAAGCACTACCTCCTCTAAAATAATTGTATAAGCTTGAGGATAGGTCTCAAGGACCACCTCCTCTAAAATTATTTGTAAAATTTGAGGAGGGGTCCACCTCCTCTAAAATCATTTTATAAACTATTCTTTTCTTTTGAGCAACATTTTTTTTGCTCACTTCAATTATTACTTAGTGTGAACTATGTAAGGAATGGGTGACCACTAGGGTCTATCTACTAGTGTTCTCTTAATCTTAAAGTGCTAAGTGGTTGAACTTGGTTAACAAACCTTGTTCCCTAGCCACCAAGCCAAAACTCCTAAAAGATCCCAATATGCCTTTTTGAGACCTGCTTTC
The DNA here is from genome assembly GCA_949130495.1 of Sambucus nigra. Taxonomy (NCBI): domain Eukaryota; kingdom Viridiplantae; phylum Streptophyta; class Magnoliopsida; order Dipsacales; family Adoxaceae; genus Sambucus; species Sambucus nigra. The sequence goes on from OX422207.1 coordinate 704,387,251, forward strand.
TAAACCAGGCTACATGTACAAGAAAGTAACATGTTAGTGCTTTAACATACACGTGAGTAACAAATATTAAGGAGGAGGTCACTTTAGGTGGACCTCCTAGCCCACTGTTTCTATTTTGTATAAATTTTGGATTTATGTGGACAAGGAGTTCCTCATGGTGGGACTCCTCATTCATAATTTATTCATGTCACTTTTGAACATTTGGGGGCGTGGTGCCACTTGTGATGGGCCTCCTCGTCCAACTTAATTTATGTGTTTTCTGAGTTACTTGGGACGAGGAGCTCTTTATGATGAGCCTCCTCGCCCAAATTCCAAGTTGTGAGTTATGGGAATTTTGGGATGAGGACCACTTCCTGGTGGGCCTCCTTGACCAAGTTAAATATCTACAAACTTTGACTAAATTAGGATGAGGATCCCTTCCTTGTGGTCCTCCTCGCCCAAGTTCTAACTTTGTGAGCATTGAACCAATTGGGGTGAGGCACCTTTATTGGGGGCTTCCTCGCCCAAGTTCTAATTCTGTGAGCTATGGACAAATTAAGGAGAGGAGCCCTTCTTATGGGCCCTACTTGACCAAGTTCTAATTCTGTGAGCTTTGGACAAGTTGGGGCGAGCATCCCTTCCTGGGGCCCTCCTAGCTCAAGTTTTAATTATGTGAGCTATTTTGACCAATTGCGGCGAGGAGCCCTTCCTGGGGCCCACCTCGCCCAAGTTATAATTATGTGAGCTTGACTAAAGCACTTTCTTTGTGGGGGAGGGTGATCGTGGTGAGCCCCCTCACCAATTGGGCCTGCTCGCCCAATTGTTTGGACTATTAAGTGTGTACCCCTCTACATTAGTCCCCTTGCACAAAAATATATATGTTGGGCATACCAAAGGTTTTTGTACGAAATGATTCATTATATCTTGGAATATGAACCTTCTGACTCAGTCTCATGATGATACTGTTGCAATAATTAATCCTGTCACTTCAGCCCACTTTTATGGTCTCGAGGTGGCACGTGTCAAATAGGGAACGTACATCTCAACATTGGAAAATATTCAGTCCGCTTTTTGATTGGCAGTCTGCATGTATCTTTATAGGGTATTAAGAAACCTTTAAATTTTGTTCTTTTTACCTTGTCATTTTTGAGTAAAACTATGAAATATATATATATATATATATATATATATATATATATATATATATATATATATATATATATATATATAGAGAGAGAGAGAGAGAGAGAGAGAGAGAGAGAATAGAAACCCAAAGCTTTCATAGCCACCGTCCTACTTTTCTTTACTGCTTAACCATGAATGATGCTTTCAACCTCGAAAAAACCCTCTTTCTCCCTCACCACTACAATTAGCGATGTGCTAGTGGGCATAGTACCAATTTCTCCGTATCATCCGTCTTGGCCACCGGAGCCACCACCATCACATTCGTGATTTTGGAGGGAATTTTTAAGGGTTTTGAAGGATCAACTATTGAGATGCCCACGAGGAGGGATCCTCATCTGCAGCAATATTTTCCACAAGGTCCTCCTCATATAAAGTCTCCTTGCTACAGGGGCCTCCTCGTCTACTGGGGTGCTCGACCCAAGGTCCTCCTCGCTTGTGGTTTATTCAAAATCTTAAAGGGAATACTTATTTTCTCTCCAATATAGGAATTTTTGCCTTTATCGTATGGAACCTTACTTTGGAAAGGAAATTACTTTCTTGACTTCACTTGCAAATTTCGAGCAAGACTTTATGGCCAAGATCAACGAGTGACCCCAAGTGAATCTAGGTTAGTCTTCTAATTTTCCTATTGTTTTACTTGATTTAATACTTAGGATACGAGTAGATAAGGGTGAATTTCCCCATTCTATTATTAAAGTCAAGGCATGTGGGGGTGTCATAGAGGAATGGGATCTATAGGTGTATCATGTGTTATCCACCCCCTCGTACAGAGCTATTAGCAGTCTCAAGGTTTGCTCTATTGCTAAGAAGTAAAGTGCTTTTACATTGATAACTTCTAGCAGTATTGAGGGACTAAGTCTTTTCAGCACTATTAGCAGTCTCAAGGTTTGCTCTATTGCTAAGAAGTAAAGTGCTTTTACGTTGATAACTTCTAGCTGGATTAGGGATTCCTATACTTTTATTACTCGACGGGGGGGGGGGGGGGGGGTTACTCTCACTTTGGAGGACGTCTATGAGTTGTTCGCTCTGCCATACTTGGGGAACCATATTCTTACTGATGGTTTTGAGGACGAGGTTGAGGAGCAAATGGTAGGGGATATCCACTCTGCTTTGGGTGAGTGCTCTAAATACGTAGTTATCAATTTGACTGGGACTACCAAACACTCTTCCACCAAATGGCAGAGATACTGGTTTAAGGATTTTGAGTAGCTTCCCAAGGGTTTGAGATCAAGTAGGTCCTTAATTAGTCAGGAGGGCCCAAAAATTAACTCTCCCTCACACTTGGCATTTTTTGTCACTTTTTGGAGTATATTTCTTCTTCCTGGGAGGACAAATTACTCTTCTTATGAGATTTTGTTCAATCTTTCTGTGATACTTGCTCGAGGGAGGGCAACCCCCCTTGCATCTTTCACTTTGTGTTCTTTATACACTTGGCTAGATAGGTATCATGTGGATGTTGAGTGCACTTATGGTCGTTATGACACTATTAATTTTCCAACATTTTTATCATCATGTCATTTTTGTTTGAGAGATTTCCCAACTTTGACCCAGAGGCTAGGTTTAGCCATAACGGAGCTTCTCATGATGCAAGATGGAACATGAAGACTCCTAAGACTCCCTTAGGGTCTTTGACAGACAACATCGATGAGTTTTCCTTCAGGCCCTACTGCAAGACTGTATGAAATATTTTTTCTTAGAATTCTTTCTCTACTACTGGGGGCACCTTCTACTGTCCTGTCGGTGCTGACTCTACTTTTACTTGCCCCCACATTTTTGTGATCATTATGGTTCTTCCCTGCACTTTGACTTCTCTTATTTACTTGGGTCAAGGTGTGGAGTTTTACCACTCTGAGAGAGTGAGGAGGTAGTTTGGTTATGATCAGGGATTTCATACTCCAATTGATTTTTCGAGTACCTCCCCCTCACATTTGAGGGGGTGGTTGATAGAGTGGGTCATCTCGATAACTTTTTTATACCATGAGATTACCTACCCTCTTTTACTCCCTAATAGTTTACCCTTTGGCAGAAGCAGGTCCTCTTGATTCAGAACAATGTGAAGGATGTCCTTCATGAAATGATTTACACAAAAATTTCCTAATAATGATAGGTACATGGGTAAGAGGACCCGAAGGTTAGTGTGGCATCGGAGTACCATACCCAAGGATTCTATTAATTAGTTGACTCCAATCCGTGTGAGGCCTCTTCTCGACGAGTCTATATATTCTAAGCAACCTGAGCCTCAACCTTCTAGGCCAAAGTCGAGAGGAAAGTCAAGAGCTTCTGCTACTTCAAGGAGGAAGCATCCTGATGTGGATGTTTCTAGCTTCACACCAGCTACCATTTCCCCTACTACCACTGTTACTTACACTATTGCCACTGCTACCCCTACTCCCCCCAACAGTTAGAACCAGGGTGAGTATGAAGAAGAAGAAGACTAGTGTTGGGACCTCTGCTCCCTCTCTTGCACTAGACTAGGGGTCTGACACTGGTGACCTCGGCGTAGAGGGGACATATAGGAATGTGTGAGAGAAGGGCTATAAGTCCCTTCAATTATTTACTTAAGAGGATGATGTTACTTCCATTCCTATAGGTGAAGGTACTATACCTCAATCCTTTTTACTTAGTGAATATGACTTTCACGGGGTTTCACTTATTGGTTCCCCTTCTCAATCATTTGAATATGAACTAATCTATTATACAAGCACTCCCTCCTATGATGATGATGCTTCTTATTCAATGAGATGAGTGTCACTAATACATATGAGGGTAAACATCCTAATACTTCTTCTTTGTTACCAATTTCGGGGGAGTCCTCCAGTGAAGGTGTCATGATAGATTCTCCATCTGCCACTAGTCCCGCTATCGGACATCTACCATATGGGAAGACTGCTTGCTCTACCGTGGTAAGTCTTTTTTCTTAACTTCTTTAGTACTATTTTGTTGTCTATTTACATATTTGAAATTTGGATATGAATGGCCTTTTTGTGACATTTGCGGAGCGCCTCTATTGCGATGAGCAACCCATCTCCTCCGCATCCAACCTGGGGGCCTTTTCCTATGTCCCGGAGTTCTATGTTAGTCTCGTCTCTGATCTTATTTAGGGAGGTTCATCATTTCTCTCCACTCAGTCATTATTATCTTTTCTTTTTTGTTTTACTAATACATTTTTTGCCCTTGTCTCTTTTTTGCAGTTATATATTGTATTCTCGATGACTACGAGGACTTGTTCTATGTCCTCCTCTTCAGTCCGGGTAAAAATTATCTGCTCTTGAGTTTATTACATTTTATCGTCACATTTTGAAGCATATCTTTCGAAGTCTTTTTCTTTTGTATACATGGGTGACTATTTCTGTTGATCGCATTTCTTCACCTTCCCCCTCTTTGGTGGTGAGAGGTTCCTCTATAGGACTGTCTGAGGTACTTTGAGCCTGTACTTTTATTGCCTTTCTCTATTCTGTCATATTTTCTACATTGATGATATCATTTTCTTTTCTTGTCTTTGTGGAAGGGATCATCTTTCAGTGGTCCTTTCTTTACTGGTGGAGTAACACCACTCATAGGAGGCACTACCCTAGGTCTATCGCCTTTAGGGAGGATTCCTATCTCCCGGGACTTTGTTCCCATTCACAATAGGCTTTACATTCAACCTATATCTTCTAGGATAATTTTCATTATCGCATTTAGTGATCCTACTACACAGGTTAGCTCCACCTCTAAGGTAATACTTATTCTCATTATGCTTAATCTCTTTCTTTATTTATGTTTGGTTTTCTGATCACTTTGCCATAAATAGAACGTTATATATACTACTACTATCCCTCCAATCATCTTCCATCCTTCTTTTTTAGAGGGGCTTCAGGTAAGCCTGCATTGAATCTTTTGTCTTTTTATTCTTTTCTCTGTTCCATTGGGATTCCATTTTCATACTCTGTTTCTATTTGTTTATATGCCATTGGTTGGCACTGCCACTTCTCCATCTGCTTCTTCAGCTCCCCCTTTAGTATTCCCTGCTACCCCGGGGAAGCTCCTGCAACCATCGTACATGCAGGAGGCATTATTATAGCACCTCTCTTTGTAACTATTCTGACTTGTCTTTACTTATTTTTTTGCCTTTTTTTTTCATTACTATGAAAGACTTACAATTTTTCATATCTTTCCTCTCTTATAGGGTAGTGTTAGTGGGGAATCCTCCTCTACGGTGCTCGTGCTGAGGGTCTCAGAGACAGTTCATGAGGTAACACCTATGAGTCTCCCCTCGTCTTCTGTAGGGGTAGTTGCTTCAGCGAACCTGACTAAAGTCCCTATGTCTAAGGGGTTTGTTCCTAACTCCGCAGGGCCAACTTCGATGGTACATTTAGTCTTTACACATCTATTTTCTAAATTAGTTACATATCTTCATACTCTGTCATTTCTTCTAACATATTTGTACACATGGTATTTTTATTTGTGGGGTATATATTCAAACCCTTAAGTGAGTAGTCCATCCGTTTCTATGCTTGAAGAGACTCCCCCCAGTTAGTACTACTACTGATCCTAATACAGAGGAGTCTAATGAAGGTATCTCAGTGCGGAGCTCCTAGGTATATACTTAATCTACCTGGATCTTTGAGTGTACATTTTTTTGTGTAAACACTTGTTGGAACTTACATGTTCCCCTTTTTTAGGTTAGCAAAACAATTATTCCTTTGACTATGGAATAACCAAGGGGAGGTATTAGGAGCCAGGTAGTATACTATCAGACCTTAGTCTTTTCTTTGTTCCCCTCATTCTTTTTCTTCTTTCTTTTACTGTGCAAGTGATCTCACCTTCACATTCCTATTTCCTTATTTTTAGGTTAGTGAGGCGGTCATCCCTAGTTCTGCGAGACCTAATGTAAGTGTTATACTGCACACTCCCTAGGTATTAAACTGTCATGTCTGGGTTATTTCTTTTTGTTAAGGTTAGAATATTTCTCTTTGTTATTAGCAAAAGAAAAAACACTAACTTTTGCTCAATTTCTATTAATATGTTGCTCAAGGTCATATGGTGCCCTCTTGCTTTGGTTACATCATATTGACTCCCTTAGGCCTTGGGGTAAAATTTCCCTGATATTATTTCAATTTGAGTATGGTTAACCCACCTCTTATTATTTCTCTTCTCTATGACTTATCTTTTTTTTTCTTTTCAATTTGTAGGATCTAGTTGATGAGCCTGCTGAGGCCACTAATGAGGCCGAATAGAGTTTTGAGGCCACCAATGATACTGGTTTTGGTGAGGATTCTTCTATCCCTCTTTTGGAGCTTGAGTCTCATAAAACAAGATATGATGATATAGATGTGGAGGCTCTTGGGGCTTTCATGAGCGCACCGTGGCATTCAGATCTGCCGTCCGGATTTCGTATTCATGAACGAGAGGTGCTTAAGATGCTTTTGGAGAACCACCCTGAGACTTTCACTTCCCAGAGCATCCTCAACATTGATAGCCTTACGATCCTCAATTTTAAGCCCCTAGCTAACAATATTCATGACTTCCTATCTATCCCTCCCGGTGACATGACTACTTAGAGGGCTGTAATATTTCTCCAGGCTCTTCGTGATCTTCAGCGCTTCTATCACTTCCAACTAGATTGGCTTGAAGCTTTAGTTCGTCATTTTCTTGGTGCCACCTTTAGTAAGATGATGAAGCTTCATAGTTCTAGGAAGACTAGGGAGCAGTCGCGCCAAGTTGAGGCTTCTTAGATTTAGAATTGGATTCAGTACCTCTAGGCCAAGATAGCCAAACTAGAGGCTGGTGTTGCTGAGGATGAGGCTTAGATGGATAGATTGGAGGAGCATTTTATTGAGGACTCAGTTCCTTCTTACACAAACCTGTGCTCCTGCCTGGATTTATTTTTCATGTTGTCTAGTGGGTGGATAGCCTTATTATGTAGACTTCCTTTTGTACACTTTTACTATGTAAATACATTTGTCATTATTAATGAAAAAGTATTTTTTTCGTTTCTATCATCTTTCTCATCTACTTCTATCTGGACTTTGATATCTGCTTACTATGGCCTGCTCTAATTTTTTGTGACCGCTTCATTTGTTTGAACTGTCCCCTCTAACCGTGGGATGCTTGCATATTTTCTGAATAAGCTAACATTTTCATATCTATCCCCTCTAACTGTGGGGTACTTTCATATTGTTTGAGAAAGTTCACATATTTTTTTAGATTTGTCCCCGATAACTGTTGGGTATTTGCATAATATTTCAGCAAGTTATCATTTTTTAGAACTGTCCCCGCTAACTGTGGGGAACTTTCATATTATTTGAGCCATTTACATTTAGAATTGTCCCCTCTAACTGCGGATTACTTGCATATTATCTGTGCAAGTTACATTTTTATAATTGTCCCCTCTAACTGTGGGGTATTTGCATATTATCTGGGGAAGTTATATTTTTTAGAAATGTCCCCTCTAACTGTGGGGTACTTGAATATTATCTGGGCAAGTTACATTCTTAGAACTATCCCCTTTAAATGTGGGGTATTTTATTTGGTTATCATATCTTAGGATATAATTGGGAGATAAAGGGTTAATTCCTCTCCTTCCTTCAAACTTTTTTATTAAGAAGACAAGTATTTTTTTATGGAAACATTGCCCCTTGTTTGTTGGGTCCTTTTTTTAAAGAAATTAGAACAGGGTCTATAAGTCCCCTTTTCCCTATATTTTCTACTGACTGGTTAAGTAAGGTCTTTTCTTTGAGAACATAAGTTAAAACTTGTTCTCTAGGAAATTTTGTTGTAAAAAAAAAATATTTGTTATATTTTTTTATAATGACTTGGAGGATGTCCTCCTACTGGTTTGGTGATAAGATGTAAATCATTTGTCTAACATGGCTGGAGAGACTTTGATCAATATACTTTTCTCTTGGGATGGATGTAACCCCAAGTTTAATGATCAAAGTTCTCTTTATCTTAGAACCTTTTCAATCCAAGTAGAGAGTATAACAAAATATTTTGATGGATCTACCTCATGCGGTAGGTAAATAAGAAAAATAAGAATCAACATGCGGTGTTAAAAAAGGGTTGCTATTCATTTCTTTTCATCTTGTGTATCATTTACAAAATTATACTGCTCTATAATTTTCACAAAAAAAGAATTGTTCTAGTGCTAGAGAAAGCTACTCAAATTCTTTAATAAAAATGATTTTTTAACAATACTAAGCATAATACATCTCCAGCCACTTGCAATTGATGGACTTGCGGCAATCACTCTCTGGTTATGAAATTTGGTAATAACCCAACTTGCCTACCCCTCTGACAATAAAGGGGCCTTCCCAGTTGGATTTTAATTTTTATGCCGACATGTTGTGAAGATGGTGGGTGGATGCTCTCAGAACTAAATCTCCCACCAAGAACTCCCTAGGTTTGACCAAATTTTGGTATGCTTTCGACATTTGTTGGGTGTAGACTTTAAAGTTCTCTTTCTCCTTGTCTCTATGCTAGTCCAGTGCCTCTAGCTGCACATGTCGTGGATTCGGGATGAGTCCATTAATTATAGAAACTCTGGATGAGGGTACCACCAATCCATTGGTAAGACACCTTCGGTCCCATATACAAGTGAGAATGGGGTGAACCAGATCAGTTTTCTCTTTAAATTACAATAAGCCCATAGTAACATGGGCAACTTCTCGTCCCATGCCCCCAACCTGTCTTCCATCATCTTCTTCAAGATATTGATCAGGGTCTTATTGATGGCTTACGCTAGGCCATTACCTTTAGGATAGGAGATGGTTGAGCTGTTGTGCACCAGTTTATACTTGTCTGTAAGGAGGGCCATCTCTTTGCGTTTAAAAATCTCCCCATTATCTGTTAAAATCACTTTGGGTATACTAAACATGCATATGATATACTCCTTTATAAACTAGGCTACCACTTGGGTAGTCACTCTCCTTAGAAGGATGTCTTCTTCCCATTTGGTGTACAATTTTTTGGCCACAATGTTAAAAGCTTTCCTGTTAGAAGTTGGGCTAATTTTTACAACTAGGTCAAATGCCCATGTGTGCAGAGGGTAGGGAGTTGTAAGGATTTGTAAACTCACTAAAGGGGCATGTACCATGTTTCCATGTACTTGACAAGCTTTGCATTTCTTCACATAGCTGATAGAGTCAGCCTCCATGGTTGGCCAATAGTACCCCAACGACATTAGCTGGTCATACAGCTTGGCACCTCCCATGTCAGAGGCCTCATGAGCTTACTTCAGCACTCTCCTTGTTTCTTCTTTAACTATTCACCTAATTTCCTTCTCATTATAACCTTTCCTGTAAATTTCCCCTTCCACCAAATAAAAATGGGCTATCCTCTTTCGCAGATAAATTTCATTTTCCGCTCTCTCTGTGGGTAACTCACTATGCCTTAGATACATTATGTATGACTACCTCCAAACTTTGAAGACTTCTATAAAGTTACCTTCAGCTAGCTGGTCAAAATGGGCTTCTCACTTTAAACAACCTTGCTAAAAAATGAGAAGCCTCTGCTCTCATGGTGGGCCAATAATAGCCCCCCACTGCAACCATCGATAAAGAGGGATATCAGTGTCCCCACAATACTTTTCTTGCATCTCTACCAATGTTTCTTTACCTTTTTGTTCTCCAACAAATCTTGCTAAAAACCCTCCAAGGATCTTGAAATAAAGTGTTCCCCTGCAGCAGGTGGTAGTTAGTTAGCTCTAACATCTTCATTGACCCCTCTCTGGTTTCTAGCTGCTTCATTACTAAGTGCCTCCAATCTTTTGGCTCGTTTCTTAGGAACAAGGGTTTTACTATAATAGGAAATATAATTCGTTGTACTGTGATTATTTCTTTTGGCTCATCCATGTATAACTTTTGTGCTATTGTGGCTAGTGCATCGGGATTCCTATTCATTATTCTTGCATGTCTCTCCACATTTACTTCCAAGAACTGTCCCAACAATATCTGAATGATGTATCTGTAGGGTTCCAGGTTGGCATGTTTGATGGAAAACTCATCATTTACCTATTTTACTACCAGGTTGGAGTCCCCTCGTATGCACAACACCCTGACCCCTATTTCGAGTGCCTTAAACATCCCCAAAATGAGGGCCTCACACTCAACCTCATTGTTTGAGCATTTAAAATCTAACTTTAAGGAGAGGGTGATCTTCTCCTTACTATTTGATAATATAATATCGGCATGTCCTGTTCCTTGAGCACTGGATCCATCAAACTCCATTGCCCACTTTTCCATTTCTTCCACCATGCATTCTTGAAAGTTCTCCCTAGGTTTTTCCTCACTTGGGGGCTCAAAATTCCCATTCGAAAAATAGGCGGGCAGATCTGCCACTGCTTGACTTTTAATGGCTTTAGGCACTATGAATTTTCAATCATATTCTAGCGAAATAAAAAACCATTTTGCTGCCCGTCCCACAAACATCGTTTATGCGAGGAGGTACTTGATGGGGTCACACTTAGTGACTACAAAGACCAGGGCAAGACACTGACTCTCTATGTTGGTGTATCTAGATTATGTACCTAAGATTACTTTTGACATATAGCACACTAGCTTCTCTACTCCTTCCTTTTCTTGAGCCTCCACTGCTCCTATGGATCTTTCTGTTAAAGTAAGTTTAATAAGTAGCAATGCCTTAGTTTCTGGTGGAATCATTGTGGATGGGGAGGTTAAGATTTCTTTGATTTTTTCAGAGGCCTTCTTTTGCTCATCTCCCCAAATCCACTTGGCTTTGTCTTTTAGAAGGGGTGTGAATGGGTGGGTCAGTTCTGCTAGCACAGGTATGAACCTTCTTAGGTAGGAAACCTTCCCTAAGAAGATCTTGAACTTCCTTTGACTCTTTGGAGGTGGCATTATCATGATGGACTTCTTCTTCTATGAACCTACTTACACCCCCTTTCTTTTCACAACAAATCCCAAAACTTTCCCGCAATGACCCTGAAGGCATACTTTGAGGGGTTCATACGCATCTTGTACCTGCGACACCTCTCGAACACTCTCTGTAGGTCCTATATATTCTTACCTTCTTTATTAGTTTTCATAACTAGACCGTCCTCATAAAATTCTAGTGTATCATGAAATAAATCATGAAAAATTTCCATAATGGTCCTTTGGTATGTGGCCCCAACATTCTTCAATCCGAATGGCATGACTGTTCAGTGAAAGTTTCCCAATGGCGGGCAAAAGGCAGTCTTCTCCCCTTCCATTGGGTCCATCTTAATCTGATTGTAGTTAACATACCCATCCAAAAAACTATACGTTTCATGGTCTGAATTAGCGTCAACTAAGTTTTCTATGCTTGGTAAAGGGAACTCATCTTTGGGACATGCTCGATTCAAGTCTCAAAAATCCACAAAAATTTGAATTTGTCTTTTGTCCTTCTTTGCCAACGAAAATATGCTGAAGACCCACATAGGATGCGGAATAGGCTTGATGAACCCCACTTGCAACAACTTATCTACCTTTTCTTTTATCTTCAGGTCGAGGTCAGTTTTTTACATGCGTTTACTTGCCTGACTAGAAGAGCACTGGGAAGAACATTCCATCTGTGAGAGCTCACATAGGCATCTCCGTGTATTTCCACGAAAATACGCCAGTGAACTCTTTGAGAAAGCCCACAAGATCTTCCTTATGTTTTGGGCTCAGACTCTTGGATATTAAAATGGATTTACTGTCACCCCCTTCTACCCCCAGGTTAATCTCTTATAATTGTTATAGTTTCTCCCTAGGTCCATCTTGCATGCATTATGGATCTTACTCTACTTCCTTAATATGCTAAATAACATGGGATTCATCCATAACAAAACATTTCGGTAGAGGGTTGGTGCTCTCATCCTAGAACACTGCTTGTGGAGACCGTTATAAATGGTAAATAACTTTTCCATCGGGTAGGACCAATTTTTTGCAAGTTCAAGGAGGTTTAACTACCTCCTCCAACATCCTCTTTCCTTTTTTTATGTGGGGGATCACCCACTTGGCTGGGTACTTCCTCCAACTACTTGCTTATCTTCTAGCTTTCTCACATATTTATTTCTTTGTACATCCAGTTCTGTGTAGAATGCTACATCCACCAGATGGCTTTCCTCAATGAAAAAGGGTTTTGTGTGGCCTTGATTATAATTTATGTTCCCTGATATTAGCCTTTGCACATTGATGGAAGTTTGAGGGAACTATGCTATGGGTATGCATCCATACCATCCCAATGAGTAGTTGGTAGCTGGTATTAGCATTGATGACATGGAATTTGATATGGGAAGTGAAATTCCCCAACTTAATTCCTACATTCACATATATGAGGGATTGCATTCCAGCGCTGTCAAATCTCGAGATCACTAGTTGCAGAGGCACTAATATTATTTTACTTACCGATTAGCATAATGTTAATAGATGCGCCTCCATCCATTAATTCCTTGGGGAATGAAACTCCATTGATCATAGCTGTGATATATAACGACTAGTTGTGGAAGTAAGTCACCTGCTTGTCTACCTCAGAAAATACCACTTCAAAAGTATATCTTTTTATTAGCCTACCAATTGGTCCCTGCCAATTAAATAAGGGATCTCGACGCTACTGTACCACCTCCAAAACTTTACTTGTTATGACTATCCTGGGGTCATACTTCACTTCTATTTGGTCGAAGAACCACTTGAACTTAGGGCTCCTAGCTATGGATTCACATTTAGAGTCTAGGTCTACTTCATACGTCTAGGCACTACAAAGGTATTCTACCTCAGATGTCCCTCCCTAATACAGAGCAAGGATGACATCCACCTTTCCCTACATGAGGTTTACTTGCTCGATTTCTTCATATACATCCTCTTCTCGGTCTGGAGTGAAGAACCAATCCTTGCGCTTTATTTCTCACTCAGTTATTTGCTTGCTTCTCAGTGTGAGCCTTTCTAACCCTTAACATATTAGCTCACCACTCTCCCACTCCATCAGATCTCGGGTTTATTTTTCATCATAAGCTACTTCCATATTGGTAGTGGCATAATGATGAGATGGAATTGGGTTTTCATTAACATCCACAGGAGGTATCTGTAAAGTACCACTAGCCACCTACTCGCCAATGATCTTCCTTAAATAGTAACAGTCCTTGGTTGAGTATTTGACTCGTTGGGGTAACTCTCAATACTTAGGGTTGGCTTTGTCGGCTGTTATTGGGGTTTCCCCATTGTGGTGAGGGGGACCTGCTACCCCCTCTAGTACCAATCCATATCTTTTACTACACTGTAAGGTAGCGGTGGTGGAGAATCTTCTCTAAACTTTATCTTATTACTTGGACTAATGTTCTTGGATCCGAAACCTCCCTTATTGCCTTTGGGGTTTCCATACACATAGTTGACTACTTGTCTCCTCGTGACTTGGAAACTTCCAGAAGTCAGTGGCACTTGTGTCCTCCAACGCGAGATCCTTGGCTTGATTATCATGGCTATATTACTCGCAGCCTTAGTGAACTCTCTAAAGGTTCCATCTCTAGTCTTGTTAACCTGATGAATATTGTATTTTCCCAAGAAACCTTACCTCTACTACCTCCTTATGCACATTAAGTGAACCCTCGCTAAAGATTTTGACATACTGTATTAACTCCTCCCTCTGATTTGCACCTATTATGCTAGGCGTCTCAATGTGAACTCATCTTATGTTATAAAGAACTTTTGGAGGAATTTTCTGTGAATTTATTCCCATGAGTGAATGTTATTTGGTGCCAGGTGGGAATACTGCGTCTAGGCCTTTCCTGTGAGGGTCTTGGAGAACTCCCTCAACCAGAAGTTCTTATCATTTTCATGCACTCCTAGGTACTCAACGAACCTTTTCATGTTCTCTCTTGGGTTTTTTCCTTTTACATTAAACTAAATGAACTTTTGTGGAATATACCCCTCTAAGTATGGTTTCTCATTCACAGCCCGAGGATAAGGATCTTTAGATCATCATACAAATGAGGTGTTTCTCTTTTAGTAAAGGAGAGAACCTTTATCACCCCTTCCATAGTAACTACTTTGAAAGGGGAATCTTACAAATTTATGCCCTTTGCTGGTGGGTGGAGCCCCAACCTGCTCTAGAACCACCTTCCATGGCAGAATCTTTTTTATTGAAATCGCTACTGGAGTGGCTGCCCCTCAAGAGGGAGCAGCCGCTGGCCTTACAAAGACTTGACCCAAACTTAATAGGTCTACATTGTTTTTCTTCAAAAAGTCAAAAAATATGTCCATACACTACAAAAAAACTTCTTTTTGAGATGGTGCTCTATCCGTCTCAGAAATTCCTTTAGCCGTCTTAAAAGACTTTTGTAACGCCATTTGAGACGTCAAAGGGGCGTCATATTAGACCACCATTTTAAAAACTTTTTGATACGGAAAATACGCCGTCTCAAAAGATATTATTTACAGGATCCTTTTAAGATGACAAAAATACGTCTTTTAAAGTTTGTTTTAGAGACAGTGTATGCCGTCTCAAAAGAGTTTTTTTTAGATGGTAAATTAACCGTCTCAAAGGTCCTCATTTATGGAATCCTTTTGAGACGAAAAAAGTCCGCCTTTAATAATTTTTGCGCCACAATTAAAATTTCACCCATTCCATAATATGCTCAATATACTTTTAAACAAAAACTCTTAAAAATAATAAATGACATTTTGGCATCCCATTTCAACAAATATAACACAATTTTCCCTTCAATTAAATTTAGATCCATACAAAGATAAAATAAACAATTTCAACATTGTGCCCACCAAACTAAATATCTCTACAAAATTTAACTTGTCTCATTAGAATAATTATTCTCAATCTTCAATCAAACGATCTCCATTAAAATGTGTATTTCCTTGCCCATAAAAGATTTCTGTTTGCAATAAAATTTATTTAGTGTCAGTTACCGTAAATAAAGAAGTAATAATTTTTTTTAATAATTCCTATTGATGAAAATCTTTAAAAACCTTATCAAATTTAAATATCTTCATTTTATTTACTTTTAAACACTTAATATTTTCTAAAAATTCGACAGAGTCTCATTTGTTTATTCGTAAAAATTAACCCGTTTAAACATAAAAAATTAACTCAAAAACAACTATAGAAACAGCCACAACATTGTAAATAACCAAGAGAAAAATAACCACAACGTATATCCTACCTAATACTCCACCAAACTAAATATCTCTATGAAATTTAACTTCTCTCATTAGAATACATACTAACAATCTTGAAGAAAACGATCTCCATCAAAACGTGTCTTGTCTTGTCCATAAAAGATTTTGACCTGCAATAAAATTTATTTAGTGTCAGTTACCATAAACAAAGAAGTAATCTTTTTTAATAGTTCCTATTGATGACAATCTTTAAAAACCTTATCAAATCTGTATCTCTTCATTTTATTTACTTTTAAACACTTAATATTTTTTAAAAAAATTGGCAGCGTCTCCTTTGTTTATTCATAAAAACAAACATGTTTAAACATAAAAATTAATTCAAAATCAACTATAGAAACATCCACAACATTGTAAACAACTAAGAGCAAAATAGACACAACATACATCCTACCTATTACTCCACCAAACTAAATATCTCTACAAAATTTAACCTGTCCCATTAGAATAAATACTCACAATCTTGAAGAAAATGATCTCCATCAAAATGTGTCTTACCATGTCCACAAAAGATTTCGACCTGCAATAAAATTTATTCAGTGTGAGTTATCGTAAACAAAGAAGTAATCTTTTTTTAATAGTTCCTATTGACGACATTCTTTAAAAACCTTATCAAATTTGTATCTCTTCATTTTATTTACTTTTAAACACTTCATATTTTTTAAAAAATTCGACAGAGTCTCCATATTTATTCAGGAAAACCAACATGTTCAAACCTAAAAATTAACTAAAAACATTGATAGAAATATCCAAAACATTGTAAACAACTAAGTCAAAAAAATCCCCAACATATATCATACCTAACACTTCATCACATACATATATAAAAATAAAATAAAGATGTGTCATTACGAAGTTAGTATAGGCCGTTGAGTTAATGGAAGCATGATTAGGGATAATACTCTGAAACAAACTCTGTATTTCACTTCTCATATCAGTTTTCATCTGTAGAAGTTCTTGTTGGTTGCAAAATTCTAATTTTTCGAGCTCGTTTCATTTTCTAGACTCTCGATCTTCAGCGTTGTAACACCCCGCCTAATTCAATACCGAGTGATCAGTCCTTTATTAAATTAAAATCAAGGTGAACGGTGTGGTTCATTCTTATCATCACTATCGACAATAATTTTCCATTTTAACCACCCTATAAATAATTAAGCTAAGTGTCAAAACATTTTAGAATAATATTTCATTTATTAGATTCCATAATGAAAACCTTTTAAATCGTAACAATTTATGACTAACATGATAGATAAATAAAACAATCCATTTAAATGAAATGACAAATATAAATCTTAATCCAAATAAATATACACAAATGTAATCCACATGATACAAGAATAAATCCCAAATGAGCACCGAATACTGGGAACATAAATAAATACAAAATCTCTAATATGTCTAAATTGACACAGGAAATGGGCGACACATGCCATATCTAATAAGAGACTAAAGCAGAAGCTGAATCAAGGAAGAAATCGTTTAGTGCAAGGACTTGCAACTCCGACATAAGCTATAACACGTCTAAACTAAAGAGTCTATGCCTGACGTCCCTGTGGCTGGGAACCTGTAATATATATATCTATACAAGAGAAGAAAGAAAATGACCGAAAACCTGTGAGAGCCCGAGTGTAAAAATATCTTTTAAAATAGTTTAGCAAGTATTTAAAATGATTACTATTTGATACGACATACATGTGAGTACGCAACACTCTCTTGAGAATTCTCACCTCTCATATAGTGTGCACGTCTATCGTACTACTAAAATATCATAAGTCTAACCCAAATTCTCCTTCCATATATTCTTGTATGCGAGACCGTATGATTACAATTTATTTAAGTTAACATCTTCTTAAGAATTATTTAAGCCAATTATGTGTATGTCAGTATTGATGTGAAGTCTCATGCACATACTACAATTTGGAACACCTTTTAAATATTTATTTACTTACACGCATAGTAGAGGAATTTCAAGTACATGTATATATTTCACACTATATATATCCATACAATCACTACACCAAATCTGTCGAATTGTCACGGTCATTGACCTTGACAAGTTGGACTTGTCAAGGTCAATGACCGTGACAATTCTGGGGGTGACAACTTTTTTTGTCACAGACATGTCACGGTCATTGATCGTGACAAGTACATTAGACTTTTCATGGTCATGTCACGGTCCTTGACCCTGAAAAACTTTGTCATGATTAAGGAGCATGACAAAACCGTGACATTTAATAAATAATTGTCACGGTGATTGACCTTGACAAGTTCGTTATAACTCACGTGCGCACATACACACACACACACACAACCCACCACCCACCCACCCATCCCTTCCGCCTCCCCCCACCCTGCGCCTCCCCCTTCACCCACCCT
The DNA here is from genome assembly GCA_949130495.1 of Sambucus nigra. Classification (NCBI taxonomy): domain Eukaryota; kingdom Viridiplantae; phylum Streptophyta; class Magnoliopsida; order Dipsacales; family Adoxaceae; genus Sambucus; species Sambucus nigra. Next base: position 704,404,917 of record OX422207.1, read on the forward strand.
GTTCCACCCCCTTCCCTCACAACACACACACACACACAAACAACCCCACCGCCCTCCCCACTCCCACTCCCACTACACACACATGCACACACACCCTGCCCCACCATCACACACACACAAAAAAAAACCAACCCTGCCCCACCCCCTTCCCCCACCCTGTCCCACCACACACCCACAACCCCACCCCACCCACCCACACGCAAATAGACACACACACACACACACACACACACACACACACACACACACACTTATATATATATATATATATAAATGGAAGAGAGAGAGAGAGAGAGAGAGAGCGAAACAAACGTGAAAGTAGAGAGAGAGAGAGAGAGAGAGAGAGAGAGAGAGAGAGAGCAATGTAGAGAGAAAGAGAAAAAAGGAGGGAAGAATCAACGAGGGAAAAAAAGAAGGGGAAAGGGTTTTTACTGGGACATTTGTCACGGACGTGTCACGGTCATTGACCATGATAGCAAGTAGCTTGAATATAATTATACACAAATATATAATAATATGTATACATATACACATGCACACTGTTATATATATATACATACCTTCACATATAATAATTTGGTTCGCCCACAGCCTATAATAAATATCATAACCATACGTGACCCATATCACCCACGTCCTACGTATAATTAACCAGTTCATTTTATTCTCAATTATCGCGCTTTTATAACTTCTTCTCGTCCTTAGAAGTGTTTCCTTTTACTGTATGTAAATTCAGTAGGTGTACCCTCACCATGATATTGGTCTAAGTCTCTCTAGTCTCCTGATACCACACTTAACGTCTCCATGATCTTTATTCAATTTTATGCCCCCGTTATCCCATGGATATCTCACGTATAAATTACATTTATCGAAACTCACTTAGACCCTACTGGTCCTCCCCATGATCCATTATTATCTATAAATAATATCCAAGGTTCCTATGCCTTTTTCTCGAATTAATTCAAAAGAAAAAAATTATTCAATTTTCGGGAGGGATCGATTGATCGATGATGAGGGGTCGATCGATCGATCCATCGATCAATCGACATTCTTGAGTCGATCGATCGATCGGTTATTGCCCAAATTCTGCAACTATAACCTACGGGTTTCCTCTACAAACTTCACCCAAAATACCATTAACGAATACCAACCTCCCAAACAATAAAAGGAATGTTACATCAACCTTAATGGACAATTTTTAACGTAAATTTCCTCTAAATTCATGAGTAATCATTCTTAATTGAATCAAAACTCAAAATATAGTCCTTAACCCTAGTTTTCTTTAACTTCTTCAAGAATTTCATTTAATAATAGAAGTTTATCTATACTAGGTATAATTACATTTTTAGCAATTCAATTTCAGCAAGGGATCATCCTAACATATCATATGTTCCACAAGATTCAATAATTCATCCCAACTATCAAAATTCATTCATGAAACTTAAATATTATTTACTACACTATCGTGGATATGATATCAACAAAATTTTTAGCAAGAAAGATACTTGCCTCATAGATGAAAGTCTTATTCTCAGGTGTTGATGGGAATGGTTGCGTCCCTCATTTCTCGATCTACGCAAAGGTGGTGAAATCTGATAAAGGTGGTGTGAGTTGGTGCTTCTCCTCCTTGGAAGGTTTCTCTCTTCTCTCTAACTTATCCTCTTTGCAATTATATCACTCCTAACCCTCGAGGACTCTAATTCCCTTTAAATTTAACCCTTCAATTTTCGTCCAACTAAGCCTAAAAATGGCTAATTACTAAAACGCCCCCTCAAGTTGTCAGTTGGGCCTAAAAATGTCCCGGGATCAAAACTAAACCACTGGGTACACTTTTCTGACTATCTCGACTCTTCCGGACATGTTGGCTTACTCTCAATTACCATACGGGTGACTTATAATTTATTTACTTTTTATTGCATTAATTTAGTCCCGACATGACATAAGTGCATCCCGACTTTAAGTTCTGTAATTGTCGTGTTATTCACTCTCGATAATTTTTAATAAAATGAATTTTATATATTACTTTATTCATTACGTAATTTCCACCAAATAATTACTAACTCTCGTCATGCTAGTATATATTTATTTTAAATTCTGGTTCAATATTAATTAAATTATATTCCAATTTAATTTAATAAAAATCCCAAAATAAATAAATAGAAGCCATAAAATTACAGGGTATTACAAGCGTCTTGTCTATCTCTACCCTCTCGATCTTCAATGTCTTTATTAAGTTGATTAATATCCTCCTATAATGCAAGAGAGGAACTTGTTCGTGTAAATGTTGGCCTAATACCTACCCCCTTTAGTAAAGTATAATCATGGCCTCATTGTCCTACAACATCCTTAAAAATCTCATTCCTCGCTTTTGGATCATTTCGTTTCTCTCCTCGTAGGTCATTTAGTCATCTGTTGAGCATTTCCTACCAATTAAACATATACTGGAAACTAGTGAATTTAATTTAAACATATATTAGAAATTAATGAATGGCTTTAGTTATCATATATACATACATCTCTATCTGATGACCCATCTTCAACATTGAACGGCTTATCATTCGGAGCCCGAGTGTCTTGTCACATGCGAATTTCATCAACGGGCTCTCCTGCCTCTACCCTCTAACAAAAATAATGCATATATTAATATTTATTAAACTAAAAATTATAAGTGTTTATAAAACCCGAATTCTAACCACCTTGGTAATTTTTGCATGTGGCTTTCGTCCAGTCCTTGAGTAAGCACATTCACCTTCACGGTTATTCGAGTTCTGCTTCGCTATATCCTATAAAAAAGTTAGAGAAATTAATAAATTCGATGTTACCAATGAAGTAGATGTAAATAGAATCATCTTAAACCTAATGAGTTGTCATTCAATTATCTTCTTTATGCCCCAATACTTCACTAAACTATGCCATTGAACTTTGTCGACTCGAGGAGGCGTATTTTTCAACCGCTCTTCATCGGTTTGAAACTTTTGATAGTGATCTATCTTTAATTGGTGCTTCCATTACCTCCAAGAAGCTCCCATCTTTGCAAAACAAATTGGTTTAAAACCTTCTGGTGCATTTGTGTTTTCCTTAAAATTTACAATGAAACAAATAAATATTGAATTAATAAATTGGTTAGAAATTTAACAAACTCATATATAACAAAACAAATAAATCAAATTGAATTAATGAACTACCTTCACTTCATTCCAAATACCCTCCAGAGTGTCCTTTTTCTCCTCGGTCCAATATAACATTGTCAATGGAAACAAATTTTCACTCCTAGCATAGTAGACTAATTATGCCATCAATTTGCATTAAAGCCTATAAACTGGATGACAAATCTGTTTCCATTATAGTATCTTCTTTTTATTATTATTCCATTCAATCCAAGGCCTAGAATCTTTTCTAACATTTTTCGCATTAGTCGGGGTACTCTCTATACCTAAACAAATATTCAATAAACTATTACTATGTGAAATATAATATCAAATGAGTGTGATAAAAAAAGTTCATTGATAACATATGATATACTTGCGGGCACCTCAACATCTAAAGTCGAGTCATTGTATGAAGAATCAACATTTTCTCGTAGATCATTAATTTTCTCGATATATTGGGTTTGTTGGCATGTAAGGCTCTAAAATAAAGAAACAGGAACCCTTAAGTTGCGATGTGACGTGTCTGATTGGGGTGCCACTAGGGTCATTTGTTGGGGTTGCAACACCTCACTTGGGTGGGATATCAATATATGCGTCTCTAAATCGTCTTCCACTGGTGTTGTGAATTGTTGTTTCTCAAGTGATCTTTCCTCGGCAATGATATCACACATATTCAAATGACGCCGACGCTTTCCTTCCATGAATCTGTATACGTACATATAACATACATAATCAATTGAATTATGCAATAATAAAATTGAGAGGGAACAATCACGTTAATTCTCATGAAACAAACATGAATTTGTAATTGGGTTATTAATCCATACCTCTCTAAATATTCTTCCACTGGGGTTATGAGTGGTTGTCTATCCTCGTTTATGAGATCACACATATTCAATCGACGTCGACACTTCGCTGTCATGGATCCGCATATGTACATAATAGGTGTAATAAGATAAGAACAAAAACAATTATAATGAAGTAGAGTGAAATCAAAATAGACGATTGATTGTATGAAGTAGAGTGAAATCAAGACAGCTGAATCAGCAGTGGATACAGAATGGTTTAGAGCATCCCCCTGTCATGGATTTGATCAGAACAGGTTCAATGGTTACATCGCGATGATTGTGAGAAGACCTTGTATATCACCAACTAGCATATCATCCCGTAAAGAATTCATATTGATTCCTACACAACCAAAAGTATCTCCGTGAAAAACACAAACCTTATAAGTCTTGTCAAAACCATACATCTCAAGGTGATTTCTCACCATTTATCGGGTGTGGTATACTTAATTTACACATCTCTTACACTAGCAATAGATTTCTATGGTCCCCATGTTCTTTTTTTTGTATGCATAGTTAATAAATCCTTCAATCTCGTCAATGTATTCTTTTGAACACCGGCTACGTAAATTAATCCAACTTTTATCCATGATACCTAAAAATACAAAAATAAAAATTCCCAACAATTTAATACATAGTTTCAAAAATTCAATAGCAAACTAATTTAAATAATAATAATATAACCCAACAATTCAACGCATCTATTTTAATATCTACATCATTAAAAAGTCACACAATCAACATAAAAAGTCAAGAAAGGAAAGAATGTTACGCAATTAAAAATTCACACAATCAACATTTTAGTACTAATGCACCAAATATTAAGAAATGGCAGCATCCAATGCAATTAAGAAGTCACACAATCAACATTTTAGCTTCTACGTCATTAAACATTTATATGTAGAAAACTCGACCAACATACCCATTTTCATCCCCGCTCGAATCACTATGTTCATCTTCACCTTCGTATGGAACGTACACTTAATCGTGAACCAATTTTTGATTACTCTTTGATTTACTTTTCTTACTTTTAGCTCGATCCTTCATTGCCGAATACAATTTATGAACTCCCAATTCTATCAATTTTTTTCTATTCTCTTCTGTTTTCTTCAACCTCTGCCTCTCATACTCCTTCAATGTTGTAAACATTTTCTGATAAAGGATATGTAATTAGATAATAAATGAGGAAGAGATAGAATGAAAAATCAAGTTTATCTTTTTGGATTCTTTAAAGATCGTGATATTACTTTTTTGTGTGTACTAATTTTTTTGTAAACTAGAATTTTAACTAATGCTTGCTTTCGAGTACCACCTCATATGTTGGAGCTTGTGTCCCAATACTTAGGGTCCGTTTGGTAGGAGTTGAATTGTTTTCCATGGAAAATACACATTTTTTACTTTTGAGGTTCTTGATTTCATATGCATTATATTAGAACACTATTTATAAATATTAAAAGTGTTCCATGTTTTTATAAATTTCACGAAAACAATTCTCACCCACTACCCAAAGAACTGATTTCCATGGAAAAGTTCAAAAGTAAGACCACAATAAGACCAAATCCCTCTTATCTTTTCCATATATTTTCTTGCCTCTAATAAAAATGAACTATTTCTCAACCATTTTCCAACTTTGTAATCAAACACACTCTTAGTAATTTTTATGTTAAAGATTTAACGTTTGATATTGTATTAGATGTAACCAAAAAAATGGGGCTTTGAGGTTATTAGTCCTCTTTTTTAAAAGAAATTAGCTAGCGATATCATGAGATTTTCATTTTACTATTAGTCCTATGTAAAGATACGTTGCTTTCACTCCATTAAATTAGGGCATAAAAAATCAACAGCACAACCCACTAACTGATGCAGTTGTTAACAGTTATGGGATTTTTTACCAAAGAAAAAAATAATGGATGGGCTCCACAAAGACATTGTCGAAACAGGACCAATGCCAAAATACCTAAAAAATATATAGTATTTGATAAAATTGGTGATTTTTTCAACGGTGATGCATTTTGAATTAATTTGGGTCCATCACATATATCACAAAATAAAATCATAATCAAATAGTAAATCAAATTAATAGCATGAACTAATTGTAAATTCCATGAATTAATTAACAAAAACAAACATATCAATAATTCTAACTAAAATTCACATAAACATGCACACGAATATTTTCATAAATTAGTCTTAAAAATATACTACAACAACCAATTGACAATCCGGGTTTTCAATTGGCTCACCCTCAAACTCCTATGACCACTATAAATCGATAAAATTAATCAGGAATTGCACCCAAAATGGATTTATATGTAACTTGAGTAGTAAAACAACACATATAAAGCCATATACAGATGGAAAAAACATATACTGATGAAAAAAAATATGTAACTCGAGTAATAAACAAACTTGTGGCTTACCTAGGGAGATGGTGATAGATGGTGATTAGGACAACGAGGCTAAGGCGAGTGACGAGGCTAAGATTGAGGTGCGCAGCCGAGCGACAAGGCTTACCTAGGGCCGGTGTGTGTGTTGGGTGAAGAAGAGAAGAACCAGTGCATTGGTTTTTATTTTTAGTGTCTTTTTTACTTTCTTTTTACTTGGGATTAACAGAAGTGGGGACCTAAAATGTGAGAAGGGGGAACTCAAATATTTTGCGACTGTCTCATAAAGTATATTTTTTAAGACGGCAACTAATTTGCCATCTTTTTAGCTACTACTTTATGAGACGGGGAATAAAATCTGTCTTAAAAATAATATTTTTTAAGATGGTTAATTTTAGCAGTCTCAAAAGGTTTGTTTTAGAGACCAAATTTTAACTGTCTCAAAAGGTTCCATCTTAGAAAATACTTTTTTTGTAGTGATAAGGTTGGTACCTATCATCGGAGTTGTTGCCGGTGAGTTGGTCTGCCCAACTTGAGGAGTAGGTGTCTTTGCTCCGGTCACCACCATATCCTCCTGAGTTGTCTCGTCACTTTGGGTTCCATTCCCAGGTGGAATGTCTTCAAAAACTAGCTGGTTAGAAATGTTAAAACCTTATTTGTCTATGGAAATGAGGATACCTCCCCAGTGGAGTCGCCAAATATAGGAGGGTAGCTGTACAGGGGACTATGAACAACTGGAAAGGGTGAGGCGTGACCCACTCCAATGGACCCTACCTTCAAGGTCTTTCAAGAACTTCTAGATCAACACCTAATAAAACCTTCTCCTTTTGGTAAAAATGGAACTAAAGTAAGAAGTACTACCTGTAAGAATACGAACTTCACAACAATAACAGTAGCTTTTTGTCAAGAGAAACTCCTGAGAATGATTGTTGTCAGTGTGTAGTGAAAGAAAAAAGGTACTCAACACATAGAGAAAGAGCAAAGAGAGAACAATAGGTATCTAGGGTGATTTTAACAGAGTAACGGTTTGACTTGAGTTGTGATTCTGCCTTGACCTTTCCCAGGGGTCTTATTTATACTTGGGCAATAGGGCTAATTTGGCACTTTTTGAGCTCTAAAACTGTGCGGGGTTAGTGAGGGACACTGTCTGCAATGTACCTTTTATTCCTACCTTTGTGCAGTCGCGTGTCACCTCTGACAGGTTCCGCCTGGTACAAACCAAAGTCAAAAAGCAAATATGCTTGCGCTTAAAGACAAAATATCTCATTTGGTAAATATCTTTTAAAACTGTAACTTGTTGTACGAACTTTGTAAACCTGAGGAGTGTCTCAAGGACTACTTCCTATAAAATCTTTTATAAACTTGAGGAGAGCCCTTATAGACCACCTCCTTTAAAATGATTTTATAAACTTGAGGAGAGGTCTCAAGGACCACCTCCTGCTAAATTATTTGTAAACTTGAGGAGAGGTCTCATAGACCACCTCATCTAAAATTAGTTTATACAATTTTCATTTCTTGCGAGAAAAATCTTGGTTTCTCACTTCAGTTATTACTGGGTGTGAACTATGTAAGGACTAGGTGACCCCTAGGGCCAATCTACTTGTGTTATCTCAATATTAAATTTCTAAGTGGTTGAACTTGCTTAATAAATCTTGTTCCTCACCCACCGAGCCAAAACTCTGAAGAGATCATAACTTGCCTTTTTGATTCCTGCTTACTCAACCAGGCTACCTATACAAGAAAGTAACATGTTAATTCTTTAACATACATGTGAGTAACAAATGTTGGGGAGAAGGTCACTCCAGGTGGACCTCCTCGCCCACTAGTTCTATTTTATAGTGAATTTTGATTTCTGGGGATGAGGAGCTCCTCGTAGTAGGACTCATTGTTCATAATTTATTCCTGTGACTTTTGAACATTTGGGGACGAGGAACCACTTGTGATGTGCCTCCGTGTCCAAACTTGATTATTTGTTTCCTGAGTTGCTTGGGACGAGGAGATATTTCTGATGAGCCTCGTCAACCAAATTCCAAGTCGTGAGTTTTGGGAATTTTGGGGTGAGGAGCCTTTCCTGGCGGGCCTCCTCGCACAAGTTCAATATCTGCAAACTTTGACTAAATTGGGATGAGGAGTCCTTCCTGGTCGGCCTCCTCGCCTAAGTTCTAACTTTTTGAGCTTTGAACCAATTGGGGTGAGGAAGCTTTCCTAGGGGCCTCCTTGCCCAAGTTCTAATTTTGTGAGCTTTGGGGAAAATTTAGGTGAAGAGCCCTTCCTGGGGTACCTCCTTGCTCAGGTTCTAATTCTATGAGCTTTGGACAAGTTGGGGTGAGGATCCCTTCCTGGGTCCCTCCTCGCCCAAGTGCTAATTCTGTGAGATTTGGAATAATTGGGGTGAGGAGGCCTTGCTGGGGCCCTCCTTACCCAAGTTCTAATTATATGAGCTTGGCCAAAGCACTTCCTTAGTTGGGGGGGGGGGGGGGGGGGGGGGGGGGGGGGGGGGGGGGGGGGGGGGGGGGGGGGGGGCTCGCCAATTAGGCCTGATCGCACAATTTTTTTGGCTATTAAGTTTGTACACCTCTACACCTTCAATAATAGAAGGAGGCTCGTCCATATGCAGAACCTAAGGGCAAACCGGTTCGGCCTAGGCCCAAAATTTTTTGGGCCACTACTTGCCCCCGATTGGTTATTTTAATGCTTTGGCATATTGGTTTGGGTCATAGTTATTTTGGGGAGGTCCGTAGGTGGGGTTTAGGACTTCGGGGATTTATGGAATCTAATATTACATTTTTAATAGTTTTCAATAAAGTGGGGTATGGAATTAAGTGTGTTTAGGATGAACGACACTGGAAAATATACTAATGGGTTCCAATGGGAATGTCGGATGAAATTTGGATTAGAGTTGTATAACTGGATTGAGAGAGGCTTAGTGTCCAGGATAAAATATATTCATGAAATAAAAATAAGCAAGTGACTACTCATGGATTCGGGAGTCGGATTTAGACTTTGGAAATTTAAGCTTGTGCTAGGAGTGATATGTGCATGGTTAATTGGTTTTATTGTATACATTACGGTTATATATATATATATATATATATATATATATATATATATATATATATATATATATATATATATATATATATATATATATATATATATATATATATATATATATATATATATATATATATATATAAATAAGTGTGTGTGTGTGTGTGTGACTGATATATGTGAAACATACCTACTTTAGGGTGTGCTATTGGTGGTGGTTACGCATAGTGTACGGTCTACCCTGGCGAATCCCAACAAGTATAGTATCGATTTTTTGTGTCATAAGTATGTTGCACAACCACCCTACGCGAGTTTTGAGTTCAGTGGGGTAGGATGTAGAACTATAAATGCCTTCAGTTTACGTTACACTCTGGGTACGGTAGGTGTGATTCCTACCCGGTGGACTAGGTAGAGGTATGTATCCCTGGTGCTTGACAGCATGCTAGAGATTTGCATCTAGAAGGGTAATGCTCAGAGGGATGTCAGTAATACCTATATAGGGAGTGATAAATATATATATATATATAAATATTTCTCTTGTGCGGACTATCCCGCATTTTAATAGTGCAGACCACATTTTAATAGTTAGGTTGTGTAACGTAACTATGGTGCTTAAAATACATGCATTAGGTGCACACTATAGATAAGGGGCGAGGATCATCTCATGTGACTGCGAAACCGATTTAAATATGGAAAAATACATTGCATATTTATTAATGTATTTTAATCACTTGCAATATATTTTCAAAAGGTTTTGGGCACTGACCCACATCAAAAGATTCTCAAAACTTTTAGGTGCTTTGCCACATGGATTCGTGACTTTGCCATCCTTCTAGTCAAATGATGCTGCGGCAACTGGGGATGCCTGCAGGGACTGATTAGATGCTTCTGTCCTTGATATGTTGATAGGATGTACCTCAGGGTTACTTCGGTTATATCGCCCAGTTAGTCGGTATATATTTAATTTAGATGTTACTTCCTTTCAGTTAGTTGAATTATTGTATTGTGACTATTTACCAAGAGTTATCGGTTAATTTACTTATTTCATCTTATTCTCTATCCATGATGCTTTTGTGGTGACTGTAAGTTTCACTATTTGTAGGGCTGGTTATGTGAAGGGGAATTTTATATACGCAAGTTATTAAGTTTAAATTTTTAACACCATACCTAATAGGTTATTAGTAATTAAAATATTTTTGACAGTGCTGCTAAGATTGAACTAGATGAGATTCCTGTTTTATTTTAGTAGTGGACTGATCAACCATTATTAGAATAGGAGGATGTCTCATGTGTTTTAACATTTTATTAAATGTCCACATTATTCCACCATTTTTGTCATTCTTACGGTTCATATTCACACTTCATGCCATTTTCATGGTACTTTATTTATTTCATCCATTTTTCATAAAAAAACGACCGATAAAGTCAAATGAGGAAGTCCAACCACTATGATCCTCCATTTTTCCAAAATTACTATTTTACCATTCATTTTACCAACACTTTGTCAAAACTTAGTTATGTCATTATAACATCATAAATTGTCATTTTATGTTCAAAATCACATACTTGATCATTTTTCTTCAAGAAAATCCTCTTTTCTTCATATTTCATAGTAAGAAATACATTTAATATTATGAAGACATTTTTATCGAAATGTCCATTTAACCCTTATGATCATATGTGATTTAAACGTTATTTTTCCTCGCTTTATCAGCATTTTACAAAATATTTAGGGGCTCAAATTTGAAACTTTATCATTTTACTTTGAAACTCATCGTTATCATCATTTATTATGATTAAATGTCCTCTAGCAATATACTGTAACGTTTTACCCATGTTAGGATGGATTTAAACCTAGAAATACCGTAATATGAATCAAAACATGATATTAACGTGAAATTGTATTTTTATATGCATATTCACCATATTTCAAGATCTAAAATGAGATTTATTATTCAAGAGTCATTTCAAGTTAGTTTTCTTTAAAACTTGCATTTTCATAAACATACGAGAAAATAATTTATGCGAGACTATCTATATTCTGGCATGCATTCTAACATATAACATAGGTTTAAACTTGAAAATAATGGAAAGGAAACATCTACGTTGAGTTTGAACAGGAGAATAGAAACGATGATTTTAAAGCTCCTAAAATTCCAAGAAGGTCGTAGCAACTCCAAATCTCCAAGAATGCTTTAACTCTTCTTGAAAGCTCCAACAAAATTTTTCTAACCCAACTTCTTCTTGAATAAGACTTGAAATAGTTGTTACACGCTTCAAAATGGGTTAAATATTTCTAATAATGAGGGTTTAAAGCTTATGGATAATGTAAGAAGGATGGAAATGGAGGGAATAATATTGAGAGTGTAGTGAGAGTGTATAAACATATGATAGAATGAAGAGAAAATGGGTTCTCTACACCCCCTCAACACTATTTAAACCCAAGAACCCTTTACCCTTTGTTCCACCAAAACATTGACCCATGTTTGATCGGATCAACTGGGATCTTAATAACTCAAAGATCTAAGCGTCCACAAGGCGAAAACATACAAAATTCAGCAAATTTCTAAATTGCTCCAGATTCGTTTGAATACAGTCAAGTATCATTCGAATGACATCAAATCTCGTTCGAATAGGGGTTCAAAAGAGAATGTAACGAGGCTTGAATCGTGAACACTTATTTCTCGTTCAAAGGTCATTTTAATATTTGTTTGAACAACCCTCACTATCTTATTTAAAGGACCGATATTTTATTTGGAGGACCTAAGATTTTTTACATAAATCATAATCTATCAAATTCCCATTTATAATTGCACAAAATCCACAAGAACATTTCAAAGACAACCATCCATTATAATAAGTCCATATATAATTTGGCATGAAAGTTATAGGGAAAGGATGTACTATCTTGTGTAAGGTTCTCACACCTAAGCCTCAGTGCCAAGAGGTAAGTGATTTAGTATTGGGGCATTATTTTTATATGTGGAGCATTATCTTGGAGCCATGGCCATAAGTGATGTGGTCGAAGTTGATGTCTTTGATGATGCCTTATGAGTGACACAAATGTTTTTTAGGCATTTAAAATTCTACAATAGTTTGTCTTTCCATGGCCTCTTATATAAATGGATCGAGGTCATGGCCTCATTATCTTATTCAATACTTGAGAAGCATTTTCGTTAGTCACTTTTATTTATCTTCAGGTTAGTTTTTGAACTATTTTTCCTTGACTTTGCTCGTACATTAATTTATTCTTGTCCTTTTTCAATTTCACACTTTTAATATCACAAACAACCACTGAAATGATAGAAATATGCGAACTTGGTTTTTTGGGTTTGTGCTCTTAGATGTTGATTGGGTTTGTTATATTTTATGTGTTTTGTTGGAAATTGATTGGTTTTTTAGATATTTTTATGTTAATCACGCCTTCGATTTTTACAAAAATTACCTAACCTCTGAAATCATCAACACGCAATGAATCAAATCGTAGATGTAACCCTTTGATCAAACCTAATTAGCAAATCTAGTTTGTTGAGTTTGGTTGGTTTTCTACTATTTTTGGATTTAAGAGGTCTTTTATGGATATTAGCTGTTGATTGACCTAGATGAGTAGATTTAAGTTAGTTTAGGGTTGAAAATGGGTTAACAGACATTGTTTTGGGCTTTTTAGGTTGGTTTAGGGGCAAGAACACAAATTGTTGTTCATGGTTATTCTTGGGAAAACCCTACTTTTTGTCCTTTTTGATCTTATCAGACTTTGGAAATTAAGAGATTATATGTTAATCTATTCTAGACACGGTCTTTAAATAATGGCTGTGGCGTTGTCCTTGATGGTTGTGGCTTGAGAGATATATAGGAGTCCATGGTCTTTGACTACTCGTTGAGACCATTGACTTCTTTACCATTCCTTTTCTCTTGTAAAATTTAACTAGCTTTAGGTATTTGAATATCCGCGGTCTTCGAAACATGTGCTTCCTCTATATTTTTCTTATAATGGTTGCTGTCCTTTAACTGTGGCTCTCCCTATGCTTTTATAAGTTCCTATTATGGCCTTATGAATTGTGGAATAATTGGGAGTACTTGTAATATTTCTAGATAAGGCACATTAGCGTTCCTCCTCCCATGGTGTTACATATAAAACCCTTACGAATAAGTTATATGTCTAAACTAAAATAATGCCTAACTTATATATGCATTGGCTCTAACTTCGTAGAATCTTCAATCTTTAGTGATCTAATCAAGGCTATAGTGAGTAGCCATGGAGTGGAGGAAGATTCTTGCTCCACAAAAAACAAAGCACCAATTGATAGAAGTGCCATGGCTCCTAATGGAGAAATGCCTATTACGTAAGTGTGGAATGCTGAAGTTGGGTAATCCAGTCATACCACTGAGTTAACAAGGGATCATGCAACCCTCAATCATCCTTGTATAATGAATGAGGAATGGTTATCTTAGATAGTTGAGGTATATAAATTCCTTGAGGGATAGTTTGTACTCTACCTTTTACGAACCAATGTGCCTATTTCATGATCCCCAATAATGGGATTTGCTTCCCCCTACATGCATTCCTTCTAGGACTACAGCTCCCTGTGCTAGATCATGTTAGAAAGATTTTGAAGCTGATGGACCTATAACTAACCCAAGTTGATTCCAATGGGTGAAGGGGTATTTTGGTAACATTGTTAGTTTTCCATAAGAACTTTTGAATGGATATTACATCTACAAAGTTCTTTTATTTCTATAGGACCAAAGAGAACTCCCTGAAAAATCCATGGTACATCAGACTACAAAATGGTGGTAGTTACCTTATAAAGGGGCATCCTTACACTACCAAAAATTGGAAAAGAAAATATTTCTTTTTTTTCTGGCGACAAGTGGGAGATTCACGCCTATGATTCTAGCAAAGAGAAATATAGAGCTCTTAAGATTTCATGGTCCTCGGGATGCCCCCTATGAAAGGTTGAACAAATTGGATAACATGTTCATGGCCTTTGTATTTCATACAATGTTAACCAATTATTTTTTTCCAGGCCTTGTATGTTTAACCCTAAACGCGCATCAAAGGAAGATGATTGGGGCTATAATCTTTATTCCTGATAAGAAGAAATATTTTTTTACGCTTCTCACTTTTATGCTTTATACGACCTTGGATACTACATTTCCCATATTGGACTTGTGAGGAAGCAACACCGTTAACTTCATAGGTCATGTCCTGTATTGGTATTTCCATTTTTAGCTTATTCTTAACTATTTGCCAATTTTTGTACAAGTACCTCCACGGACAAACATCCAGTCATGGAGATTGATAAGGAATTGCTTCTTTCCTAATTGGACCAGATAGAGGGGGAATCCAAAATTTAAATCAATCTTCATACAGAGGAAAGGGGAAAAGGATAAAGAGGGTAGTGGATAAAGGTGCTGCCCCAGAAGTTGACGTCTCCCTTGGGACAAAAATTGAGGTCACGACTAGAGCATAAAAAATACCACTTTATGATAAAACCATGGTTAATATAACTAACGTTGGGTTAGTTTCCCCTAATAATGGGGATAAAAATAAAGAACCATCTAACTTTGTCCGTATTATTATCTCAGCAGCGTCGTAAAAAATGACTATTCATGTGAATATAAATGTGTTAACTCTACAGAGTAGGGTGGTTCCATCTTGTTTAGGTCCTCGTCTAAGGTTGACGAACTGAAAGTCTCTATCAACCACTTCTGTCGTGGTGTCCTTGATGAGGGGTTTACAGAACATAAATACATCAAATGTCTATCTGATGAATATGTTGAGTACTTGGAGGAATACACACTCCACTATGTTGTTAGGGTAAATTTGTCCATACCATGTGCCTCTGTGAAAGTTTCAAATGTTTAATAAATTATTTTCTCCTTTTGTCTTTCTTCAAAGATATTGGGGCTACCATGTGCTAAAGGAAAAAATATGAAGGGTCCCACTAGGTTGATGTGGAAAGTGCCAGGTCTTCCTCTTTTGAAGCTGGAAAACATTTGTGGCTACTGCCTTCCAGGATTTGATTCTTGATGTTTATTCTAAGCTTGATGTTTTGGATAAGGCAAAAGTTAATGCCGAGGACAATTTTAATTAGGCTGCATATGCTCTAAAGGTTTTTGAGGCAAAGTGCCTAGAGGCTGCAAGACATGTAGCAACCATTAAAGAGAAGACTGGGCAACTTGATGATAAGATATAGTTCGTAACCCAAAGCGTTACCGTGACCTTGAAAAGATGGTCGATGATAATGTTGTGGCCTTAAAAAAATCTGAGGATATGGTGGCCAGTTTCAAGACATCCAGAGACTTCTTCATTGGCCAGAATAAAGTTTGTATCCACGTCAATAAGGTTAGAAATTGAAACTACCCTGGAGGATGAGGATGATGACGATGAGGAGGAGGATGTCAAGTCCTAGACTTATTTATTTTTATTATAACTATTTTTGTTAAACACTACTTGCATAAAACTCTTTACAAAATGAACCTTTTAGACCGCAACCTTATGTGCCTCACTATTTTTCACATTTTATCTTTAAATTGCATTGCATAGTAGACTTGATTTATTGTAGTGGTAGTATTATATTTTGAACAAGACTTAGTTTTAACTGGTTGGCTTGACTGTGGACACAATCTTAAAAACAAAATGCTTATAGATTGTACTTCCATAAACTTAAAAGGTATAATGGACTTGCTTTGGATATTATTGTCTTCTTTTTCCATGACTATTCTTTACTATCGCGATCTTTTATCTACTACGATCTTCTAAGGCCTAAGGATTTTTATTACATTCCATAGACTTGAGGGCTAGTTGCCTAACTTACTATAGGGAATAATTCGTGGCCCTGATGGGTATAGTTGCCACTAAAGGCTTAGTATGTCTGGTATGTATCAAGTGTGATCTTAATATTTATTATATCTACATCCTTAGTGATGTGATCTTATCCAAAGGATGTAAGGGACACCTGCATACATGAAGGTTATAGTGGCCCTTCTTTAGATTGTACTCTGTAAACTTGGGGGTTACAGTGACTTCCTAAGGCTTTGGTTATGATGCTTCTTGATGGCTGCAACTTTTAGGATGATCTCTTTAACTTCTTTGGTCTTCCATTGCTACTATAGTCTTCAATATTTTCAAATATTTCTCTCTTTTGGGGTAGTATTAGGAGCCTCCCAAGGGTGCGTGGGGTATGAGAATCCCTCTTAGGCTATATGGGATATTATTAGCCTTATAATGATATATGGGGTTATAAGAAGCCTCCTAAGTCTATGTTGTGTTATTCTGGTGTAGGCCCCAAGTCTTTGATAAAAGACTCACTCTAATTAGGGAACCATCATCATAGAGGGTCCAACTAGAACCACTATCATGAGGTTCTTTCTAGTTGGGATCTCAACGAGGACTAAGCGTGACTTCTTCGCTTAGGTTTTATTCTTTCCTGAATCTCTACTAATCTATCTTCCATCTATGGTCGCAGTCTTCTTTATAACCAAGGTTTGTGGGTTCCTTAGCCTTTTTGATTGTTGATGGGTTGATTAATTATTTCTTCCACCCTAGTTGCGATCATCTTGTAACTGGTTTGATTATTTCTAGGTTTCTCCTTAAACCTGTTGAATAAGAATACGCAACGACATTAAAGTAAAATGTAACTTTTCATTAATATGTATATCCTTAGGGAATACAAAATTGATATATCAGGTCTGGCTTTGCAACAATTTGCAAGAATACAAAATAAAACCCCAAATTTTTTTTGAAAGGCCGCAGTTGCTTTCTATTTAGTTGGAGGTTTCAGCCTTTGTGAATTATTGCAGCATGCTTTTTCTGGAAAGCCTCTTGATCTCAATCTTTAGACTTAGGATCTTGAAGGTGTTGTGACCATAATCCTTGGGTAAATCATACTACTTGGTTTTATCTTGCCTGCTAGCTGGAGATTTTAGCTTCCTTGGCCATTTTAGGAGGTTGTTTCTTTTCATACTAGATAAAATATACTTTAGGTCACATTTTAGAAGGATGAAATCCTCATATGACTTTCCTTGGTGGTCATCATGCTTCTTTTTCCTCATTTCCACATATTTTTCTACAGTCTTCCTCTAAGGGGATTTGGACCCAACCTTCACCATGGAGTCCTCGGCTATCAACGTGTTAGTGTAAGATGCAAACTCAATCATCAGAATCCTGTATTTGGGTAGATTTATATTCCCCTGAAGGGAGGCCTGACCCTCATACAGATAGTTAATGAACCTCATAAAGTCTCGAGTATATTGGTCGCCTCATCCTATGATAATTTCCATGATTTTTCTCTTTAGATTGTTAGTTATTGAAAAAATCTATTCTCTAAGATGAACTAAACATAGTGAGAAAATCAATAGTCATAGATTTAGAAAGGAAACAAAGAAAATATAAACAATGGGGTGTGACTTTTTACCTTGAGGTTGTGGCATGTTAAGACAGTAAAGGATGAGGTTGTGGCTTTGGTCCTTTACAAGGATTTTTTCCACAATGATTGATATGATCAAACACCGTTTTATCCCGAGATGGCTCTGTTTGGTAGATAATTTACCACGTACATGACCTTGGATGAAAAAATAACTAAAAATTTAGTAAAAACATCTTAACATGTCTTGAGCACTTTATCGATCCTTCAAGTGATAACCTTGTTTAATTATGCTTGTGGAATAATTGTTTCCATTTTATAACCTAGCCTCATTCGATTTAACCGTTACCGTAAGCCATAAAACATGTTTGGCTATTTCTAAGAATACCATGGCATATTTGGTAAAAAATAAAACATTTCTATAATCAGGAATGCCAAACATTCCAAAAATAAGATAAATGCCCTAAGCTGTTAAATGGATATCGTGACTTGTAGCACGACAACATGGACATCCGATAGACAATACGGGACATAACCTAGGTTCTAACCTAAATTTTCCCAAATGTGATTTTACACCCTAAGAATTGAACTAAGAGGTCTTTGAGGTGTTGATTTAAGTCATAACAAGTTATTATATGCAAAAATAATTAAAGTTTAGAGGCAAGTTCGTAGTATATAGGTCATATCATGGAATAAAATCTCTAGTTACCACTCCTTCTGTGGTCGTGGCTTGACAAGATTTTTGGAAAGATTTGGGCATGAAAACATCATTGGGGCACATGGATCTTCCTACAAAAACTCAAAATAGATTTTGGAAAATACATCTAAAAAGATTAACATACCCTTAATTGGTCCACATACATAATATGGTCATCTAACCACCACCATCTCACCTATAAGATTTAGATTCAGAGATCTTTATGCATGAAAAAAGGTATAAGGGGCCCGATTTATGAGAAACTTGGTAAAACTACTCATTTTCCACAAACGACGCTAAATTTTTATTGCCAAAAAAATGGATCTACTAAAGTAGATCATGCCATCAAAGCCACACACAAAAGTTAAAATATGAAAATAGACTAAAAGAGATATCAAGAATTGAAAACATGATACTTAGAGTGGTTCGACAAGGGAAATGGGCCTACGCCCACTATAAAGCATGATTCTCATTATATACATGTAGTAGTATAAGTTTTGAGGGCACCACTAAATGCGTAAATACGTAATTATGTGTGAGGAGGCTGCAAACTTTATACCTTACGCTGAGGGAGGACACAACTAGTAGTGGTTCAGGTGTCGAAACAGGTGATCAGAGGGTGGACTCCGATGTAGAGAGATGTTGGAGAAAAAATTGTAGGGTTTCATTTCCTATCAAATGAGGACATGATGACCTCTATTTGTAGTACTTGGTGGGAATGGCACGTGTGTTGTGCAAGTGAATTTTGAATAGCTATTATTGAGAGTGAATCTTTCCAGAAGTTGGACGACTGGATGGTTATTGATGTTGTGTTAGTATCTCCATCCTATGAACCTAGAGATGTGGAGATAGTAAAACCACGCCCTAGAAAATAGGTATTTAATGTTATTTGAAGTGTCTTGTCCAACAAGAAATAAATAATCCAAGTGTAACATGTCAAGTTATTTGTAGTGGGGCGTATTACGTAAATGGTTTAAACGGGAAAAAAATTCCCATGATGCACATGTTGCATTAATGCATATTTAATCTCTAATTATATTGTCTAGGATGTCCATTAAGTTTGAGAGAAAAATATCAAGGAACGGATGTGACACGGACAAGGTTAATACAACGCAACATTTAAATGGCACGAAAAGAAAAATATCGCAATATGGATTAAACGAGAGAATTTTATGTTTCTTGGTTCACACGAGTTTTATTTTGAGTTTATATAATTATTCTAAGTACTTCGGTTAAGTTTCACGCGATTCGGACAAGCAATGAGCGCTACGCGAGCAAGGGTACAAATTCTCTGACGGTGCGTGACACTATGGAAGTCCAGTTTTGCGCGAATTGTTTAGGACAATTGGTAAGTCAAAAATATATTCCAACCATATATTTAGACTCATAAAAATATAAGGAATATTACCATGCTAAGAAAAATAAAAAAATATATATTTTACGCGGCGGTCCCAATTTTTGGGAGCCCTGTATAGGACAATCTGGGAGGCCAAACGACTATTGTAAATATGATGTTTTAGCCAAAAAATGCAAGGAACATAAATCGCAAGTTAAAAATTGCAAAAAAAAAAGCGAGAGAAAATGATGCAAATTAGCCTTTTGGAGTTGATTTTGGGTGGGTCTTGAGTGTCACATGTGCCAAGGTTGCTTGCATTGTATTGTATCATTTCCACTTAAATTGTAGACCTTAGGAACCCTTTTGAAGGATTTGGGACACACAAACTCTTGGGTAGTTGGTCAAGAGTGGAAGAATACCACAAATATCTTACAAGGGAAATGGGAGGGAAAGTGAGTTGGCCATTAATATCTCACTCTTTCCATCAAATTTTCTTCATCACCATGTTCAAGCAAGAGCTCTTCCTTCACCCCAAATTCGTAGCTCTTCTTCCCCTCCATGAAATCACCATTGTGGTGGTCAAAAACACCATTAAAACACCTTGGAGTTTTGGGACAACTTGTAGGGAAAGTTTTGGAGAAGCTTTTGATGAGGTTTGGAAGTTGTAGAAGGCGGTTTTGAGCTTGGAGGTGGAGGAATCTTGGAGCTTGCTTTAGAGTGGTAACCCCTTGAGGCAACCTTTGGAGGTGAGGGTCTGTCCTCCTACACAACCATTTCCACTACCATTTTGGACACACTTATGTGGAAATACTAACCTTGATTTAGGTTTGAAGTTGCGCATAATTTTAGAAACTTTAATTACATTTATTAGACTTAATATATGTGTGATGTTAGGTAGTTTTCATCTATGAGGTTAACTAGTTGAAATCTATGATTTTATGTGCAAATGGGTTTTAAAGATATATTTCGAATGGGTTTTGAAATTGATACGAATTCAAATTGTTTTTCTACACGTTTTGGGTCTAATGATATGTAACAAAGTGGGTATAATGCATTTATGGGTATATTATTTGCACCCTTAATATTTTTGAGTAAAAAGAGGCATTTAAAAGAAGGTTTTAAATTAGTTCTAAAAGTGTTAAATTTTCAGAACACTATTCATATACATTTTATGAAATAAAATGGGTTAAAAGTGTGTTTTAAATAAAGAGAATGTGATTTATATGATAAGTGATGTTTGCGCTTGTTCATGCCATTGGTAAGTTGAATGTGCATTTTCCTACATTAAATTAAGAGTTTGATATGTGAAAGAATGCTTTCATTTTAAAGGGATATTTTAAAGCGTGTGAACTCATCATAAGTAAATAAAGTGGGTTGAATGAGTAAACATGTGAAACTGAAGTCTTCATGTAAATAATGAAAGTATAGAAGACTAAGTATGAAATAAATGACTAAGTATGGGTACTTAGGCAAAAAGTCATAATTA
The DNA here is from genome assembly GCA_949130495.1 of Sambucus nigra. Lineage (NCBI taxonomy): Eukaryota > Viridiplantae > Streptophyta > Magnoliopsida > Dipsacales > Adoxaceae > Sambucus > Sambucus nigra. Next base: position 704,426,234 of record OX422207.1, read on the forward strand.
AAGTATGTGACGCTAAGTTTGAAATGTAGAGTGTCAAATGTGTAAATGTAGTCTAAAATGGGTTTTTAGCGTTAGAACTCATAATTAAAGTGTGTAGGCTTAAACATGAGAAAAAAATACTTCATATGTAAAAAGTATGATTTTATATATTAAAAGGGTTAAAATGAAAAATGTGTAATTTTTGGCAAAGTGAGAAGTTGAATAAATGTTGAGTTTGGAACTTGAAAGGGGTATTTTTGTGACTAGCACATGAATAAAGGTAAGGTTGCATATTTTGGTGAAGGGAAAGGAGTAAATTGGTAATTTACTTATAGTATGACATTTTCATGAAATAAAAATGCTAAAGAGTGTTTTGACACTGATGTGAAAAGAATAGTCTAATTCCTTATAGTAGAAATATTTTTCGGTGTAAAAATCAACGCATGCGTGAAAAAGGACTTTAAGGGAATATAATGATTTTTTTCCTCAATGTATAATGGGAAAATGGATGGTTAAGTCCAAGGCTTTGTCTTCGGCTTGAAATAGGCAAATTAACATAAACATGAGAAAATGTTGAGTACATTGGAAATGATAATGGAAGATACGGATGACGCAGGATAAATAATTAAGCAGGGCATGACGTCCCTAGTGTTGAAAGACCCCAAAATAACTGCAGTAGCATTTGGCGACGGAGACCGGTGGTGAAATTCCACGAAGTCCATGGTTATTGGATAAATTCCAAAGATAATTAGTAATTGGAAACTTGACAAGGAATAGGTTATAAGATGAAAATAACCTAACTTGCGTGAATAATTACTATTCCAATTAATATAAGATGGACAAGTAAATTGATAATAATGTCTAATGTTCATAAGAAAAAAAATGAAATCGTTAAGCAAGGTGACTTAATGATATTAAACTACCTAATAAGGTTTGGATTATAATAAACACAAACGTGTATTACATAAGTCTTTCAAAGAAAGAGAGTATTTTTCTAGACACGATATGTGCGTGTGTTCAATGGAAGTCTCGAAGTATGGTTAAGTAACACTGGCGTGAGTTAATAAACATTGAGTATAAAACATTTTGGAAGTAAATGAAAGGTTTTCCCCAACGAATGCCATTTGTCTAACTGCGTGACTTAATGGGAAGGAATGTTCGTTTTCAAAACATGATAATACAAAATGACTATTTTGTAAGTTTAAGAACGTCAAGTGGTATTAATTAACATTTTTGGAATGAAATGGTTAAATACATTGGTACTTGTATTTTCAAAGGTCTATATGTAGATATATACATATTTTTACCTGCATGTAGTGTAGCGTGTGAGTACTCATTTCTGACGCTCATTTCTATATTGCATTTGTATATGATCCCACTGAGCATTCGACTCACATCCCCTCTCTTGTTTCGACAGATTGTATAAAGTTTCGTACTCTAAGAGTGTTATACATGTAAGTAACTATTTGCATTTGCGATTAGTAGCTCTGTTTACTTAGCCTTGGGGGAACTTTCCTTGGGTCCTGTCACGTAGTTAATATAAATCGAACTCGCATGCTAATAAATGCAACGTTAAATACGAATAAAACTGTTTTAGAAACATTATTTAGGGTGTTCCATCGCACTTCACAATTAATGTACGAATCAGATTGGGTTAGTCCTTTAATAACCTTTAAATTTGGGTTGGGATATTACAACTTGTTATCAGAGATTTATGTTCAATGTTCCTTTCGGGTATGATGTGGTGAGGACGGTAGTAGATGTTCTTACTATCAATGTTAGTTTGGGTCGGTCATGCTCGACAGGTGATGGTTTCGGCACGTATCATGACGGTAATGTCAAGGATGATAGCATGATGTGAAACTCTTTATGATATGGTAAAATGAAAAGGTTAGTCGACATTCGTGTTTCACGGCATTTCTGATGTTGATATGTTAGTGAGTACGGGTGCTAGTATAAACCATTAGCGATGACATCATACTCTTATGTGAGATAGTCTGCGGAAACTTGATGGCTAGAGAAGCCTTATTTGTATTAGAGACGTCTAGTAATGTTCGTTGCATCTTACATGGAAAGCTTGTAAATTCATCTATGGGACTAGGTGATTAAGTAGTGTATTTATAAGTATTGATCCTATGGAGATTAAAACGCCTAAGTATCATGATTATGATTTGGGTAACTTAAGAACAAATCTTGGAAGTCCTTGGGACTTAGTGTTAGAAATGATGGTGTTAACTTAAGGTTTTAAAAATAATAATACAGTATTGAGGGATATGATCTTCTGTGGCATTGGGGGTGTGGGCCTGGATGCTTTTAAGAAATACTTGAGGTCACGTATCCTACTAAAGGTTTATAATAATGTTAACTTGTGGTTTAGTAAGTAAGGATGATGGTTGCAGAGTGAGGCACAATAGTTGTTATGGCTGAATAGTCATTGAGGTTAAATTATAGGCTATGATGAGTTTGATATTGGGTTAGTGTTATGGATAGGAATTTTGAACTTATGATCGCTCCTTGGAGATATTTACTAAGGTTTAGCTAATTAAGTGTAAGTGAAAGTAACATGCTTTCCCTAGTAATGGCGAATTTAAGGTTATATCATGTAGTATGGTGTTGTCGTGTCCCTCGTTGTTATTATGGGATCCCTTATGACTTCGGGAATATAAATTTACGATTGGTATGACACATAGTGATTGGGATTAGTGTTTAGACTTTGAGGAAATAATTTAGCATCCATGCTTAGTTGTCATACTTGATATGATTTTTTCCATGATGACTCCTACGCTAAGATGTGTATGTCCAATTCGAGACGAATGACTTGGTGACTCTTCCATGAGGAAATGAAAAAACAAATTATTGTGTTGAGGAACTTATAGGCTATTGGTGATTGTAATACAGTTTATTCATGTCATTTATGGTAATACCTTAGAGTTAGTGGCACGATTTGTTTAGAAGTTTGCGTTATGGCATGATTTTGTGGATGATGTAGAAAATGAGTTAATAAGTGTTAGGTTATGCACTTGGGAGACTAAGAACACGATTATGTTCATCATGGTTTTAGAGATAAAAATTGGCATGGAGTGTTAGGCTTGATTATAGCACCTACGTGTGCTACACATATGGCTTATTATGACTATAGTTAGGAGAAACATTAGTTATTAGGCATGGGTAATGTTTAAAAAATTGAGATGTTGTTGTAACTAGTACAATAGTTATGATTTGGGATCACATGGGATGTTGCTAAGGATTTTAACAGTCGGTCGTAGGGTAAAATTACTTGAGTATTGTGTTTTACTTGATGAGAAAGATCTCGAGGTTTGAAAGTTTTCAATCGCATGTTAAGATTGTGGAGACTTGAGTATGTTAGGTCGGTGATTAACATTAGACAATGAGAAATTTAACTTCGTTTTGATATGAGGGATAAAGAGTAACCTTAATCTTAAGGAGGGAAGATTAGCGTTTTCTCTTCCCAAGGGAACCGGTTTGCAAGTCGTTGTCTGTGGAGAAGGACAATTATGATTGATGATTCAATACAAGTCATGTGGCTAGGCTAATACTTTAGCATGCATGTAGGTTAGTGTACGTTGTGGTTCGTACTTCGTGTGACAAGATTCGTTGTCCGAATTCGATTGTTTCATTATGGCATGACAGTCGCCTGATTCATTGCACCTTCTTATGTCTTCTTTAACCCCGATAATGGAAATTTGTTTCAATTATGGGTTGGTATTCAGGTGTAGCATTTCATAGCTCAGTAGTGATGCAGGATATGCCAGGTAGAGGCTGTTGTGTCATGGTACATGAGTACGATCTTCTTCGAAAGCACCTTTATTTTACACCAGTTGGTGTGTATGCGTGGTCTCACGGTTTGTTTCATGTAGTTTGTGCGTGTACTTAATAGCTTTAGGTTAACAAAGTCGTTAGTTAATCGGTATAGCTAGTTATGATGTATATCATGGATTTAAGGTGACGACTCTATGATATGCATATTAGAACTTGATGGAACATTAAATGCTAGGGTTTCACTCCGTATATAAATTGAGGATTGAGAATGTAGTCTCTCATTTGTATTTGGGTTATCATAAGAGATATTAGTCAGATAGACCATTGGGATTAAATTACTGTCTCAAAATTTTGGATGTGAATAGTTATTGATGTTGAGGATGTATATGCCTAATCTAGCTAAGACTCAAATTGTTTGAAAAAACGTAAGCTTGTAAATCCTGATGTTCGGAATAATTCATGATAATGAGCACTTTAGGTGTTAGCAAGATATTTGCTAACAATCTATTACTTTGCGGTATTGTTTATATGTGCATGTTAGGCATTCTTGGGAGTTAACAATAATACCTTAGGATCCATCGTAGTTGTAATCGATTAATGGTATGAAATATTTAGGTTAGACAATAGTGTTAAAGACATCTAGGATTAGAAGTTAATTGTTGGATGAATGATTTATGAGTATGATAATCATAAATTTCGAGGACGAAATTTCCTAAGGAGGGAAGAATGTAATAACCCACCCTAGAAAATAGGTATTTAACGTATTTAAAGTGTTTTGTCCAAAGGAATATTCGAAGAACAAATAATCCAAGTGTAACTCGTCGAGTAATACATACGGTGGCATATTACTTAAATGGATTAAACGAAAAAAATCCCACGATGTATGTGTCTCATTAATGCATATTTAATCTCTAATATTATTGTTTAGGATGTCCATTAAGTTTGAGGGAAAATATCGAGGAACAGATGTAATACGGACAAGGTTAATACGACGCTACATTTAAATGGTACAAAAAGAAAAATATCGCAATATGGATTAAAAGAGAAAGTTTTATGATGAATGATTTTCACGAGTTTACTTTGAGTTTATATAATTATTTTAAGTACTTCGGAAAAGCTCCACACGATTCGGACAAGCAACGAGCTCTACGGGAGCCTGGGTACAAATTGTCTGACGGTGCGCGACACTGCGAAAGTCCAATTTTTCGCGAATTGTCTAGGATAATTGGTAAGTCAAAAAAATATTCCAACCATATATTTAAATTCATAAAAATATAAGAAATATTACCATGTAAATAAAAATAGAAAAAAAATATGTTTTGCGCGGAGGTCCCGATTCTTGCGAGCGTTGTATAGGACAATCCGAGAGGCCAAACGACTATTGTAAATATTTTTTGAGACAAACAAATGCAAGGAACATGAATCTCAAGTTAAAAATTGTAAAAAAAAAATTAGAGAGAGAAAATGACGTGAATTTGCCTTTTGGGGTTGATTTTGGGTGAGTCTTGAGTGTCACACGTGCCAAGGTGGCCTGCATTGTATTTTCCCTTTCCCACTTAAATTGCAGACCTTGGGAACCCTTTTGCACCATTTGTGACACCCAAACTCTTGGGTGGTTGGTCAATAGTGAAATACTAGCACAAATACCTTATAAGAGAAATGGGAGGGAAAGTGAGTTGGCCATTAATATCTCACTCTTTCCATCGGATTTTCTTCATCACCATGGTCACGCAAGAGTTCTTCCTTCCCCCCAAATTCGTATCTCTTCTTCCCCACCATGAAATCACCATTGTGGAGGTCACATTCAAAATTAAAATACCTTGGAGTTTTGGGACAACATGTAGGGAGAGTTTTGGAGAACATTTTGATGAGGTTTGGAAGTTGTTAATGGGGTTTTGAGCTTGGATATAGAGGACTCTTAGAGCTTTGGGTAACCCCTTGAGGCAACATTTGGAGCTAGGGGTTTCTCCCCCTACACCACCATTTCCACCACCATTTTGAACACACTTCGGTGGTAATACTAACCGTGATTTAGGTTTGAAGTTGCGCATAAGTTTAGATACTTTAATTACATGTATTAGACTTAATATATGTGTGATGTTAGCTAGTTTGCATCTATGGGGTTAACTAGTTGAAATATATGATTTTATGTTCAAATGGGTTTTGAAATTGATAAAAATTCAGATTATTTTTCTAAACATTTTGGGTATAATAATATGTAACAAAGTGGGTATAATGAATTTATTAGTTTATTATTTTCACCCTTAATGTTTTGTGTAAAAAGAGGCATTTAAAAGAAGGTTTTAAATTAGTTCTAAAAGTGTTAAATTTACATAACACTATTCATGAACATTTTATGAAATAAAATGGTTAAAAGTGTGTTTTAAATAAAGAGAATGTGATTTCTATGATAAGTGATGTTTGAGCTTGTTCATGCCATTTGGTAAATTGAATATGCATTTTCCTACATTAAATATAGAGTTTCATATGCGAAGGAATTCTTTAATTTTAAAGGGATATTTTAAAGTGTGTGAACTCATTATAAGTAAATAAAGTGGGTTTAATTAGTAAACATGTGAAACTAAAGTCTTGATGTAAATAATGAAAGTGAAGAAGACTAAGCGTGAAATAAATAACTAAGTATGGGTCCTTATGCAGAAAGTCATAATTAAAATGTGTGACACTAAGTTTAAAATGTAGAGTGTCAAATGTGTAAGTGTAGGCTAAAATTGATTTTTAGTGTTAAAACTCATAATTAAAACGTGTAGGCTTAAACATGAGAAAAAATACTCCATATTTAAAAAGCATGATTTTATATATTAAAAGGGTTAAAAAGCAAAATGTGTAATTTTTGGCAAAGTGAGAGGTTGAACAAGTGTTTTAATGACTAAAATGCCTAAGTGTTGAGTTAAGAACATGAAAGGGGTATTTTTGTGAATAGCACTTGTACAAGTGTAAGGTTGCATATTTTGGTAAAGAGAAAGGGGTAAATTGGTAATTTAATTAAAGTGTGTCATTTTTGAGAAATAAAAATGCTAAAGGGTGTTTTGACACTGATGTGAAATGAATAATTTAAGTCCTTATAGCAGAAATGTTATTCGGTGTAAAAATCAACGTGTGCGTGAAATATGACTTTAAAATACAATGACTTTTTTCCTTAATGTATAATGGGAAAATGGATGGTTAAGTCCAGGTCTTTGCCTTTGGATCAAAAAGAAAAATTAACATGTACATAAAAAATATTGAACACATTGGAAATGATAATGGAAGATGCGGATGATGCCGGATAAATAATTAAGCAGGGCATGATGTCCCCAGTGGTGAAAGATCCCAAAATAACTGCAGTATCATATGGTGGAAGAGATCGGTGATGAAGGGCCACGAAGTCCATGGTTGTTGGCTAAATCCCAAAGTTCATGGCGTATTATAAACTTTACAAGGAACTCGTTATAAGATGAAAATAACCTAACTTGCTTGAATAATTATTGTTCTGATTAATGTAACATGGACAAGTAAATTGATACTAATGTCTAATGTCCATAAGAAAAAAATGAAATGGTTAAGTAAGGTGACTTAATGATATTAAGATACCTAATAAGGTTTGAGTCACAATAAACACAAGTGTGCGTTACATAAGGCTTTCAAAGAAAAAAGTATTTTTCTAGACCCGGTACGTGTGTGTGTTGAATGGAAGTCCAGAAGTATGGTTAAGTAACACAGACGTGAGTTAATGAACGTTGAGTAATAAACGTTTTGAAAGTAAATGAAAGTTTTTCCCTAACGAATGCCATTTATCTAGCCGCATGAGTTAATGGGAACGAATGCTAGTTTTCAAAGCATGATAATACAAAATGACTATTTTGTAAGGTTAAGAAAGTCAAGTGGTATTAATTAACGTTTTTGGAATGAAATGGTTAAATACATTGGTACATGAATTTTCCAAGGTATATATGTACATATATACATATTTTCACATGCATGTAGTGTAGCGTGTGAGTACTCATTTCTGTCGCTCGTTTCTATATTGCATTTGTATATGATCCCACTGAGCATTCGGCTCATATCCCTTCTTGTTGCGGCAGTTTGTATGATGTTTCGTACTTTGAGAGCGTTATACAGGTAAGTAACTATTTGAATTTGCAATTATTAGCTCTTTTTACTTGGCCATAGGGAGAACTTTCCTTAGGTCCTGCTACATAGTTAATATAAATATGCCTCGCATGATATTAAATGCAATGTAAAATACAAATAAAACTAGATTAGAAACATTAATTAGGATCTTCCGTTGCACTTCACAATTAACGTATGAACTAGATTGGGTTACTCCTTCAATAGCCTTTAAATTCCGATCGAAATGTTACCGAGACTAGGAGGCCGTGACATATTAAAGGCATAGTTGTGGCCTTCTGATTCAATCATGACAAAACATGCACAGGTTATCTGTGCATCGGGCCCTGGTCTTGAGTGTGTAGAGGAGAAATGGAGTGATGTCTGCCGCTGGGTCATGTACAAGTCGTGGCCTTCTATCAAGACTTGAATATATATTTATCATGCCTATGTGGGCTTACATGCCACGTGTAAGATGTCTATTCATATATATATTTTGGGTGTAACAATAACTATTAACTAAAGGCCACAAGACTTTAACATATTACCAATTAAACTCTATATTTCCATTTTAACACGCCTTAACTTTAAATTAACATTAAATAACATTAAGTTCACAAATTAAATTATCACTAATTCGGATGTTTATTAACTAATCCAATTCTCTTTTTATAATTTATCATTAGTCCCCTTTTAAAATTACAGGGTATTACAATTAGGCTTATAAGTGATGTCCGAGAGAGAGAGAGAGAGAGAGAGAAGGCAATTTTTGTAAGACGAAGTGTGTGCACCGACTCATCTTTCTTATCCTCTTATATTAGGTGTTTTGTCACAAATTACTTGTTAACATATAAACCTAATCCAATTAGGTTTCCTAAAAAACTGGGAATATATCTCTGCATAATAGAAAAATCACATCCCTTATATATATTAAAAAGTACATAATATTAATATTATGAAAATGTAACTGTTTGTGTTATTATATTAGTTGGATTTATTTCTTGTCAATGCGGTGGAGTCTTGGGACATTCAAACCAAAAGGATTGAATCATTGTAGACGTTGTGTAGAGAGTGAGACTCATTCATCAGACTTCATAAACATAAACATTAGATTTTTAAGATCTACTTGGCGTATCTATAACATAAAGACTTACATTATTGAACTTTGAAGACATATCATTTTTACTAAGGTTTTATGATTGAATGTCTTTGGCTATACACAAGCACATTTTTATAAAACTTTTTTTATAAATTGAACATATGATTTTGATATTTGAGAAGCTGTGACAACCCGATTATCAAAATAAGAGGTGGTTAGCCCAATACTCCAATAATAATGGGAATCATAGATGGACCATTCTTAGCATCACAACAACAATATAAGTATAAGGGATAACCACCCTAAATTTTGGAAAATGGATTGTCGAAATATTATTTTATAAGTTAAAGAAAGCAGTTAAACAACCCAATTTGAACGGAAGGTGGATATCAACAACAAGAATTTAAACTGAACAGTACATACATAACACAATAACTGAATAAGCTGTCGGTTAACAGTCTCTTCCAACGTATTACAACAGTTCAATTTAATTACATAATACATTACAGTAGTCAAATACAAAATCTTTGGCCACACGCCCGAATAAATAACCTGATCATAACTAGAGTACAAAAATGAAGGTGTCTATCACAAAATAACCCGCAACATCCGCAAGGTGTTGCAGCTCCAGGACATAGGAAAAGGAAAGTCAATACGGGCGTCCTTGCGGCGGAGCAACTAAGCGAATAAGATTCATGCACAACAAGAAATATAAATGGGCCAGGGACCGATTTTATATGATCACCAGATGAATAAAGAGTATGACAGTTATGAATAGTTAATCATGATTGATAGTGAAGAGAATTACCTACTCAAACTCAAAGCATAAACTAAGGCAGTTAAATAATCATAAGTTTAATTTAGTTATGCAAGAGTATATGAACGAACTATCATTAATTAAGAATTTCCATCCTTTACAATTTTTCATTTCATCGTTCCATATCTCATTAAGAAACGAAATCAAAGTTATTTTCTCTTTAAAAGCATTCATCATAAATCAAGTCCCACTTGAATAAGAATGGTTATATTCATATATATGTAACGATTCTAAGACCGTCCTTCCGAGTTTTCCGACTGGACACGCCCCTAAATGGCTATCATCTTCCAGGGCCTATCAAACAAGACAACCTGGGCATCCTACAATGTAACGTCGGGAAGTGTCCATATACCTGTGAGTGAGTCATAACCACACCCGAAATTACCCCACATCTCACAACAAATACATAATACATAATAACCGATCATATGGCCGAGGACTATATTCACCCTGCATTCACTAGCTAAGGGACTTCACCTCATGCGCGCACTTCCCTTATGATAGCGATTTAGAGAGGTGTGTTTAAGTAAATTATCATTTACAATTTTAAATCTCATTTTAAAAAATATACATCACGTTTTATCCGGAGCCATACATAATTTATGCTATCATTATATCCTCAATGATTGATAGACCCCTAATTCATTCTCCAAGAATTTATGGTGTTGCTGTAAACCCCCAAGTCTAGTATATCCCGATAACGTGTCGAAAACTCTTCAATTAATTACTTCTATAACTATTTATATCAAACTAACATGTTACGGAAAAGAAATACCTAATCACCTATTAACTAATCCCCAAAATAAGTCCCAACTATCCTTTTCTAACATAAGGTGGTTGCCTGTGTAATATGAGACTCTAAGACACTAAGTTTACTTCATACAAGAAGGTTCCTATGTCCTAAGCCTAAAATAAAGGGTTAAATTGAGTCAGAAAAATAACTCAAAACAGTAAGATTTCAAATCGATTCGTCCTAGGGCCGAATCGATTCGCCCCAAGCAGCGAATCGATTCGCCCAAAAGAGAGTCGATTCGGATGGAGAAACCAACTTTCTACCTCAAGCCGAATCGATTCTGCCTTAGGCCGAATTAATTTAGGGTCTCAGACTTGTATCCTCACCCCTTAGCAAATCGATTCGAAAAAGGGCGAATCGATTCTCCCCTGCGAATTAGCCAAGAATGGTTTACGGGTTATGAACCCTAGTTTTTCCTCAAAACCTATTTCTTCTCTATTTCTACACACATCAACCACCATTATTCTAACCAAAACCATTCTACATGATTATCAACTACTATACTCCACATAATCATCAAATTAAACTATTATTAGGGCTCAAACACCACAAAATCCATAAAATCCATGTTTGTTCAATTGATTCATATACACAACAATCACACTATTTATTCAACCTAAATCATATATTAGCAAGTAGAAAACTTTCCTTAAACTGAAATCTCAGATTCTTGGAAGATGAGTGCAAGATCAAATCCCAAATCTTCAATTCTTCTCCTTTCTCTTCTTTTCTCCACAATTCTCTTCTTCTCTCATTCTCTATAAGTTTAGAAATGCATACCTAAGAGAATAAAATGAGGTGCAAGACTTCAACGTGTATCTCTCCAAAATTCCCATCTTTAAGTGTCAATTCCACATTAAAATGACTCGCAACTACACAAGTAAGTCCTAACCAGTCAAAAGTGCCCGAAACACAAAAATACAATATGGCACTTATCTTGACTATCTCGACTATTTCGGGACTAACTACGCCCTCTAAATTAGCATCCAAAAATATTTAAGTCATTTTAAGTTTCGGTTTCATTTATATCATAAATGTTGTTTAAAATACACGACACTATATAACGTAACATGATGATATTTGCATCCACTTAACACTAACTATGGAACATTCTAGTAAATATTCTTTATTAACTCACGTAATTTTTATTTACTACATCAACCATTATTTTATATAACTACCTCACATAGTAAATTAATATAAAATAATTTTCTAGAAAGTGAGGGTTGTTACAGAAGCGATGTGTATAACCTTACGAATGACCTTCATTTTCCAAAATTTCTTTTTGATTAAGGTGATTGGTTTTGGTGCCTTAATCCATTCTTACATCCGACTTTAGCCCCGTGCGCACGACCCTGCATTTTTCTAGGCTTTTGAAATCTCTTTCCAAAAGTGTGCGTACAGTGAAAATTGACCTAGTGGTCATGGATGTATGTTTTTGGCATGTTTTGGCTTGCTACCTAAAATCGTACGCACAGTGAAAATTGACCTAGTGGTCATGGCTTCACGTTTCAGGTATGTTTTGGCTTGCTACCTAAAATTGTGCAAACTGTGCCTAATTTCTCTCGTGCGCAGGATGTACCAGAATTTGATTTTTTTCTATAAATAGGTATTTTTTCCCTCATTGAAAAAAAATTGAGTTCCTCTACTTCTCTACACCTTAGATAATATGTTCAAGGTTGAGAGCATCTCAACTTCTTTTCTTTATTCAAATTCACTTGTTCCTTTCAAAATTTAGTGAGAACCCATATCAATAATTGATATATGTCTTGTGAGGAATTGCAAGTGATTTGTCACATCCACTTAACCAATATTCAATCTAAATTGTTGATAAACATTCCAAGATGCAAATAGGAGATTCTTTGAGGTATTGGAGAGTTCAAAGAATGATGCAAAACTAAGGAGAATAATGCACTTCTTTGTTCATACTATGAATTTTAGGATGAATCGATCATCATTAATGGGGGAAAGTACATTATTTATAGGTAAGTTCTTGCGAGTGCATGAGAGGGAGGTACTTTTTTCCATTTAAAAAAAATATTTCAAGTTAAATGATATATTAAAGTGCTTAGATTATTTATACACTTTGGTGGGGGGTTTGTCTTTATAAATTATGTGTTGTGCCTAACAAATTTCACAATTTCACTCTTTTAGTTTGACAATAATTCTTGGATTGTGTTGGTGATTGGTTTGTTTACTTCCATTATGTTGAGACAGAAAGGTTAGAACAAGTTATGTGCTTATATTAAATATTATTTGCATGCGTTTCATATATTATGTTTATGGATGGGAACCTTTAATTTTCAAGGATGATTATCATTAATTATTTCAGAGTAATATTAGAGAAATGACATTTTATTTAATTCCTTAAGTTGTCACCCGTGTACATCAATTTGCATGAAATTGAATATGTCTAATGTTTAATATTTTTTGGCTATTGGTGTCAATGGACCAAGGACTGCGCATGGAGAAAAAATCCCCTCTTCGGCGAGGGCAAATACATGTTATTCATGTCTGGACTAGGGGATTTAGGCAGCACACCAATACTCCACCTATGAACCAACCCCAAAGAAATTTCCATGTTTTTGAACACACAATGTCTGACATACAATTCATCACAAGGGTATAATCAATGTTGTGTCTGTTTCTTTATTTATATCGATCACACGCTATCCTTATATCTAACATAAATCTAGCCCCAATCATATATTTGGCTTTAGGATTTTATATTTCGTGTAATTAACCTAGATTTCCTAATTAGAACTATAATTTGTTGATCCAAACGTCTACCCATACTTCACATTGTTGATCAGAGTGCTAGTTGACAGCACGTGTTGGGTATCAAAACAGTGACCCACAAAAAATTTTCTTAACATACCACCAAGTCTATGTTCAAATATTTAGTAAAGTTTACCAACCATATGAATTTTTAATCTTGTTTTAGAATGTGGATGATAAAATGTGCGTAAGAGGTAACTAAGAGCAAGACATAAGATGTACGAGGAAAAACCCTCATTAACGAGAAAAATCTTGGGTCAATGCGACAATTTCACTAAAAACTTGGTAAAGACCTACAAAGGGAACTAACAATTAACACTACTTCACTTCTAACTCACTCCTCACATTTTTCCACCAATTCGTAGAAAATTGGATATCCCTATAAGATGATAGGATTTCTCGACATCTCTTATGTCTCGACTCACATTGATAATGTTGGACGAGCATTTATCTTCAAACTTGGGAGTTCAATTAATGATTTGAACCCGAAAAAAAGCTCAAAGGGTAAAGAAAGATAATTTTTGAAAATGAGTTCTTAGTAAAGCCTTAGTCTTTTTTTATATTAATCAACGTTTAAAAAGAGAGTGATTAAATGCAAAAAAGAGTAGAGAAATAAGTTGAGCTAGATATAGAAAATGGGTTCCTTCTTTTTCAAAATTATTTTCTTACCTTCTTAGAAAACAAGAAGATAAAAATGCACACACAAGTATCTAGTAGTATTTTACTCTTGAAATGTTTGAGAGATATTTTTAAATGAATAGCATTGATGACTTAAGTAGTGAAAACTATATAAATGGGTTACCCCAATATCAATGCAAGCTAAAGCATGTGTGAGTGATTTGTTAGGTCTACAATGTCCAATCATCAACCTAAAAGTGAGTTTTCATGCACAAATATAAAAGATCCTCAAAGATCTTTAATTCAGATTCGCGAACTTGTATGTATCACTGCAGCTTCGCTATAACAAGGTAAATCATCGATTGCGAAAATCTTCGATGATATTCTAAGTTTCGAGAATACCAAAAGATTTCTAACAACATCTTCACAAGATCTGGTGACCAGTGAGAAACTTTATTGTAGAGATGTTTCAATGATCATGTTAAACATGCCAAAATTCTAGATATTTGTTAGATAAACTCTCATATTTTTTTGCTTTAGTAAATCGAGAGGCTCACTTGAGCAAATGTGATAGATTTTGATCAATTTTGCACATCTTTTAGTTTTTAAAAGATGTTTTAAAAATCAATATCACGATAGATAAAACATAATTTTTATACACACAAATTTGTTTCACCAAGATGTTAGAAATAATTTGTAAAAACAAATGACGTGGGTGTAGGGAATCTCCAATATACCTTTCATCCAAAATATGATCTATGAGTTGTGTGGATGATCAAATCAGTTTTAAGATCTTGAAATTTGATGAAGCTTTTTGGAGACATAAATTAAGAACGTGAAGTGTTTTGGATAATCGAAATAAGACAACTTTCTATGTCGGTACCAATGAGTTTGTGAATACTCTTACATTCTCGCCTTTTGTCTATCTTGTTGATAAAACTCAACAAGCAAAGATTATAAGAAATGAAATAAAATTCCTCTAAACGTATTACATAAGGCCCAACCAAAGTGATAACGAGATAGAAATTACAAATGGTTACAATCCAAAAACTAAAAGATACTTCTTCAAAGTAGTAGTAGCAAAATTTCTTGAAACACACTAGTAAACTTCATCAACATACCCATTCCTGAATGAATACAAAATATTCAAAAGTCAGTCATAAGAGATATATATATGAAATTCTATACTAAGTAGAACATAAAGTCCCCCCCCCCAAATAAGAAAACTCCCCCTTTCTAAGAGAACTTCTCCCCACAACTTTTTCCCATTTTTGTTAAGTATGTAGACAAGGAAAAGTTATAAGAAAATAGAATCATTAAACCATAATGAGCACGTGAAGTAAATAAAATTAGTTAAGGTAGAAAACTCATTAAGAAGATTTTGTCGTTTACAATTTTAGATGTGCAATACATAATGAATAGAACTCCAAAACCTTTATTTGGATAAGGAAAACTATTGATCAAAGTTTTTTTCTTACCAAATGTTGTAAGATGTATGACAATTGTTCATTACCAATAAAATATTATCTCAAATGCTAATAATATGATGATTTGTATTAACCAAGAACATAAGATCATATCGCATACGTGAAAAATAAAAACAAATACTGCCATTGAAAGAATAAAACAAAGCTCGAGTTCAATTAATAAAAACAATTCAACAACTAATTACTCAAACATTCAATATTAGCGAAAATTTCCAACATCTTTTAAGATATTTTCAAATAACACTTTTCCCTTCCCCAATTCACGATTTGGTTAAAACCTTTAGCTTTATATCCTTGATGTTACTCAATTTTGGATGGATACATATCTTTAAAACATCGTTTTATTCAAATTATTTTTTACATGTGGCGACTTTCACTCATTCATTACTAAAATGGGATACTATTTCCAATTTTGAAAAGTAGCATCATCCAATCAAAGTTGTAGCCCTACTCACATCATCGCTCATGATTTTTTATATATCATATAGTTTAGAACTCCTCAATTCATTAATAAATCTCACATATACACATTTGGGGATAATGGGTATTCTCTCACAAATATTTTACTCTTTGAACCATTTGTAAAAGTTTTACAACTTTCTCATTCCTCATAAAGTGGCATATATACAACGTGTAGTACGGTGTAAAGTTCCATAATATATGTGAATGTGTTCATAATAATAAGTTTCTAATAGTTTACGAGACTTTAAAAGAAAATATAAACTTGTCTTATGATGAAAAAAATCACTTTTATCCAAACAAAAGGAAAATGTATTAAAAAATAACCATTTGATATACAAAAATATTGCAAAGCGTATATCATATAAAGAAAATATATATTATATTATTTGATAAATCTTTTTATGGTAAAGAATAAAACCAACTCTTATAAAAAAAGAACAACGTGGCATATGATAAAGAAAATGAAACAATGCAAATAAGCAAAAATTCTAGACATGTTATTACATCATTAAATCGATATCGAAAATACCTAATGATGACATTAGAAATTCAAATCTTGTACAATCAATATGTTTGGTTAAAATATCCTTTAATTGAATATTGGTGGAAACATTGCTTAAAGACACGAATGTTTCTTCAACAATATCTCAAATAAAGTGATTTTTAGTCCTAAAATATTGAATGAGATTTTTGACATATCATTATCACTAGTACTATCCGAATTGATAATCATGTAATCTTGACCAATACCATAATCCTCCAACATTTGTTTCATCCATAGGAGTTGAGACAATAACTTCCTGCCGTAATATACTTCACTTTAGTCATGGAAATTGAAACACAATAGTGCTTCTTGGCATTCCAAGAGACCAAAGAACTTCCAAGATGGAAGAATCCTCCTAATGTACTCCTTCTACCATCAATATCACCAGCTTAATCGACATCCAAATAGGCCGACAAGGATGTATTTGTATTCCTAGGATACCAAATACAAAATTTCATAGTCCCACAAACATATTAGATAATAAGCTTAATGAATTTTAAGTGACACTCCTTAGGATAAGATTGGTATAGAGGACAAACTCCTACACTAAGAGATATATCGTGAAGATTGTACATGAGGTACAACAAACTACCTATAATGCTACGATAAATCTTCTCATCGACATCTTTTCCATGAACATACATTCAAAGCTTAATGAATACACCTATGGAGGAACATTTAGTCTTAGGAGAGTCGAGATCAAATTTATTTACAATGTTCTATGCATATTTAGACTATCAAATCAAAATTCCACCATCCATTTATCACACTTGGAGACTAAGAAAGAAAGTGTGTTCCCTTACCATGCTTATCTCAAATTCTTTTTCCATAACAAAGAGAAGTCTTTAGAATGTTGTTTATTTCGGGAGCCAAAAGAAATGTCATCAACATATACCTAGAAAACCATAATATAATTCCCATAAGATCTAAAATATAAGGTCTTATCCACATTTCTTCTTTATAAGCCTTTCCCCCAAGATAAAAGGTAAATCTTTCATATTAAGATCTAAGTTCTTGTCTAAGGTTGTATAAAGGCTTTTTGAGGTGATAAACATATGTTAGAAATTTGGGATCCTCAAAGCCCTTTGGTTGTGACACAAATAAATCCTCTTTAAGATTGCCATTAAGAAAGGCTCTACTAATATCCATTCGATGGAGCTTGAAATATATGGTGCATGTTATAACTAAGAGTAATCAAACCGAATCAATCCTATAAACATGGGAAAAAGACTCATAATTCTATACCATTAACTTGTGTATAACCTTGATACACAAGCCTTGCCTTGTTCCTCAAAATGACACAATTTTCATCATAATTTTTTTATGACCCACTTAGTATCGATAGCATGAACATCTAAGGGTCATCGGGTGCTTCCGGGCCCCATTTGACCTTGGTCAACTCTTCGAACGAAGACAATCTCTTTGGAATATCTAAGGTACTTGTATAAACTTTCTAACAATTCGTTCTATATGATAATCGGCCTTACAGTTCAGGCGAACGATTTATTTCCCTTTTGTCCAAAAGATCGATAGGCGCTTTCGAGCCCTGTTTGACCAGAGTCGACTATTGAACCCAGGAGAATCCCAATGGATTCTTAAAGGTGTTTGAATTCCCTTTCTAATGGTTCTTCTCGTACGGTATTCAGACTTGCGTACTTCATCTTACAACCATTTTTTGAAAAAACTACATAGGAACACCGACCGACAAACCCATTTCCCTATCTATCGTCACTATGTGTTAGGGTGCCATGCTGATAGGAAGGTCAAGGACAATGCATATTCCCCCCTCCTCTTTCACCACTTATAAGGAGAGTATGAGCTCACTATAAAAGGCACCTCAGAAACATCCCTCTCAGTGATCTATGCAACATTCTCTCAAAGTTAGCTTGGTTTCCTTTTGTAAACCTCTCCCCCACATTCCATTTCCAAATTTCCTTATCCAGTTTGGCCAATTCTTTTCCCTCTCCTCCTACCACATTCATCCACTTTCAATAGCATCTCGCCAACATTCAAGATCAACTTTAATGCTTCAAAAGAAGGTCCAAATCTTTCACCCTCTCTTTAAACTCTCTTATTTTTTCACTAGTTACTTAATTCTTATTTTAGCATTTCATTTTTGTTAGATAACATACACTAATATCCAACTTTTTTATTAGTAGTATTGAACATACTATAATTTTTATTAAAAAAAATAAGAGAAAGAGGATTTTCTTATAAATTCCAGATGGGGATTTCTGACTATATTTTCTCACACTAAAACATCCTTTTTCCATAGACCCACACACACATAAGAAAAGCCCTGATTGTTTTTGTAGGATAAATCCCACCCCGTGTTATATGAGAACTACGTGGACTTTGATGCCTTTTAGGCTACATAAGCATATCGGGTAAAATTTGAGATGTAATTCATCTCCTATTTTGTTTATAAATTATTTTCATATCATATATTCTAATCCATGCTTGTGTTTTGTCCAACATACTCCATCGTCCTTCTATAAATGATTGATGACCCGACAAACGCACACAAAGTATTTTGATTATTATTTTTGTTAACACTCCTAAGGATGACCTCACTCTGCATTTATCCATGACGTGATTCGAGTAATTTCACTCACCATTTACATATACACGTACACACTTCATGGAGTTACTAAGGATAAGAATAACACATGCCCATGAGAGATCGAAAGGGAGAGATGGGTGCCTAACACATTCCCATTCCATAACTTAGTAATCGAATCCTTTAACTAATTGGTTATGCAAGAATAAGTATGTCTCTGATTTCATTCTGTGGAGGCGGTAATATTTTTTTTGCCTATTTTGTACAAAATAGGCTAGCGACTCTATCTCTATACATTACCACCTCATCACCCCAATTGGTAATGACCGAAGTGCCCCGAGGAAGGGAGTGAGACCCCCACGCATCCGATAACCGGGAGGGATGGCCACAGTGGCAACCCCGATGGGGGTTCACATTATTTGAGGATTGGACTTCATTTTTACATAGGTGTTATTATTGTCTGCATGTGTGAGTATGCACCTACCAGTTTGTACCCGTTTTTCCTTTATTACTTCTTATATATATCTATCTAATGTACATATCACTTCTCACTTAATTTTCACTTCACGCACTTGTAAATACCCTCCATGTAAACTTCACACTACCTAAAATTGAATATAGGATCACAGATACCCACATGCTTCACACACGACGTAGAATATCCATGCTTACGCTTCACTAGCACACACCTCCACTTATCCCACTTGTATATATCTGTGTTCACTGTCCATATTATACGCCACTTATAGTTTATCCATGCTTAGGCTCATTACTACACACTCACTTGTAGATATTCACATATCCCTCACTCACATGTATCCATGCTTAGTGTTGTCTTCATGTTCCATGTTACATTTATTTTTCATGATACTTGTACATTATTCCCTATTAGTATAATGCTCCCTTTACTCATCATTCCAAGTGAAAGACACTCCATCCATAATGTACTAATTAAGAATTATTCATTTTGCACACTACATCACCAAGAGCATTGCAATATTGACCAAAATTTTATCCCATACTAGGGGGTCACTTTGTGATGGGCGTTGGATCTGCGGGTCATAATTAGACTAAGTAATTTGACTCTTACCTTCCATTGGCCTAGTACCTTTTATGTATATCGAATGGTTCCCCCACATCGTTCTGCTTGATCGAACTCACAATAGGAGGTATATAATAAGGAATTCGGTCATGTACGTTAAGTATATTAAATTTTCTCTCACATGTATTGTCCCCATGAGGTATATAATGAGGCATTTCACATACACTCAGGCATATCAAATGGCTTATCCACACGTAACGATTGCCCTCAAAAGTAAGAAGTATATTGTGAAAGCCATCCCGGGGGGAACCCTACCACTAACCCAAAAAATTGCATAAACCTCATATACGCGCCAAACCTAGGGAACTCATATTTAGTTTGTTTGTTTCTACATAAAACTTTTCTGAAAATGTTGGGTAGGCATGCCGCCCATGAGCTTGAAAACGAGTCAAACAATGTCTAACATATTTTTCAAACCCAATTTTCCTAGGCTTGGGTCCTGTCCGACATTTTTTTCATTTAGGTAAACCTAATATAAGTGAAAACATAATAATAGTAATCTTGTTGAGAGTCTTCTCTCATTTTTTCCTCCTTTTTTCTCAAAAAAACAAATTGCGAAAAATAATTTGCCTCCTTTTTATCAAAAATACAAAAAACATTTTTACTCCTTTTATCAAAACCGCAAAACATTTTTCCTCTTTTTCAAAAATACTAAAAACAAATTATTTCTTCCTTGTTTAAAAAATAAACTCGAATTGTTTATCATTCTCCAGTTGATCTCATACCCGATTATTGGCATGGCTCCCTATTGTCTTTGGTCATCCATTAACCTGCTCGGAGCTCCTCCAGTTCCTCTACTCTTTCATCCGACTTTGAAATCTATCTTCAATATCTCTTTATGGAAAATGTCGACTAAGTACGGAACATGCAACCTGATTTAATGGCAGTGTTTGTCCAATTCAATGCCAAGATTGACAACCTTCAAACCAAAGTCCATGAGATGAAGTAAAATTGGGTTCAGATTCCTGAAGAACTCAATATCCTCTTTCCTCATGCCATGGTTCCACCCGCTCCTGAGATTATCTGTGTCCCAAAAGAATGTTAAAATGCTCTGCGAGCCTTGCCTACCAATGGGCCACCTCCAGCTCAGCTCCATATGCCAAAACTTACCCAACCAAGGGCTAACTTGCTAGTGCTTGTTGATCCCAAGGAGGAAGAACTGAAAAAGGTCAAGGTAGATCTCAGAATGTTGTCCAAGATATTCGACCCGGTCAGTATATACACGAACTATAAGGACTACACCCATTTATCCCCCTATCCTAAAATAAGATAGTTAGAGATGTTCAAAATGCAAGCAGCAGTAATCCCATATTAGAAATCCAATATGGGATGAATGACATCCTCCTCTCCAACTTCAAAGTTGATCCACTTTCCCTTCCAACATGAGACAGTTTTAATGACCGAGTTTGTCCATAACACAGGCCTCACGACAAAGTCAATGTGATACTCATGTTTAAGAACGTGAATTTATGCCTAGACTGGGACTTGGGCGACATCAACAAGGGGTACTTCAGCCCATAATCTCGAAAGAGGCCTTTTCACCATGTAGCCTTGGTTATCAGCCTTCACTAGAAGAAGTCAAACCCTTCGCCAACCACGACTGAAAAGAAGTTTGGAAGATGCAAAGCCTGTTTCAAAAGACTCTCTAAATAGAAGATTATTAAGGAGGGTGAAGACTTCCCTTTCGAGATCTTCCCTAAACCATAATATGACCATGCTGCCAAGAAGATGAAATTAGGGATGACAATCTTCTTTCTATATAACAAATATTGGGGCCAAAGACTGCCAGCATAATGTGTAAACTCTCAGAAAGAAAGCCGTAACAGTTACTGAGGTCTCTAAAGACTCAATAAACCTATAAACACTAGGGTTGACTCTCTATATGATAAATTTAGATGCTACCCTGTCTAACCCGTCCACTCTGATCAAGACTACTGACAGTCCTCTTCTCAACTAAAATATTATATAAGTCCAACCTGTTCAGATTCAACCCAACCTTGTTGTTTAACCTATCTCTTCACTTATTGTTACTTCTCCTTTTTATTATATCAATGTAATTGAGACCTCCTTCTACGAGGTTCTCAGTGCTATTTTTTTAAAGTGAAATAAATGAGGATTTTAAGTATCATGTTGTGTATTACATTGATTGTCTTGAATCTAATTAAAACCTTAATAATGATGACTTTGCAAATGAAAAATTCTTAACTGCTCTTAATAATGTTAATAACAAACAACATAATCATGTTCAAATTAATGAGGATGAAATTGTTGTTATAAATCATAGTTTTAGTAGCTAACAACACGAGATTAGGATAGGATCCACCCTTAATGAGCATGAGCGTGCAAAATTCGAAGGACAACTGAAGGAATTCGTGGACATATTTGCATGGTCCTATGATAATATGCCTGTAATCTATCCAAAAATAATACAACGTGAGATAGTGACATTCTCAGAGTGCAAATCTATCAAACAGGGGCCAAGGAAAGTCCTTACCGAATGGTCGCTCAAAGACAAAGAAGAAGTAGTCAAGAAGTTGAATGTAGGCTTCAATCGTGTGATCGAATATCCCACATTGGTCACCAACATCGTCCCTGCGTCGAAATCAGGAGGAAACGTTTGCATGTTCATCGACTACTGGTATTTGAGCAAATCATCTCCAAAGGATGATTATCCATTTGCCAACATCGATATCATTGTGGACAACACAGTCAGCCACGCCCTTAAGTCATTCCTTGATGGATTCATTGAATATAATCAAATAAAGATGCACACTGACCATCGGGAGAAAATCGCGTTCATTATCCCCTAGGGTACCTTTTGCTACAATATCATGCCATTTAGACTGAAGAATGTTGGGGCTACCTACAAAAGTGTTTCTATAACCATATTGCATTATTTCATACACAATAAGGTCGAAGTTTACATAAAGGATATCATCATTAACTCTAAAACTTGAGAAGGTCATGTTTCCTCCCTTAAGAAGTTCTTCGAATGACTATGGTGATACCAAATGCGGCTAAACTCATATAAATGCATTTTTGGCATCACTAAAGGAAAGCTTTTAGGATTTATGGTTAGCAAGAAGGTAATAGATGTAGACCCTGACAAGCTAAAATCCATACTTAAAATTCCTCCACCCTGAATAGAGAAGGAAATCCGTTGATTCCTGGGTAAACTTTAGTTCGTTAGTCGGTTCATCAACCATCTGACTTTTATTCCGATACCATCTTTGAACTCCTCCAGAAGGATTCTACCAAAGTCTATAACGTGGCCTTCTAGGAAGACTTTGTTAGAATCAAATGATACCTCACCTAACCTCTGGTACTTATGCCTCCACAGCCAGGTCCACTCCTCCTCTTGTACTTAATCGCAAAAGATACTGCGGTAGGGGCTTTACTATCCTAATACATTAAAGAATCTTGAAGGGAAAAATCCATTTACCACGGTTGCCAAAAATTGGTCGGGTATGAAGTTAACTACACTACCTTGGAAAAAGGATACGTCTCCCTAGCCTGGGTCACTCAAAACTTACAGTATTACATGATTGTGTTTCCCATAACACTAGTGTCCCACATGGATCCTATCAACCACCTGCTTGAGAAACCAACCCAATCTTGTTGAATGTACCGATGGTTGATGCTGCTAGATGAGTTTGATATCGTGTACGTTATGCATAAAGCCATTAGAAGGAAAGCCATCTATGATTACCTTGATTACTACCCTATGGAGGAAACCGACATTTGGGTCTCTGAATTCCCGGATGAAGATATCCTCTTCACTTCTCAAGAATACCTAAGATGGAAAATGTTCTTTGATGGAGCTACCAATAAGAAAGGATGCGATATTGGGATACTCCTGATAGCCCCTAATGACTCTCATAGTCCCAATGCCATCAACCTATATTTCCCTTGCACAAATAATATGATGAATAAGAGGCTTACATTGTAGGCCTTAAATTCATCCTCAAGAAAGGTATCAAATATGTATATGTCGACGGGGACTCTACCCTCATCATCGGCCAAGTCCTTAGAAGATGGAAAGTAAAGGACGAAAATCTCTGACCCTTTCATACCCACCTAGAAGAGCTGGCCTCCCAGTTCGAGGATATCATCTTCCACCACTTGCTTTGTGGAAAGAACAACTTAGCTGATACCTTTGCTACCATGTCCTCCATGGTCGACATGCCCGAGGGAATAACGATGGTCCCTTTCCTAGTCCAAAAATAAACTATGCCAACCCAATGTTACCACATTGATCTCGTCACCGATGAAGATTTCAGTATGGCTGGGTTCTAGTACTAAGACATTTGGCACCATAAGAATGGTAGATATCCCCAAGATGCCAATAAGAAAGACCGTTAGACCCTTCACAAACTAGTTGCCTAGTACATCATCTGCGATAAAGAATTATTCAAATGAAGTTTCGACGGGACCCATTTGCACTGCATTACATGGGATGATGGTTAAACAAATAATGCAAAAGGTACATAGTGGGTAATGTGGACTCCACATGAACGGTCATATGCTTGCTGAGAAAATTATCCATCGGGGGAACTGTTGGACCACCATGGTTTTGGATTGCACCGCCTATGTAGAAAGATGCCTCACATGCCAATAGTTTTCTAACCTCTAACACTTGCTTCCTAGGGAATTATATAACATGAATTTTACTTGGACATTCTCAACCTAGGGCATTGACAACATAGGGAAAGTCATACCTAAAGTTTTAAATGGGTATGAGTTCATCCTAGTTGCCATTGATTACTTCACCAATGGGTCGAAGTCAAGTCATACGCGGTACTGAATGTGAAGAATGTGTCCACATATATCAAAAAGAACATCATCTGTCGATATAAAGTTCCCCATGAGCTAGTATCGAATAATGGGTTACACATTAAAGTCGATGTCATGGAACTAGTCGATGAGTATTGGATTCAGAGATAAAAATATTCTCCCTGCTGACCCCAAACCAATGGTGCGGTCAAATCTGCCAGTAAAAACCTCAAAGACATTATTAGCAAAATGACCGAGGGTTACAGATATTGGACTGACCAGATCCCTTACGCCCTCTAGGGCTACCGCACTTCAGTTAGAACATATAATAGGGCTAGCATGGAAATAGTCCTACCCATTGAGCTAGAAATACCTTCCCTACACATCATTCTTGAGAGAAGAGTTAGCGAAGAAGACTCGCATCAGAGCCTCTTTGACGAAATTTCATTCTTGGATGAAAATAAATCAAAGGATCCATACCACATACAGGGATACCATCGCCATATAGCGCGATCATTCAATCGAAGAGTCAAGGACCTTGATTTCTAGGAAGGAGACCATACCCTCAAGGAGATCATAGAACCTATTGGCACCCTAGAGGGAAGTTTAAGCCAAATTGGTCCTACAAATGAAGAAGATCCTGTAACGCTATGCCACTATGCCAATAGACCTTGATGAAGAAGAGATGGCATGTCCAGTCAACTGAGACCATCTAAAAAAGTTCTCCCCTAAGTTCAAAATCACAACACGTTATAACTCTTCTCATCACCCTTCTATTCTGAAAAAAAATATCTTCATTTTTCTACCTAGAATTACATTGAGCTTGATCCTCTCAAAAACCTTTTTTCTTTCATAACGAGACTCACAAAAAAATTACAAAAACACCAGATGTATGTAGGCATCACATACACCTTACATTGGCACGATCCCTTTCTTTGTCAAAAAATTCTATTCCTTTCTAACCTCTGAAATCGAGGATCCATTTTATCATTTACATGAACCAAAGGATTATGTATGCCTAAACGATTTGTATAAATAGCTCAATTGAAAAACATATCAAGAGGCATAACAAAATATGATCAAAATAATTTTTTAATTAAAATAAGAAAATACGACACCATTACATGAAGTATTAGCAAAGGGAGTTAAATAAACCACCTAGTTTCACTGACTCAAATTAGTCATAAAACAACAACTTTATTAAGCTACAATAAATTTATTTGAAAAAAAGAAATATACACAAGCTCTCCCCAAACTTTTCAAAAGCTTCACACAAATTATCCTTGGCTTCACAGAATTCAATCCACGGCTATGAGAAGACCCACCCTCATCATCATTTTTTACCCCCGGAGGTTCCCAAATCTCCCCTCCCGGTTGAAATTCTGAATGCACTTCATAGAACGATATGCCCCGACTAGTCTGGAAAAAAACACTTCCCCCCTTCCATGGTGTCTAAAAGAACAAACCACTTATGGCCAATCTCTTCCTTCAGGATTTTCTCTATTCCTCGTTTGTACAACAACTTCAGATAGTCCCTATACACGTTCTAGAACTTTCCTGCATATTAAGATGGATGGGTAGATGATCAATAACTCTCCCATAAAAAACCAACATCATGCACTGGGATCCAGACAGGTCCTCCACCAAAACGAAGTCTAGTGTCCGAGGAGGCACTATTTTCTCCCACCAAACTTAGCGTAGAAGCCGCCAAGTGAAATAAAATGAAGTCTGTCGAGGCTAACTAACCGCATATATCAATACTCTCACAGATCCGAAACATGCTGCAATTCTCCCACCATTGGATCGAAAAATGAAGACACTAGGCTCCATGTTCCACAAACTATTTGACCCAGTTGTCTAAAAATGGGCCAAAAATAAAAAGGTACAGAGCAAAGAAATTTGGCAGACCCGACAAGGGGTACTCAGTAGGTGTCACCAAATAGAACCTCTCAACAATCCATATGAACAACATCACGAAGCTCCCCCTTAGAAAATTGGCGTAACCTTCTCTCCAAGCATCAAGATCATTCAGAGTCTCATCCAGTATCACCACTGTAGGAATACGACAGTAAGACATCCACGTTTTTATCAAAGACAATTGGGGACCTACCATCAAGTCCCCCATGACCATAACAAGCCTCGTAGTAAGGCCCATGGAAACACCTCTGACATAGCACCCATCATTAAAATCCCTCAAGCACACAGAGTACATAAGAGCTAGAAGGGAAATCATCCCCCAAGAGCCAAGGTCAAGCCTCGAAGGGGAAACAGGAAACAACTCCGCTAACAGCGCTCAGGAAGAATGATAAAATTTGAGCGTAGCTACCGGTACACTAGGTTTGATCCCCAATTTGACCAAAAATTCTTCATAAGTTGGACAAACCTCACCAACAACAAAACAGAAGACATGGTCTTTGGGGTACTAGAACTGTACTACCACCGCTATCATATTCTAGTAAATGGATCTACTAGCCACAGAGAGACTAGACATAGGTTGAAAGCCTCGTAGTCCACATTATACAAACATATGGCCTCTAGACCATCAAGGTAGGAGGAAAATTCCGCATACACTAAAAGGTCTATTTGGGAATAATAAAGCAAGAAGAAAGAAGAAGAAAGTGGGTATGGGTGGAAGAATCACATTTCTTACCTCTTCTTTTATACACAAAAGACTTGGCAAAAAGACAAAGGATCTGAAAATTTGAGTAAATTTCAACCTTACATGAGTACTTTGATGTGCTCTAAAGTGCAATCAGAGCCTTAGAGTGATTTGATTTGACCCATACGCTGATAGGTAGGACAATGGGCATGCTAATCAGCAACCCCCTTATTTTGGAAGATTCCATCTTTCCTCTTTTTGTAAGGACACAAATTTCCAATTGAGTCCATATATACTTTTGGCTCAATTCCGGGAAAAAACATTTATTCATAGGATTGTATTTAATTGTAATATTCTCAAGCCTATGAAGTGTTTGTTGAAGACATAGCGGCAAAGAGTATAAAGCTTCATCAATATGCCGGTTTGCGTGCCTTGTTTCTATGTCATCAACTATGGTTCTATGATCCCAAGGTATGGATGCAACTTTATATATATAGGATCTTAGAACTTGTTTATTGGGTGTTAGGATTATATAAAACTGTTGTTTTATATTTCAGAAAGATTTTGTCAAACTTTAAAATAAAGTATACAAAGTTTCTAGGCTAAAATCGAAATTTATGAACTTTCTAGAAGTTCGTTCGATATGTCGTTCGAACGAGTTTTTCGTTCGAACCAGATGTCGTTCGAACGTGTTTTCCAACAAGTTCCCAGTATAGGCCTTTAAAATGTCATTCGATATGTCCTTCGAATGAATTTTATGTTCGAACAAGATATCCACCGAGAATTCTAATGATTTCAATCTGGAACTTCGTTAGAAATCTCGTCTGAACGAGATTTCGTTCTAATGAAATGTCGTTCGAACGAGATGCCAGGCGGGAACAGTTTTTGGCAGTTTTAAGCAGTTTTTCACCCACTCTCCTACTTTCTTCTTAACTGATTTTTTTTTCAGGCTTTATGATGTGCGGGAAACCATTTTTCTAAGGTATCTTTTTCATATCCTTCTAACTCTTAGAGAGTGTTTAGTGAGCAAAATTCATAAAGAGAAAAAGATCAACTTTTGAGTGTTACTTTTCAAAGAGAAAATCATTTACCACTCTAGTTTTCACCCATAGTTTTATATGTCCAAGTTCATATATATACATCTTGCTTGGAGTTTGGCACCGGGTTCATCTCTTTTGTACAAAGAGACGTTTCGGGTTTTCTTCTACTTCCCATAACGAAAGAAGAAGAGTTTTTGTTATAACACTACCCACTTGGAGAAAGGCTCCTTGCTCGGGTGACGGTGACCATAGAAAGTCCGATCGGTGAATTCTGAGACCGCGGTGGAGCTCCAAGGTTATCCGCTAGGAAGAGGTGTCTACAAGAAGAAGCGTCGAGGCTTGAGAGGGATCGAGTCGCGTGATGTAAGTCTTTTGTCTTGTATTTGTAAAATTGTATCTAGTGGAAATTTCCTTTTCTTGTTGACAAGGAGGAAGCGTAAAATGTGATGGTTCAACTTAAATACTAAATTCCAAATTTTAATTTTCTTAAACAAATTAAAATTTAAGCATATGTGAAAATTAATTAAAACACACAAATCTTAATTGCACTTAAACCAAGTTAAATTTATCCAAGCCCTAGAATTTGCCTAAATCATATTTGTAGTTGCATCAAACTAGGCTAAACCAATTTTAACAATTATTTCGTTAAAGATCCTACAAATAATTTTTGGCTAAAATGGAATTTTCCCCATTTTCAAAATTTCTTATTTTCGATGGTTCTAACTACACGTATTGGAAAGCGCAAATGAAATCGGCTCTAATATCTATCAACGAGAGAGTTTGGATGTCTGTTGTTAACGGGTGGTCCTCACCAACTTATTTAGTTGAAAATGAACGTGTTCCCAAACCTGCCGACAGATGGACTGAAAATGAGTTTAAACTTTCTAATTTTAATTCCCATGGTTTAAATGCCTTGTTTAGCGTTGTCACACCGGATGAATTCCGATGTATTATGACGTGTGAAACCTCTAAAGAAGCTTGGGATACTTTACAACTAACTCATGAAGGAACTAGTGTCGTTAAAGCTTCGAAACTCCAAAACCTCACCACTCAATTAGAAACTATCAAAATAAACGATAATGAAACCTTTGATGAATTTTATGCTAGACTTTCCGATATTGTTAATTCATCGTTTAATTTGGAAGAGAAAATACCTGACAACCGTGTTGTAAAGAAAATTTTAAGGTCCCTACCCGATAGATTTATTCCAAAAGTGACCGTTTTAAATTCTTTACCATCTTTAGCCTCTACGAAATTAGAAGATCTTGTAGGTGATTTACAAACATATGAACTATCTTTGTTTCCCTCTAAAACTGAAAAGAAAATCGAAAAGGGTGTTGCTTTAAAAGCCCGAAAATAGATCAAACAAGTAGTAGAGAGTGAGAGTGATAGTGACTCGAAGACATGGCTTTGTTTGCTCGTAAATTTAGAAAATTTCTTAAAATTAACAAAGATAAATTTGAAAATAATTTTAAGAAATTTCATACTTCTAAGAAATTTGATACTTCTAAGCATGACAAAGGCGAGAAGATCCCTAAAGCCGAGAAGATCCGTAAACCTAGTAATGAAAATTTAGATAGGGACGAGTCTAATAAGTGTTTTGGTTGTGAAGGTTATGGCCATAGGGCTTATGAGTGCCCCACTAAACTAAGGAAAGAGGGTAAACGACCCATTACATATAATGCGACCCTTAGTGATAGTGATAAGGAAGAGGGACCCGATTCCCCCACTAAGCCTAATTTTGTGGCTTTTATGGCTAGTCATGTGAGTGATAGTGAGAACTCGTCGATTGATGAAACTTTAACACATGACACTTCCAAGGTCATTGTTTATGATTCTCTTGTTTTTGATGATAGTGAGAGTGGAGAAGAAGGAGAGAGTGAAAATGAAGAAGAGGTGAATGTGAGTGAACTTCGAAATTCTTTTCAAGAGCTTTATAAGGAATCCATTAAATTGAAAAGAGCTAATTTAAAGTTAGAAGCTAGTTTAAGAGAGAGTGTCAAGGTCGTTGATGAAAATACTTTAATAGAAGACCTTAGGACACGTGATAGGACTCTTCAAGAGAAGCTTGAATATGTAGAAGGCGAAAGAGATAGCCTTAGGGGTTTAATGGAATCCTTGAAAAAGGATCTTCTTGCTTTTGAAGAGCGAAATGTTTTACTAGAATCTAACATTTTAGAATTGCAAAATAAATTAAAAGACTCTAGTAATGTCAAAT
The DNA here is from genome assembly GCA_949130495.1 of Sambucus nigra. Lineage (NCBI taxonomy): Eukaryota > Viridiplantae > Streptophyta > Magnoliopsida > Dipsacales > Adoxaceae > Sambucus > Sambucus nigra. Next base: position 704,456,990 of record OX422207.1, read on the forward strand.
TTGATTTGGAGTGTCGTTCGGAAAAGTTAGATAAAATCTTAGGAACGGTCCAAATTAAAAATGACACGTGTGGTTTAGGCTTCAATACTTGTAATGAATCTTCTCATAAATTCAAAACCAACGTTTTAGGAGAATCTACTAGGAAATATTTTAGAGATCACTCCGTAGGTAAATCTTTTCGACATGTTTTTACTTGTACACATTCTGGTCGAAAAGGTCATCTTAGGAAAAAAAAAATTATCTTAAACGAATTCCTAGAAAATCCCAACGTAATGCAACCAATATATTTAAAATTCCTACACCCCAAGATAGTCACTCTTCATTAATTTGGGTTAGGAAATCTGACTCAGTTGCCTTGCAAAATAGGGTTTTTGATTCTCATTTACTTTCACATGCTTCCTCCCTTGCCAAATCTAAAGGATGAATGTGTTAGTGTTTTGCATACTTTAGCGTTTGTACTTCATGCTATATTCACATGCTAAATGTATACTTGTTGAATCATTGTCTAGGTTATGTCCCATGCTTCATCACATGCTAGAATAATGATGTTTGTTTATCTTTTGTATTTTATTTCTTCATTTTGTTTGCGTTAAATGAAAAATACAAAAATATTTTTATTTATCATTTGGATTTTATTTCTTGGTAATTTATGCTTAATGAAAAATCCAAATGATTTTTATTTGTCTTTTGAGTATATAATTTTTTTTGGTTAAAAATTAAAAAAAAAACTCAAAAAGATTTTATTTTGTGTGTATTTTAGTTTGACACACTTTAAGTGGCATATACTTGTGTTTGAATTCCATCTTTTACGCTCTCACGTGGCTAGAACATTTGGTTTAGATTATCAATCCTTATTATGTTCTTTACCATATTTTATGGAGTAGTTGAATTTTGTGTTGTTTAAATGGATTCTGTTTTATATGCCTCTATTCACACATGCACGAGCTCATTTGAATTTTTAACTTCATATGTATATTTGAGCTATGTGAGGTGTTCTCCTTCCAATCTTTTCATCTACATATTTGTGACATAAGAGGACTAGTGCATGTCAAAATCCGTTGCACGTGAGATTTGTGTGAAAAATGAAAACATGATAAATATAAATGTGCACGAGGAAGGGCTCCGAAAGTACTAAGTGATCCTTTGCAATTGTAAGCCACCGTTTTAAATGGACCAAAAAATAAATACGTGGTCCAAAGGCCTAAAAATAGAAAATATGGCATTAAAAAGAAAAATAATTTGCCGAGGCCTATGTTTGATTGCTATATTCATTCAAACTTAATGTAAATGCATATTGAGGGAGATTGGATGGTATATGAACGGTTTGAACAATGTCTGTTTATCCTAGTTGCATATTTCATGTCATGACTCTATTGGTTTGTAGAATCATCAATATGCTAGGCTTGTATGCATTGTGTATGTTTGTTCATTGAGTTCAATTTATATTGTCACATGAGGTTATATTCAAATGTGATGAAGTTTGCAATCAATTGAGAACTCCGTGAACATGTTTTAAGTGATTGGGTCTAAATTTAATCGTTACTAGTTCACACCCCAACACTTCCATTTCCATATGACACATTTTTTCCATACAAGTGTGAAAGACTCCTATTATATTTAGTGTGTGTCATTTGTGTGTTTATATCTATATATGTGTACTTGAGTCTCTTTGATATATATTATGTATACATATATTTGATATTTTTGTTTAGTCTTTGCTTTGATTTCTAATCCATATATGCTTTAATTCATACTTGGTATCCATCTTATTGCATTCTTTGTTGATATCACGTGCTTAATAATTTGTATATCATATTGGTATCATTTTATTGCATCCTAATTGGTATCCGATGTTATTGTTTGGATTAGTTGAACTTTTTTTGCCCATATGCTTTAACGGTCTCATCACTATATGCACAATTACATGTTTTAGCTTGTTATCCCATTCTTTTATCCCTTGGTTAGTTTAGAGGGTTTATATGCTTTATTTGGGGGAGATAAGTTACTGTTTTGATTCTTTAGACTTTGTCTATTCCTGAACAAAAAAGGGGGAGAATGATAGGGGGCGAAATGGTATCTTATCCTATTGTAATCTTATCTCGGTTTAGGAGATTCAACTTAGGGGGAGTAGCTAACTTCTTGGGTTAATCATTTTGATAAAGGGGATAATTAATTTTGGGGATGTATTTATTTTAAAAGTATGTCATGTGTTTGATAAAGGGGATAATTAATTTTGGGGGAGTATTTATTTTAATTGCTTTAAATACTTTGATATTCCCTATGCATTTGATGTGTTTGCTTAAGTGTGCAGGAATTCTTCTAAAGAGGCATCTTTCAATAGCAAAGTGTTTGATCCTTGGGTTGAGTCAAGATTGGGCGGGTTATGTTTTTGAGTCTAGTGAGCTTGACGGCCCTTTAGGATTTTTGTTTAGTTTTTGTCCCGGAATAGCCAAAGGGGGAGATTTGTAAGTACAAAAATTTCCAATTGAGTCCATATATAGTTTTGGCTCAATTCTGGACAAAAACATTTATTCATGGGATTGTATTTAATTGTAATATTCCCAAGCCTATGAAGTGTTTGTTGAAGATGTAGCGACAAAGAGTATAAAACTTCATCAATATGCCGGTTTGCGTGCCTCGTTTCTACGTCATCAACTATGGTTCCATGCTCCCAAGGTATGAAAGCAACTTTATATACATAGGAGCTTGGAACTTGTTTATTGGGTATTTGGTTTATATAAAACTGTTGTTTTATATTTCGAAAAGATTTTATCAAACTTTAAAATAAAGTATACAAAGTTTCTAGGATAAAATCGAAATTTATGAACTTTCTGGAAGTTCGTTCGATATGTCGTTTGAACGAGTTTTTCGTTCTAACCAGATGTGGTTCGAACGAGTTTGCCAACGAGTTCCCAGTATAGGCCTTTGAAATGTAGTTCGATATGTCGTTCGAACGAATCTTATGTTCGAACGAGATATCCAACGAGATTTCTAACGACTTCAATCTGGAACTTCGTTAGAAATCTTATTCGAATGAGATTTTGTTCGAACGAAATGTCGTTCGAACGAGATGCCAGGCAGGAACAGTTTTTGGCAGTTTTAAGCAGTTTTTCACCCACTTTCCCACTTGCTTCTTAACTAATTTTTCTCAGACTTTATGATGTGCGGGAAACCATTTTTCTAAGGTATCTTTTTTATATCCTTCTAACTCTTAGAGAGTGTTTAGAGAGCAAAATTCATAAAGAGAAAAAGATCAACTTTTGAGTGTTACTTTTCAAAGAGAAAATCATTTACCACTCTAGTTTTCACCCATAGTTTTATATGTCCAAGTTCATATATATACATCTTGCTTGGAGTTTGGCACCGGGTTCATCTCTTCCGTACAAAGAGGCATTTCAGGTTTTCTTCTACTTACCATAACGAAAGTAGAAGAGTTTTTGTTACAACACTACCCACTTGGAGAAAGGCTCCTTGCTCAGGTTACGGTGACCATATAAAGTCCGATCGGTGGATTCTGAGACCGCGGTGGAGCTCCAAGGTTATCTGCTAGGAAGAGCTTTCTATAAGAAGAAGCGTCGAGGCTTAAGAGGGATCGAGTCATGTGATGTAAGTCTTTTGTCTTGTATTTGTAAAATCGTATCTAGTGTATTTGTGGATAGGGCCGTCCGAGGTTGTTTCCCGTCTTGGGTTTTTCGTCGTACATCACGGCGTAGTGATTAATTGTTTATTTTATCTTTTGCAAAATCACCTAGAACGCATGCTTAGGTAAAACGATAAAATTGGTTTAATTTAATCTCTACGTGTTTAATTTGGGTAATGTGTAGTTAATTAATTCAAGTCCATTTATTTAATTGTTGAAATTGGTTTAGCCTAATTTGATGCAACTACAAAATATGATTTTTGCAAATTCTAAGGCTTGGATAAATTTAACTTGGTTTAAGTGCAATTAAGACTTGTGTGTTTTAATTAATTTTCACTTGTGCTTAAATTTTAATTTGTTTAAGAAAATTGAAATTTGGAATTTAGTATTTAAGTTGAACCATCACGTTTTACGCTTTCGCCTAGTCAACAAGAAAAGGAAATATAATTTCAAAGAGTTTACAATACGGGGATCCACATCCTTTTTACACTTTTGTCAAAATCAAACTCTCAAAAAGATATCCTTATTTTGAAAACCTCCAAGTCATTTCTTCTTAATTATCCATTTTTACTTATCATTTCCAAAATAAATCTATTCCCTGAGTTTATTTACTCTCTTTTTCCCGAATAAATAAACATCCTATCATCTTTGGAGTCTCAGTAGAAAAGTAAAGTGCATATAGGATAAGTCATTACAGCAAGGAAAAAAATAAAAATGCATCTCCTTGATATATATATATATATGTTGGATGATTACATCCTTGCAGGTAAAAGAAGAAAAATAGAAAAATAGAAAAAGAAAATAATAAATGGGACTCCACCCGAAGTAACAACTCACTCTCAAAATCCTCATCCTCTGTGACAGATGTGCTTCTCCCATGACGAATAACAGAACCTCCACCCCTAGTAATCAATCCCTCATTCGAGGAGGCAGGCATCCCCAAGCAGGAAGGAAATAACTCCTTGATGTAAGAACATCTAGAGGCCACCTAATCCTCAATATCCCTCAGTCAGGTGGTCAGCACTCGAACATACTGTAAGCAAAGAAACGAAAGCAAAGGGTCAATCAGCCAGTAAAGATAAAAGAAATAATCAAAAGAGACAAGACAAGGGAAGAAGAAAAATATACCTCGGGACAAGGTACATCATTCGTAAGCCCCAACAACCCCGATGAATTACTTAATCAAAAATTTTAAGAAGTTGGAGTAACTTGAATAATAGGAGCCTCCTCTGTCACTGCCGTCACCACTGACCTACCAACATTCATGTTGTGGGCATATCCCACCGGCCTTCTAGTACCCCTACCCTAAGTTGTAGTAGGTAAAGGCATACTCTTTACATCATAAATTCAAGGTGGCATCAACCAACCCGTCATGAAGCCCAAGAAATTATAACCTGCCATCATCTCCATATAGAGCGTTCAAGGCTCGCTGATCAACGCTGCCGCCCAGGCCTTGTTAAACATCTCCCTCATGCGTCTCATGTACATCGGGGGCACTGACGGTGGGACCACCACATATTCCTCCACAATCTTCCCCGCCACTCTCTCTCTTAAGTACTAGACATACCCAAACTCATGTGACATCAATCATCGCATTTGTATGTGCATACTTGTTACCCATGCATCCCAAGGAGTTATCCCCCAAGGGTAAAAAGTCACCTACAATTCATGGAAGAAAATTAGTACTCATGCAATAAAGAAAGCATGAAGAAAGAACTCGTAAAAAACATGAGATAACTAGATCACTCGTCAAGGAGTTCAAAGTCCATCATATCGCCGCTAAGGTTAAAGATTGGTTCGATCTCCAGTTGGGCTTTCACCATCGCAACATCAAGTAGAAGTTCCCCAAATCCTCATCCTTTAGGGCTATCAACCCCACATTGTTCCCAATCACCTTGTAAAACCACATCTGCAAACTACAGGAATCATCAAAGAAGAAACATAAAAAGAATGCAAGGAAATATATAAGAAGAAAAATAAGTTCGAAGCAACCTCTAAAAGGTACGTGGCCCCTGTAAAAGTCTGTCAAAAGCACCGACTAAAAGAATCCAAAGAACAATAGAGGGATGCCAAAGTCAAGGTCCCCCGATAATATAATGGGACATCGGAAGCCATCCTCAGAAACTGTAAAAACTAGATAAAAATGACGTCCCCACTTGTCGCCATGAGAAATCCACCAAGCGAAGACAAAATGAACAACCGGGCCATCTATCTCACCTATCGTCTGTCAGTCACGTCTACTCTCTTACTCAAAATAACCTCCCAAAGAGAAGATATGCAGATAGAATCCCCCTAAACGATCATACCCACATCCCTCAATGCCTTCTGAACCGCCTCCAATGTCACCCTCACTACGCAATTGTGACACGCCGAATAATTAAATACCGGGTAGCTACTCCTTTATTAAATTAATTCAAAATGCCAAGTTGGTTCAGTTAATAGCATCACCGTCGAAAACATTTTAATAATTACTAACCACCTAGTATTCAAAAAGTAAGTGCCAAATTTTAATTTAAGTCTGATTAACATGCAGTAAAAGAATAAAGAAAGAATAATAACCATACACTATAATGAAGTAATGAATAACCAACAACATAAATATAAATTCGGAGGAAAACTCCTCATAACAATCCCAGAACTGAAAAATAATACTACAAGTCTGAATCCTGAATAAATACATGCCAGTAGTCTCAATAATTGAATGAAATGTCTCTAAAAAAAATGGGCGACATGCCTTACAACTGATAACTGAAGAATATCGAGTCAAGATAGATGAAGCGTCTACAAGCAAAGTCCTGTAACTTCCACAAACAGCTACATCTCGTCACCTGAATGAGAATCCTAAGCATGGTGTCCTTGTGGCTGGGCACCTAAAATGGTTTTTACAAAAATAGATTTGAAAGTAAATGGGTCAGAGCCCGAAAGTGGAAATCATTTTAAAAATAGCAAGTGTTTTAATAACATTAAAACATTAAATGCAAAATACATGTTAGGACGTGCACTCACATGGAATTCTAACCTCTCGACTACATGTGCACTCCTAACGTACCGTACCCATCTGTAAGACATCCATATCTAACCAAACTGTAATAAGTTCTACCCCTTACTACTCAATTCCCATATTATATTCTAACGTTATCACTTAAATAGAGGGCTTTACATACACTCGGATTCTCAATTTGTAATATAATTCACTATCAATTAACCCGTTATGTTTTCTCAAAACTTTACCATAATTATATTCACAATATTAACATGAAAGTTCCCATTAATTAAGTGTATATTATTCACGCCATAAATATACAATATAATACAAGCACCCCGAGAACTAGCTGCGGTGCACACATACTCTGCTATCCATCCCGGTACATCACGTACATAAGGATCACATATTCCGAATCTCTCAGGAATAGTTCTCAGATAACAACATCACAAATAATGGAGGCGAACACAGTCACATCACATGGGTCACGCACATACCTGCGCTCCCACGATCAGCAGACTTATTAACATCCCAATAAGTCCTTCTCTGATTTATGTTCATCAAGGTAACCAATCTAAATCCGAGCAACACAAGGATTAGAAGGCCCTAAGCGAACGCAAACCTCCCGTGATAGCAAGTATGGTAAGTATGTCATACACATAAAATCAATACATATACTAAGTATTCACACATCTTAGTAATCACCATAATATATTGGTGGTACACTTCTCATTCTCGTACCGACATATAATACTACACAATTCATATGTTCCCGATTAATATACCGTCAATAGTTCTCGCAACGTAATAGACACTCACGTTCTACTTCATATTTTCCTTTAGGTTCAAACTACACTTCTTGGTTTGACTCCTCATTATATCCCAAACATCCCAAATATATCAATTAATCATCAAGGGAAAGCTATCTCTACCTATACACAAGGCTATGGGGCACTCGGGATCAAAACAGGCTAAAAAGCCTAAACTGTCAACTCGTTCGAAGTCTCGTTCGAACGAGGCTGTTCGAACGAGAGTTCGTTCGAACGAACTGGGCTATCTAACGAGATCTCGTTCGAACGAGATTATCGAACGAACTTCACCCTCGTTAGAAGTCAAAGGTCAACTCGTTAGAAGCTCGTTCGAACGACCTGGGCAGGTCTTCTAACGAGTGGCCAGTTTCGAGCCCAGAAATCCTTATTTTGTTTTTTCCCAATTTTCTTCACTCCTAATCTCACATAAAAATCGAACCAACATAATTTTAAGGTTCATAATTCATACTAAACACTCATAGGTCATAATCAAATGTTTATATAGGGCTAACTCATCTTAAACCTCATTAATTCTTCAAATCTCTTCATTTATCCCTAAATTATATGAACATGAACCCTAACATTTGTAAATCATCATTGAACCTACTATAATCCGTTTTTGTTTCATCTAAGATATTAATAACATCAGAATAATCGCCTACATATAATTCTACATGCAATTCCTCCTCAATATGTAAGATTCTATTTCAAATTTAATGGGCTTTTCATTATCTCCCAAGAACAATCAGATTTTTATCAATTCCTACACATGGAAGAAACATTCTCTATTAAAACGAAATTAAATCACTTGACTTAATGGTAACTCTAGATTTGATGATGAATTTAATGAATGGTTCTCTCTCTCCTCTGTAGAATTCCTCCTCTCTCTCTCTCTCCAAGCTTTCTTCTCAAGGTGTTAATGGAGGTGAGGTTGGTTTTGCCAAGTTATAACCTCTCTCGTATCCCACTTCCTAAATTGGGGTTGGAAATGGCTTAGTGGGTTAATACAAAGTCAGATTTTTAACTCTAAATTTTGTGGGTTTTAATTTCCCAATTTTCGAAAATACCAAAATGCCCTTATAAGTTACCGGTATGGCCCAATAATGCCCCGGGACCCAAACTTAACCCCCGGCTAGTGTTTTCGGAATATTTTGACCCTTTCGGACGCGATGGCGCACTCAAAACGACCATACGATTAGTAGAACAAAAATCACTTTTTAATTAAGATAAATATTTCCCTGACGCGACTGTCACACGCGTCTCAATAAAATTTTCCAACTTGCCGTATTTCAATCTCACGACAAATTTTATACATCAATATCATGTATAATCATATATGCACATTATATTCTAATACCAACTCGCATCTCGCTAGTATTTTAATCCGGATTAATTTCCAATTAATACACATTTAATTTAATTAATCCCATAAATAAATATCACAAAAATACGTGGTATTACATACTTCCCCCCTAATAACTGAATTTCGTCCCGAAATTCGGAACTAGAAAGTACCTGGTAAGAACAACTCTGGATAACATTCGCGCATCTCATCCTCGTGCTCCCATGTGGACTCCTCAACATTATGATGTCGCCACTGAACACGCACTAACGGGACTATCTTTGACCGCAGTTTCCGCTCACTTCGGTCCAAAATAGCAATCGGTCCCTCCTCGTAGGAGCTATCAGGCTGGAGATCGATGTCCTCCAAAGCAATGTGAGAATGAGCCAAATTGCCTCTAAGATATTTCCTTAGCGAGGAAATATGAAACACATCGTGAATCTGATGCAAATGCTCCGGTAACCCAAGCCTGTACGCAACGGGTCCAATTCGCTCAATAATAGGAAATGGTCCCACATACCTCGGTGACAACTTCCCTTTTCTTCTCGAAACGCATAATCCCCTTCATAGGAGATACTCTGAGCAAAACCTGGTCCCCCACTTGGAACTCCCTGAAGAACCTTGTAATACCCCGTATTTTCGTGATATTTATTTTTGGGGATTAATTGAATTAAATGTGTATTAATTGGAAATTAATCCGGATAAAAATATTAATGAGATTTGAGTTAGTATTTTATTATAATGTGTATACTTGGCAATATATGAATATTGGAAATATTGACATTGTCGCGAGATTGAAATACGGCTATTTGAGAAACTTTGTTGGGACGCGCGTGACAGTCGCGTCAGGAATATAATTATTTGAATTAAAACGTGAATTTTATTTTATCACCCATATGGTCATTTTGATCGCGCCAACGCGTCCGGAAGGGTCGAAATAGTCAGAAAACACTAGCCGGGGGTTAAGTTTGGGTCCCGGGGCATTATTGGGCCATACCGGTAACTTATAGTGGCATTTTGGAAATTTCGAAAATCTGGGAATTAAAACCCACGAAAATTAGAAACAAAAATCTTACTTATTCTTTATCCACTAAACCCACTAACTACACTAAGGGACTTAATGGGCTACGGGAGAAGTTAAGATATAGTCTCAACTTACCAAAAACCAACCACACCTCCATTGTTATCATCCTTAGAGAAACTTGTAGAGAGAGAGAGAGAGAAGAGAATTTTGCAGAAAGAGAGAGGGAGAACAACTCAGCCTTCAAGATTCAACATCAAATTCAGAGAAAGATTAAGGCAAGTGGTTTAATTACAATCGATTCAATGCCATGCTTTTCCATGCTTACGAATTATCGAATTTTATCTTGGAAGATGATATAGACCCATGAATTGGAAGTTTAAAACTATGAACTATGTTAGGGACTGCATGTAGAAACATTCTGGACGAATTGTGAACTCAGAATTATGACCCTTGATGATTTAAAATCGGATTTATGAAGAAGTTTATTAATGTTCTTGAAAGAAATAGAAATCTGGAATTCTTGATGAAGATTTGATCCATATAAAGCCCTTGAATGATGAATTATTGGTTTTAGAACGTTAACACTATTGTAGGATAGCTGTATGATGATATTATAACGTTATCTTAGAGCTTCATGTTTGTTAATGGTGTTTTGGGTTGATTTGAAAACTGCAAAACGAAGCAGCCCGTAACCATACCTGGTGCGATCGATCGATCGACATTCATCAGTCGATCGATCGACCACCATCGATCGATCGAAGGTCAAGGTCGATCGATCGACCTTCCCAGAATGAGTAATGTTTTTCCCTATTTAATTTTTAATGATGTTAACCCTTGATTAATATTGTTGGAGACCATATGAATACCCTTAACCTTAAGCAAGACCACTAGGCATGGTTATGAAATTTGGACCCTAATTAGAATTCAATTTGAGGAATTATCCTAAACTAATGAAATTCGATAAGTGAGTTAATATTTGGGTTAATAGTGTAAATTTGAATAATTTGATGAAATGAGGTTTGGGGCAGAAGTAAGGACCTTAGGAATAAAGATGTTATACGTGGGAATAATAGGAACTTAATAATCTATTTTAGATAGGTTTTAAGTATAAGAAACTACGACGTGAGACGTGTCGAGAGTTTAACTTTTATATTATCAGGAGACATAAAATATACAAATTTGGAATAATGCTATAAGGATGTATAGTATACCTTTATTAATACTGAATTATCTAAGATGTGTGAATGCTTAGTATATGATTTTTATATGTATGACATACCTACCATACTTGCTATCACGGGAGGTTACGTTCTCTTAGGGACTTCTTATCCTTGTGTTGCCCGGATTTAGATTGGTACCTTGAGGACATAGTTCAAGAGAATGACTTATATGTGAGTTAATAAGCCAGTTGACTATGGAGCGTAAGTATGTACGTGACCATGGATATGTTGAATTATGTTCGCCTCCATTTTTGTGTGTGGTGCTTATTCCAACAATTCCTGAAAGATTCGGAATTTGTGATCCTTATGTACGTGATGTACCGGGATGGATAGCAGAGTATGTGTGCACCGCAGCTTAGCCTTTGGGTGCTTGTATATTATATTTATGATGTGAATAATATACGGTTAAATGAAATTTGTATGTTAAATTGTGGGTATAGTAATTGTAATATTATGAAAAGATAAAAGGGAACAGATATCCATAAATGGTTTTGTTAATAATTGGGAATCTGAGAATTAAAGTAGAACTCTATATTTAATTGTTAAGGTAGGAAATTAAACGTGAACCGAGTAGAAGTGTTAGAAACTCTTTGGAATTAGATAGTTATGAGATAACACATGAATGGGTACAGGAACGTAAGGAGTGCACAGTTAGACGAGAGATGAGTATTTCATGTGAGAGCACGTCCTAACATGTATCTTGCATTCATTGTTTTAATTATTATTAAAGCACTTGCTGTTTTTAAAATACTCTCCACATTCGGGCTCTGACCCGTTTGCTTTCAAATCTATCTTTTTGTAAAAAACACCATTTTAGGTGCCCAGCCACAAGGACACCATGCTTAGGATCCTCATTCAGGTGACGAACTGTAGTTGTTTGTGGAAGTTACAGGACATTGATTATAGACGCTTCATCTATCTTGACTCTATACTCAGTATTTATCAGTTGTAGGGCATGTCGCCCATTTCTTTTAGAGGCATTTCATTTATTTCAGTTATTCAGACTTCGGGCATGTACTTAATTCAGAATTCAGACTTGTCTTATTATTTCCAGTTGTGGGATTGTTGTGAGGAGTTTTCCTCCGGACTTATTACTATTGTTGGTTATTTCATTAATTCGTTATGGTGAATGGATTTATGTTGTTCTTCCATTATCCTTTGATTGCAGGTTAATCAGACTTAACTTAAAATTTGGCAACTTACTTTTTAAATACTAGGTGGTTAGTAATCATTTAAATGTTTTCGAATGTGATGCTATTAACTGAATCAACTTGACATTTTGTATTATTTTAATAAAGGAGTAGCTACCCGGTATTTAATTAGTCGGGGTGTCACAGGTGGTATCAGAGCATCAGGTTCTTGTGTCCTTTAGGATCTGAACGGCTTATTATGTTTCCTCTGAGCTTTCTTTGATACAAAGCCCTATATTTTAGGACTGTTGTATTCTTTTGTATATGCTACGTTCTTCAGCTATTTTAAGTTTATAACTGCGAACTTATAGACTTTATTCTTATTTCAGAATGCCTCCACGACGTGCACCACGGGTTCCCAGGAATGCAACGCCAGAACCACAGCCCGCACCAGTTCAGGGCACGATGAATGCCGTTAAGGTTGCAGCCATAGTAGCCCAAGCGGTAAATGCTGCATTAGCCGTAGTTCAGCAGGCACCACCCCAGGTGCCAGTTGTCGCGCCAGTTCAGCCTTATGCATTCCCGTTTGCCTGGGAACGTGTACATGATGCTTTTCAGAAAGCACATCCACCGGAGTTTACTGGTAGCTCCGATGTTGTTGTTTCGAGTCAGTGGAGAAAGGATATACAGAGGCACTTGAGGATGTATGAGAGCACTGGCGTTCAGAGGTAGGTACAAGCTACTTTTAAGCTAGTAGGATCTGCACTACAGTGGTGGGAGTCCATTACCACCGTGGAGGAGAGAGATACTCTCACGATTCAGGAGTTCTGGGTGCGGTTCGACCGCAAGTACTTTCCGTCTGCTGTTCACACGGAAATGAGGAGGAAGTTGATGAACCTTCGACAGGAGGGTAAGACTGTGGCCGAGTATGAGGCTGAATTCACAAATTTGCTGAATATTGTCCCAGATGAGATACCATCGGAAGAGAAGAAGATTCAGAAATTCATAGATGGATTGACTTAGAGGATCCGTCAGCATTTATTGGGGAACCTCTCGTTGGCCACTTATTCTGACGTGATTAACGCTGCATTGCTCCATTACCAGGACCACCGCTTTCACTTGATAGAGGGGAAGCGATCAGGAGAGTCCAGCCATCAAGGCAGGACAGGGGTAAATGGTGTCAGCGGGGCACAGTCAGCTCAGGGTCAGTATAGGCAGAGTGATCAGGGTTCCCAGCAGGGGGATCATAAGAGGTTCCGATCAGGGGGTTTCAGGAATAGCCAGAGAGGATTCCAGAATGGCCATCAGGGTCAAAATGGTCAACATCAGCAGTTTCACCAGGTCCAGCAAGGCCAGGGCAGAAATGGTAACGGCCACCAGGGCCGAGGGCAGCAGGGACAACGAGGGGGAAACTTCCCGGGGAAGTGTTTCATTTGTGGTAAGATTGGCCACAAACGTCAGGATTGTCCTGATAAGGGCAGGGCCCCGCAGCAGCAGCAGGGTGCTCGACATGAGCCACAGAGGACACTTTTTCCACCTGCTCTTCCAGCTTCAGCCCAGGTGCCAGCACTACCAACCATTCCAGCAGTTCCTTTGCAGCAGGGGCAGTTACAGTATGGACGTGTCTATAACGTTCACCAGGTAGCAGCTCCACAGGCACCACCCGCGATTGAGGGTATGTTTCCTATCCATGGTATTATGGGTCGGGTTTTGTTTGATACGGGGGCAACGCATTGTTTTATAGCTACCCATTTTGCGAAAGCCTTAGGGTTGTTAGCTATGGCAGAGAGCACAATAACGTGTGTAGACTCACCATTGGGGAGTGGGTCACTTATTTTCTTTATATGCCGGGGAGTGGGGGTAGAGATTGGTAGTCTGGTATTGCCTGCAGATATGTTGGTATTAGATATGCATGTTCACGATGTGATTATCAGTATGGATTGACTCGCTGATTATAGAGCCATGATTGATTGCTTCGGTGGGAGCATTGTTTTTGCCATTTCGGGGCAAGAGATGTTTGTAGTGGCGATGCCTCGCCCAGAGGGAGGTTCGACCGCTCATTTGTACTACTTAGAGGAGGATACCTCTAAGGAGGTTTTAATTCCTTTAGATTCGATCCCAGTTGTCAGGGAGTATTCCGATGTGTTTTAGGAGATACCAAGCCTACCCCCCAGTCGAGAGATAGACTTTGTTATAGACTTATTACCAGATACGAGACCTATAGCACGCGCATCGTACCGTGTGGCTCCAGCTGAGATGAGGGAGTTACGGGATTAGATTGAGCAGTTGTTGAGTCAGGGGCTTATTCGGAGGATTACTTCACCGTGGGGTGCCCCTGTGTTGTTCTTGAAGAAGAGAGATGGTTCACTGAGATTGTGTGTGGACTACCGGGAGTTAAACAAGGTCACGATACGGAATAAGTATCCGTTGCCTCGAATCGATGACCTATTTGACTAGTTGAGAGGAGCTTCTTACTTCTCAAAGATTGATTTGTGATCTGGATACCATCAGTTGCGTATTAGGCAGGAGGACGTCTCGAAGACTGCATTCTTATCGAGATATGGTTCTTACGAGTTTTGGGTTATGCCATTTGGTTTGACCAACGCTCCAGCAGCGTTTATGGACTTGATGAATAGGGTGTTCAGGGATTTCCTAGATCAGTTTGTCATTGTCTTCATCGATGATATTTTGGTTTATTCCCAGACAGAGGAGGAGCACGCCGAGCGTTTGAGATAAGTTTTTCAGACGCTACGCCAGAACGAGCTGTATGCAAAATATGAGAAGTGCGGGTTTTGGCTGAAGTAGGTCTAATTTTTAGGACACATTATTTCCGACCGGGGGATATCTGTTGATCCGGGGAAGGTATCTGCGGTAAGGGAGTGGGGACAGCCCACGACACCGACTGAGATCCGTAGTTTCTTGGGCTTAGCAGGATGCTACATGAGGTTTATTCGGTGTTTCTCCACGATAGCGGGTCCCATGACACATCTAACTCGTAAAGGTGTGTCGTTCATTTGGAGTAATGCCTGTCAGTTGGCATTCGATGAGTTGAAGGAAAAGTTAACCTCAGCACCTGTGTTAGCATTGTCGAGATTGGGAGTTGAGTATCTTGTTTACACCGATGCGTCCTTACAAGGACTTGGAGGTGTACTGAAACAGGAGAGTCAGGCCATAGCTTATGCTTCCCATAAGCTTAAGCCTCACGAGAAGAATTACCCTACCCATGACTTGGAGTTAGGGGCAGTGGTGTTTTCCCTTCATATTTGGAGACATTACCTTTTGGGGGAGAAGTTTCGATTGTTCACGGATCACAAGTCCCTACAGTACCTATTCACGCAGAAGGAGTTGAATATGCGGCAAAGGAGGTGGCTTGAATTCGTGAAAGATTATCAGTTCGATATCTAGTATCACTCGGGGAAGGCTAACGTGGTGGAAGACGCGTTGAGCCATAGGCCAGTAGATGAGGTGGCAGGGGTGTGGAAGGCCAAGTGGAAAGAGTTGGGACACCAGGATGCAGTGGCCCGATCATTCATGTCTGTGATGACCGTTACACCGCAAATTTTCATGAAGGTGGTAAAGGCACAAGCAAAAGATTCGTTCTGTCAGGAGCAGATAGTTCGATTACTAGCAGAGGGAGCCGAGTCCTATACCATTAGCTCAGATGGGGGATTACGCTTCAATGGGAGATTAGTAGTTCCGGAAGGGGAAGAATTAGGGAACGAGGTGATGGCAGAGTCGCACAG
This sequence comes from Sambucus nigra, assembly GCA_949130495.1. NCBI lineage: Eukaryota > Viridiplantae > Streptophyta > Magnoliopsida > Dipsacales > Adoxaceae > Sambucus > Sambucus nigra. The sequence goes on from OX422207.1 coordinate 704,472,881, forward strand.
CTCACGGTTCGCTGTACATCCCGAAGGTGACAAAATGTACCAAGACATGATGCGACAGTATTGGTGGAGTGGGATGAAGAGAGATATTGCCGTGTTTGTTTCAAAATGCGCCACTTGTCAGCTAGTTAAAGTGGATCATCAGAGACCGACAGGACTTCTACAGCCATTGGAGGTCCCGATGTGGATGTGGGAGATCATCTCCATGGACTTTATCACGGGGTTGCCTATGTCACAGAGAGGTCATGACTCCATTTGGGTAATTGTGGACAGGTTGACCAAAGTCGCTCATTTTCTACCCGTAAGGACCGACTACACTGCGGGACAGTATGGCCAGCTCTTCATTTCAGAGATGGTGAGACTTCACGGTGTGCCCCTAAATATCGTGTCTGACCGAGACAAGATATTTGTTTCACGATTTTGGGAGAGTTTTCAGAAGGCCATGGGCACAGAACTGCGGTTGAGTACGGCGTATCACCCGCAGACCGATGGGAAAATAGAGCGTACAAACCAGATGTTGGAGGACATGCTACGTATGAGTATCATTGACTTTGGGGGTGGATGGGAGCAGTATCTTCCACTGGTGGAGTTTGCTTACAACAACTCCTACCAGTTCACCATTGGCATGGCTCCATTTGAGGCGTTGTACTGTAGACCTTGTCGTACCCCAGCATCTTGGTTGGAGGTGGGGGACAACAAACTACTTGGGCCGAAAGTGATTCAGGATACTTCGACGAGGATAGAATTGATACGGAATCGCATTCGAGTAGCTCAGGATCGACAGAAGAGCTATGCTGATGCGAAGAGATTCTTCAGGGAGTTCCAAGTGGGGGACCAAGTTTTGCTTAGAGTATCTCCTATGAAGGGGATGATGCGTTTCGGGAAGAAAGGGAAGTTGGCACCGAGATATGTGGGACCATTTCCTATTATTGAGCGGATTGGACCGGTTGCGTATAGGCTTGGATTACCAGAGCATTTGCATCGGATTCACGATGTATTTCATATTTCCTCGCTAAGGAAATATCTTAGAGACGATTTGGCTCATTCTCATATTGCTTTGGAGGACATCGATCTCCAGCCGGATAGCTCCTACGAGGAGGGGTCGATTGCTATTTTGGACTAAAGTGAGCGGAAACTGCGGTCAAAGATAGTTTCGTTAGTGCGTGTTCAGTGGCGACATCATAATATCGAGGAGTCCACATGGGAGCACGAGGATAAGATGCGCGAACGTTATCCGGAGTTGTTCTTACTAGGTACTTTCTAGTTCCGAATTTCGGGACGAAATTCAGTTATTAGGGGGGAAGTATGTAATACCCCGTATTTTCGTGATATTTATTTTTGGGGATTAATTGAATTAAATGTGTATTAATTGGAAATTAATCCGGATAAAAATATAAACGAGATGTGAGTTAGTATTTGATTATAATGTGTATACTTCGCAATATATTAATATTAGAAATATTGAAATTGTCGCGAGATTGAAATACGGCAATTTGGGAAACTTTGTTGGGACGCACGTGACAGTCGCGTCAGGTATATTATTATTTGAATTAAAAAGTGAATTTTATTTTTATCATCCGTATGGTCATTTTGAGTGCGCCAACGCGTCCGGAAGGGTCAAAATAGTCAGAAAACACTAGCCGGGGGTTAAGTTTGGGTCCCGGGGCATTATTTGGCCATACCGGTAACTTATAGTGGCATTTTGGTAATTTCGGAAATCTGGGAATTAAAACCCACGAAAATTAGAAACAAAAATCTTACTTATTCTTTATCCACTAAACCCACTAACTACACTAAGGGACTTCATGGGCTACGGGAGAAGTTAAGATATAGTCTCAACTTACCAAAAACCAACCACACCTCCATTGTTATCATCCTTAGAGAAACTTGTAGAGAGAGAGAGAGAAGAGAATTTTGCAGAAAGAGAGAGGGAGAACAACTCAGCCTTCAAGATTCAACATCAAATTCAGAGAAAGATTAAGGCAAGTGGTTTAATTACAATCGATTCAATGCCATGCTTTTCCATGCTTACGAATTATCGAATTTTATCTTGGAAGATGATATTGACCCATGAATTGGAAGTTTAAAACTATGAACTATGTTAGGGACTGCATGTAGAAACATTCTGGACGAATTGTGAACTCATAATTATGACCCTTGATGATTTAAAATCTGATTTATGAAGAAGTTTATTAATGTTCTTGAAAGAAATAGAAATATGGAATTCTTGATGAAGATTTGATCCATATAAAGCCCTTGAATGATGAATTATTGGTTTTAGAACATTAACACAATTGTAGGATAGTTGTATGATGATATTATAACGTTATCTTAGAGCTTCATGCTTGTTAATGGTGTTTTGGGTTGATTTGAAAACTGCAAAACAAAGCAGTCCGTAACCATACCTGGTGCGATCGATCGATCGACATTCATCAGTCGATCGATCGACCACCATCGATCGATCGAAGGTCAAGGTCGATCGATCGACCTTCCCAGAATGAGTAAAGTTTTTCCCTATTTAATTTTTAATGATGTTAACCCTTGATTAATTTTGTTGGAGACCATATGAATACCCTTAACCTTAAGGAAGACCACTAGGCATGGTTATGAAATTTGGACCCTAATTAGAATTCAATTTGAGGAATTATCCTAAACTAATGAAATTCGATAAGTGAGTTAATATTTGGGTTAATAGTGTAAATTTGAATAATTTGATGAAATGAGGTTTGGGGCAGAAGTAAGGACCTTAGGAATAAAGATGTTATACGTGGGAATATTAGGAACTTGATAATCTATTTTAGATAGGTTTTAAGTATAAGAAACTACGACGTGAGATGTGTCGACTATTTAACTTTTATATTATCGGGAGACGTAAAATATACAAATTTGGAATAATGGTATAAGGATGTACAGTATACCTTTATTAATACTGAATTATCTAAGATGTGTGAATGCTTAGTATATGATTTTTATATGTATGACATACCTACCATACATGATATCACGGGAGGTTACGTTCGCTTCGGGCCTTCTTATCCTTGTGTTGCCCGGATTTAGATTGGTACCTTGAGGACATAGTTCAAGAGAATGACTTATTCGTGAGTTAATAAGCCAGCTGACTATGGAGCGTAGGTATGTACGTGACCATGGATATGTTGAATTATGTTCGCCTCCATTTTTGTGTGTGGTGCTTATTCCAACAATTCCTGACAGATGCGGAATTTGTGATCCTTATGTACGTGATGTACCGGGATGGATAACAGAGTATGTGTGCACCGCAGCTTAGCCTTTGGGTGCTTGTATTTTATATTTATGATGTGAATAATATACGGTTAAATGAAATTGCTATGTTAAATTGTGGGTATAGTAATTGTAATATTATGAAAAGATAAAAGGGGACAGATATCCATAAATGGTTTTGTTAATAATTGGGAATCCGAGAATTAAAGTAGAACTCTTTATTTAATTGTTAAGGTTGGAAATTAAACGTGAACCGAGTAGAAGTGTTAGAAACTCTTTGGAATTAGATAGTTATGAGATAACACATGAATGGGTACAGGAACGTTAGGAGTGCACAGTTAGACGAGAGGTGAGTATTTCATGTGAGAGCACGTCCTAACATGTATCTTGCATTCATTGTTTTAATTATTATTAAATCACTTGCTGTTTTTAAAATACTCTCCACATTCGGGCTCTGACCCGTTTGCTTTCAAATCTATCTTGTTGTAAAAAAAAACCACTTTAGGTGCCCAGCCACAAGGACACCATGCTTAGGATCGTCATTCAGGTGACGAGCTGTAGCGGTTTGTGGAAGTTACAGGACATTGATTATAGACGCTTCATCTATATTGACTCTATACTCAGTATTTATCAGTTGTAGGGCATGTCGCCCATTTCTTTTAGAGGCATTTCATTTATTTCAGTTATTCAGACTTCGGGCATTTACTTAATTCAGAATTCAGACTTGTCTTATTATTTTCAGTTGTGGGATTGTTGTGAGGATTTTTCCTCCGGACTTATTACAATTGTTGGTTATTTCTTTAATTCGTTATGGTGAATGGATTTATGTTGTTCTTCCATTATCCTTTGATTGCAGGTTTATCAGACTTAACTTAAAATTTGGCAACTTACTTTTTAAATACTAGGTGGTTAGTAATCATTTAAATGTTTTCGACAGTGATGCTATTAACTGAATCAACTTGACATTTTGTATTAATTTAATAAAGGAGTAGCTACAGGGTATTTAATTAGTCGGGGTGTCACAAACCTCTTTGCATAAGCATAGCTCTTCTGCCGATCATGAGCTACCCGAATGCGACTCCGAATCAATTCTATCCTCGCCGAAGTATCCTGAATCACTTCCGGCCCAAGTAGTTTGTTGTCACCCACCTCCAACCAACATGATGGGGAACGACAAGGTCTACCTTACAACGCCTCAAATGGAGCCATGCCAATGGTTAACTGGTAGGAGTTGTTGTAAGCAAACTCCACCAGTGGAAGATACTGCTCCCATCCACCCCCAAAATCAATGATAGTCATACGTAGCATGTCCTCCAACATTTGATTTGTACGGTCCGTTTGCCCGTCGGTCTGCGGGTGGTACGCCGTTCTCAACCGAAATTCCGTGCCCATAGCCTCCTGAAAACTCTCCCAAAACCGTGAAACAAATATCTAATCTCTGTCAGACACGATATTCAGGGGCACATCGTGAAGTCTCACTATCTCTGCAATAAAGAGCTGGGCATACTGTCCCATAGTATAGTCTGTCCTTACGGGTAGAAAATGAGAAACCTTGGACAACCTGTCCACAATCACCCAAACGGAGTCGTGACCTCTCTGCGACGTAGGAAACCCCATGATAAAGTCCATGGATATGCTCTCCCACATCCACATCGGGACCTCCAACGGGTGTAGCAGTCCTGTCGGTCTCTGATGATCCACTTTTACTAACTGAAAAGTGGCACATTTAGAAACAAACTTGGTAATATCTCTCTTCATCCCGCTCCACCAATATTGACGTCTCATGTCTTGGTACATTTTGTCCCCACCGGGATGTACCGCGAACCGTGAGCCGTGCGACTCGGCCATCACCGCATGCCGCAATTCCTCCCCTTCCGGAACTACCAATCTCCCGTTGAAGCGTAATCCCCCGTCTGAGCTAACGGTACAGGATTCGGCTCCCTCTGCCAATAATCGAACTATCTGCTCCTGACAGAACGAGTCATCTGCTTGTGCCTTTACCACTCTCATGACAATCTGCGGCATAATAGTCATTATCGACATGAATGATCAGGCCACTGCATCCTGGTGTTCCAATTCCTTCCATTTGGCCTTCCACACCCCCACCACTTCATCTTCTGGCCTACGGCTCAACGCATCTGCTACCAAGTTAGCCTTCCCTGGATGATACTGGATATCAAACTGATAGTCCTTCAGAAATTCAAGCCACCTTCGCTGCCGCATATTCAACTCTTTTTGCATGAATAGGTACTGTAGGGACTTGTGGTCCGTGAACAATCGAAACTTTTCCCCCAAAAGGTAGTGTCTCCATATCTGAAGGTCAACTACATCTGTCGCCAACTCGAAGTCATGAGTGGGGTAATTCTTCTCATGAGGCTTTAGCTTACGGGATGCATAAGCAATGGCCTGACTCTCCTGCTGCAATACACCTCCAAGTCCTTGCAAGGACGCATTGGTGTAAACTAAATACTCAACTCCCGGTCTCGACAATGTTAACACAGGTGTTGAGGTCAACTTATCCTTCAATTCATCGAATGCCAACTGACAGGCATCACTCCAGATAAATGGCACACCCTTACGAGTCAGATGTGTCAAAGGAGCTACTATCTTCGAGAATCCGCGAATGAACCTCCTGTAGTATCCTGCTAGGCCCAAGAAACTACGACTATCAGTCGGTGTCGTGGGCTATCCCCACTCCCTCACCGCGGATACCTTCCCCGGATCAACAGATATTCCCCGATCGAAAATAATATATCCCAAAAACTGGACCTTCTTTAGCCAAAACCCGCATTTCTCATAGTTTGCATACATCTCGTTCTGACGTAGTGTTTGCAAAACTTACCTCAAATGCTCGGCGTGCTCCTCCTCTGTCTGGGAGTAAACCAGAATATCATCGATGAAGACAATGACAAACTGATCTAGGAAATCCCTGAACACTCTGTTCATCAAGTCCATAAACACTGCTGGAGCGTTGGTCAAACCAAAAGGCATAACCCGAAACTCGTAAGATCCATATCTCGATAAGAACGTAGTCTTCGAGACATCCTCTTCCCTGATATGCAACTGATGGTATCCCGATCTCAAATCAATCTTTGAGAAGAAAGAAGTTCCTCTCAACTGGTCGAATAAGTCATCGATTTGAGGCAACGGATACTTATTCCGTATCGTGACCTTATTCAACTCTCGGTAGTCCACACACAATCTCAGTGAACCATCTCTCTTCTTCAAGAACAACACAGGGGCGCCCCACGGCGAAGTACTCCTCTGTATAAACCCCTGACCCAGTAACTGCTCAATCTGATCTCGTAGCTCTCGCATCTCTGCCGGAGCCATACGGTACGGTGCGCGTGCTATAGGTCTCGTATCTGGCAATAAGTCTATGACAAAGTCTATCTCTCGACTGGGGGGTAGTCCAGGTATATCCTGAAATACATCGGCAAGCTCTCTAACAACCGGAATCGAATAAAGTGGTATCACCACCTCCTTAGAGGTCTCCTCCTCTATATAGTACAAATGAGTGGACGATCCTCCCTCGGAACGAGGCATCGCCACCAAAAACATCTCCTGCCCGGGAATGGCAAATATAATACTCCTACTGAAACAGTCTTTCATGGCTCGGTACGCAACAAGCCAATCCATACCAATAATGGCATCATACTCGATCATCTCTAATACTAACATATCTGCAGGTAATACCAAACTACCAATCTCTACCCCTACTCCCCGGCATATAAAGAAAATAAGTGACCCACTCCCCAATGGTGAGTCTACACACATCACTGTGCTCTCTGCTATGGCTAACAACCCTAAGGGTTTCGCAAAACGTGTATCTATAAAGCAATTTGTTGCCCCCGTATCAAACAAAACCCGACCCATAGTAGCATGGATAGGAAACATACCCTCAATCGCGTGTGGTGCCTGCGGAGCTGCTGCCTGGTGGACGTTATAGACACGTCCATACTGTAACTGTCCCTGCTGCACAGGAACTTTTGGAATGGCTGGAAGAGCTGGCACCTGGGCTGGAGCTAGGAGGGATGGTGGAAAAAGTGGCCTCTGTGGCTCATGTCGAGCACCCTGCTGCTGCTGCGGGTCCCTTCCCCTATCAGGACAGTCCTGAAGTTTATGGCCAGTCTTGCCACAAATGAAACACTTCCCCGGGAAGTTCCCCCCTCTCTGTCCCTGCTGCCCCCGGCCCTGGTGGCCGTTACCGTTCCTCCACTGGCCCTGTTGGCCCTGTTGAAACTGCTATTGACCATTCTGACCCTACTGGTGCTGATGGCCATTCGGACCCTGATGGCCCTGTCGAAAACCTCCCTGTCCGTGCCTGAAATTTCCTAACCTGAACCTCTTTTGATCCCCCTGCTGGGTACCCTGATCACCCTGCCTCTGCCACTGAACAGATTGTGCCCCACTGGCACCATTTCCTCTAGTCCTTCCCTGATGGCTAGACTATCCCGATCATTTGCACTCAGCCATGTGAAAGCGGTGATCCTAGAAATGGAGCAATGCAGCGTTAACCACATCAGAATAAGTGGCAAACGAGAGGTTCCCTAACAAGTGCTGACGAATCCTCCATGTCAACCCGTCAGTAAATTTTTGAATCTTCTTTTCCTCCGTCGGTATCTCATCCGGAACAATGTTCAGAAGATCAGTGAATTCGGCCTCATACTCGGCCACAGTATTACCCTCCTGCTTGAGGCTCATCAACTTCCTCCTCATCTCTGTGTGAACAGCCGACGGAAAGTACTTGCGGTCAAACCGCACCTAAAACTCCTGAATAGTGAGAGTATCCCTCTCCTCTACGGTGGTAATAGACTCCCACCACTGCAGTGCAGACCCTACTAGCTTAAAGGTCGCTAGTATCTGCTTCTGGACATCTGTGCACTCATACATCCTCAGGTGTCGCTGGATGTCCTTCCTCCAGTGACTCGAAACTACCACATCGGAGCTACCTGCGAACTCCGGAGGGTGTGCTTTCTGGAAATCATCTCGAACACGTTCCTAAGCAGACGGTAATGCATGTGCCTGAACTGGCGCGACTATCGGCGCCTGAGGTGGTGCCTGCTGAACTACAGCTAGTGCGGCATTTATCGCCTGGGCCACAATGGCTGCAACCTCGGCGGCATTCATCGTGCCCTGAACTGGTGCGGGATGTGGTTCTAGCGTTGCATCCCTGGGAACCCGTTGTGCACGTCGTGGAGGCATCTGAATTAAGAATGAAGTTTATAAGTTCGCAGTTATAAACTTAAAATAGCTGAAGAACGTAGCATATACAAAATAATACAACAGTCCTAAAACATAGGGCTCTACATCAAAGAAAGCTCAGCGAAAAACAAAATAAGCCGTTCAGATCCTAAAGGACACTAGAACCCGATGCTCTGATACCACCTGTGATACCCCAACTAATTAAATACCGGGTAGCTACTCCTTTATTAAATTAATTCAAAATGCCAAGTTGGTTCAGTTAATAGCATCACTGTCGAAAACATTTTAATAATTACTAACCACCTAGTATTTAAAAAGTAAGTGCCAAATTTTAAGTTAAGTCTGATTAACATGTAGTAAAAGAATAAAGAAATAATAATAACCATACACTATAATGAAGTAATGAATAACCAACAACATAAATATAAATCCGGAGGAAAACTCCTCATAACAATCCCACAACTGAAAAATAATACTACAAGTCTGAATCCTGAATAAATACATGCCAGTAGTCTCAATAACTGAATGAACAGTCTCTAAAAGAAATGGGCGACATGCCTTACAACCGATAACTAAAGAATATCGAGTCAAGATAGATGAAGCGTCTATAAGAAAAGTCCTGTAACTTCCACAAACAGCTACATCTCGTCACCTGAATGAGAATCCTAAGCATGGTGTCCTTGTGGCTGGGCACCTAAAATGGTTTTTACAAAAATAGATTTGAAAGTAAATGGGTCAGAGCCCGAAAGTGGAAATCATATTAAAAACAGCAAGTGTTTTAATAACATTAAAACATTAAATGCAAAATACATGTTAGGACGTGCACTCACATGGAATTCTCACCTCTCGACTACATGTGCACTCCAAACGTACCGTACCCATCTATAAGACATCCATATCTAACCAAACTATTATAAGTTCTACCCCTTACTACTCAATTCCCATATTACATTCTAACGTTATCACTTAAATAGAGGGCTTAACATACACTCGGATTCTCAATTTGTAATATAATTCACTATCAATTAACCCGCTATGTTTTCTCAAAACTTTACCATAATTATATTCACAATATTAACATGAAAGTTCCCATTAATTAAGTGTATATTATTCACGCCATAAATATACAATAGAATACAAGCACCCCGAGAACTAGCTGCGGTGCACACATACTCTGCTATCCATCCCGGTACATCACGTACATAAGGATCACATATTCCCAATCCCTCAGGAATAGTTCTCAGATAACAACATCACAAATAATGGAGGCGAACACAGTCACATCACATGGGTCACGCACATACCTGCGCTCCCACGATCAGCAGACTTATTAACATCCCAATTAGTCCTTCTCTGACCTATGTTCATCGAAGTAACCAATCTAAATCCGGGCAACACAAGGATTAGAAGGCCCTAAGCGAACACAAACCTCCCATGATTGCAAGTATGGTAGGTATGTCATACACATAAAATCAATACATATACTAAGTATTCACACATCTTAGTAATCACCATAATATATTGGTGGTACACTTCTCATTCTCGTACCGACATATAATACTACACAATTCATATGTTCCCGATTAATATACCGTCAATAGTTCTCGCAACGTAATAGACACTCACGTTCTACTTCATATTTTCCTTTAGGTTCAAACTACACTTCTTGGTTTGACTCCTCATTATATCCCAAACATCCCAAATATATCAATTAATCATCAAGGGAAAGCTATCTCTACCTATACACAAGGCTATGGGGCACTCGGGATCAAAACAGGCTAAAAAGCCTAAACTGTCAACTCGTTCGAAGTCTCGTTCGAACGAGGCTGTTCGAACGAGAGTTCGTTCGAACGAACTGGGCTATCTAACGAGATCTCGTTCGAACGAGATTATCGAACGAACTTCACCCTCGTTAGAAGTCAAAGGTCAACTCGTTAGAAGCTCGTTCGAACGACCTGGGCAGGTCTTCTAACGAGTGGCCAGTTTCGAGCCCAGAAATCCTTATTTTGTTTTTTCCCAATTTTCTTCACTCCTAATCTCACATAAAAATCGAACCAACATAATTTTAAGGTTCATAATTCATACTAAACACTCATAGGTCATAATCAAATGTTTATATAGGGCTAACTCATCTTAAACCTCATTAATTCTTCAAATCTCTTCATTTATCCCTAAATTATATGAACATGAACCCTAACATTTGTAAATCATCATTGAACCTACTATAATCCGTTTTTGTTTCATCTAAGATATTAATAACATCAGAATAATCGCCTACATATAATTCTACATGCAATTCCTCCTCAATATGTAAGATTCTATTTCAAATTTAATGGGCTTTTCATTATCTCCCAAGAACAATCAGATTTTTATCAATTCCTACACATGGAAGAAACATTCTCTATAAAAACGAAATTAAATCACTTGACTTAATGGTAACTCTAGATTTGATAACGAATCTGATGAATGGTTCTCTCTCTCCTCTGCATAATTCCTCCTCTCTCTCTCTCTCTCCAAGCTTTCTTCTCAAGGTGTTAATGGAGTTGAGGTTGGTTTTGCCAAGTTATAGCCTCTCCCGTAGCCCACTTCCTAAATTGGGGTTGGAAATGGCTTAGTGGGTTACTACTAAGTCCGATTTTCAACTCTAAATTTCGTGGGTTTTAATTACCCAATTTTCAAAATTACCAAAATGCCCTTATAAGTTACCAGTATGGCCCAATAATGCCCCGGAATCCAAACTTAACCCCCGGCTAGTGTTTTCTGACTATTTCGACCCTTCTGGATGCGTTGGCACACTCAAAACGACCATACGGTTAATAGAACTAAAATTCACTTTTTAATTAAGATGAATATTTCCCTGACGCGACTGTCACACGCGTCTCAATAAAATTTTTCAACTTGCCGTATTTCAATCTCAAGACAAATTTCATACATCAATATCATGTATAATCATATATGCACATTATATTCGAATACCAACTCGCATCTCGCTTGTATTTTAATCCGGATTAATTTCCAATTAATACGCATTTAATTTAATTAATCCCATAAATAAATATCACAAAAATACGGGGTATTACAGCAATCCACCTCTATCTGAAAACACTCACAGTTAATCCCCAGAATCTGCTGAACATGAATGGGAGTAACTATCATCTCCATGAAGCCGAAATACAAAGTGTGGGTAATTTCCCACCACCTCTCTCCCAGAGCGCAAAACACAACTGTAAACGCGATGTCTCATTTAAGGCCTATGCTAAATAGCCAAAACAGTAGAAGAAACCATCCAATGCACCGCCATCAGAAGCTACTCCCAAACAACCTTTAACCCAGTCGTTCCTCGAGAATGCATACTTGAAGAAGCTATATCAATCTTCCGAAGTAAAAGAAGAAAAAAACTTTCATCAGCACAAAGAACAAAGAGAAAAAGGAATACCAAAATTCACCCTACTTATGTAGCCACTAGGGTTCTTCACCCTAAATTAACGGTGGTGTCTAGGCTCATGCAAAAGAAAGCACTCTTCAGCGACTAACTAAAAAAGATCGAATTCATTATCATTTTTAATGGAAAGGGGCATTCTAGATTGACATGACAGACCATCCCTAACATCAACACCCAACCACTCAACATTATACCCTTTGTCAGAAGAACCTGCCATTTAAAGTCTTAAAAGGAAAAGGACTTCAGAACGATTTTTAGAAAGAGAAAGGAGAAGATTCAAGACCTTCAATGTGTGAAAAATGAGGAGGGACCGCCCACTTTTATAGGGGACTAAATGCCATGCCGATCGACAGATCGCTATACACACCGATCGACACCTGCTAGTTCCTCTTCCTAAGAAAGCCCAAGATTCCATGCCATTGCCAAATGACAACCCCTCTAACCTACCTATCAGTGCCTGATGTAAATTTTGTTAGAAAAATGCTAGAAAAATCCAAAAATTACCCAAAATATTCCTAAAAATACCAAAAAAATATTAGAACATTTCTTCACCAAGAAAACCATTTCTAGGAGGAGTGTGCCCATTACAAGCCCTTAAAACCCCCAATAGGATTAACCTTCTAGTATTTCATTATCATCCAAGTCTATTAAAATATCCTAATGAAATCCCAATCTCAAGTCAATACTTCCCTAAAAGAATCTCAACCCTAAATTAAAAACTTCCACGACGGAACCTCCGATCAAAACCTTCCTCCAAACCAGTCCCCCAATGAAACTTCAATATGAGCCTGCATCAAAATCCCTCGCGACTTACCCAACAAAGTTATCCCCTATCCAAAACTATAAGTTCCTAATATAGCAACTCCTTATATAAACTTTAGGTCCTCATAATTGATCTTGACACGCAGAATCAATCCCTACAACTATAGGACCTCAGAATTAACCTCAACCCACATAATCGGTCCTTACAACTTTAGGCCCTCGGAATTGACCTCGACCCACAGAATTAGTCCTTACAACGATAGGGTCCTTAAAACTTTAGATCCTCATAATTGACCTCGACCCGCAGAATCGGCCCCTATAAATTTTTGTCCTCATAATCCACATCGACCCTCAGAACTGCTCATGACAACTCTAGGTCCTCAATATTAACCTTGACACACATAATCAGTCAGCACAACTTTAGGTCCTCAGGACTGAACTCGACCCCCGAATCGGTCATCCCCAACACCATCTTAGTCCCTCAAAATTTACCTCGACCCTCTTAACCAGACACCCACATCCCTCTTGGTCTTCAAAATTGACCTTAAACACCTTTTTTCCCAACATCAATATGGTGTCTATTCGATTTCCTTCACTTGTTCCAAGCTCATCTGTCGAGGGGCTCTATAAACACCTCATTCTAGACCCCCCCAAGCATCTCCTTAGGTCCCTGGCACTTCCTCCTTCACCATAAACCCTAAGTTATACTCTAAGTACTGATCTGGTGACCACTAGAAGCTCCCAAGCCTCGTTTGACTGTTGATCAACTTTAATAGCTAAGAGATAGATACTAAATATTTAGAGGGATATGAATCCCCTTTCCAACAGCCTTCCCCATGTAAAAATCGACCTTATCATTTGAACAAATGATCCATTTCTCCCAAAACCTGATCTAAATGCCACCGGTAGCTCCCGAGCCCCGCTTGACTCAAGTGAACTCCCCAACTTTATCGAAGCTCTTTGAATACTCGAACGGCTCTGAATCTACTTTACAAAAGTCCACCCCTTATGCTAAACAACCTTATGGTATGAATGAATAACACAATTCACTTTGAAAGGTCACCAGGTGATTTCGGGACCCATTTGACCCTGGTCAACTCTCCAAATCGAGCAAACCTCTTTGGAATATCAGAAGGTCCCCCACAATCTTTCTAAGGGTTAATCCCATGTATGAATTGACTTTACAATTCGGACAATCAATTCGTTACCCTCTTGTCCAAAGGATTGATGGGAGATTTCGAGCCCCGTTTGACCACAGTCAATTCTCGAACTCGGGAGCGGCCCATAGATTCTTAAAGGGATCCGAATTTCCATTCCAACGGTTTGTCCCGTGCATAATTTGGACTAATGAATTATGTCTTATGACTATTTTCCAGAAAATTTATAGAGTACTACCGAATGGAAAACCCATTTCCCTGCCTATTGACATGTCAACGACATTGTCGATCGGCACTCCCTTGACACCAAATAAGGAGAGAATGAGCTCACTTTGAAAGTCACCTCAGAAACATCCCTCTTAATGATCTAAGAAACATTCTCTCAAAGTCAGCGTGGTTTCCATATAGAAACCTCTTCCACACATTCCATTTCATTCATTTCCTTGCCTAATTTGGCATATTTCATTCCCTCTCATCCTACCACCTTCAGCCACTTGTAATAGCATCCCTTCAACATTCAAGATCAACTTCAAGGATTCAAAAGAAGGTCCAAATCTTTCACTCACTTGTTACTTAATTCTTATTTTAGCATTTCATTTTTGCTAAATCGCATACATTAATATCCAATATTTTAATTAGTAGTATGGCATATACTATACGTTTTATTAACAAACCGAAAAATAAGAAAAATAGGGTTTTCTTCTAAATTCCAAAAGAGGATTTCTTACACTTCAACATCATTTTTTCACGTGCCATGTGTTAGCACTAAAGAGACGGTGTAGTAGATGAGCTTAATACCTTACAGGACATCTTTCAATGGTGAAATAACTCCACGCAAAGGTGTGAGGCCTGGTTCACCGCCACAGCCACCAGTGAGGTTAATCAAGAGATGAGGAAGAGATAGCTTCTCGTTCCCACAGACGGTGCCAAAATTATGATGTTGGAAATAGCACCACTAGTCAAGGTGTTTGTATGCTCAAACAAGTGATAATAATGGTATCATATGAGTATACTATATATAAGAGATTGTGGTGAGGAGAGGAGGATTAACACCGGAATATAAGTGGTTCAACCAATCAGGCCTACCTCCACTGTGCTAGTGTGTGTGATTAATATCACTGTATGAGGGAACTAATGGACATGGACACAATCTCTCAAGCTTTCTCTCTCTACTGTATATTTGGACAGAGTTTCAGCTAGGGTTTCCAATTTCGAATCCTTTATAAGGTAGAGGAAGACCTCTATATGTAGTGCTTCGGGGGTGTAATGTACCCCCCAAGCATGCAATGAGCAGGTGTGTGCTGATATAGCCAATCTCATGAAGACATCTGTCACTGTCACATGTAGAGAATGATGATGAAATATTCCCCCGCATGAGGGGACTGATTTGTTATAACTGAGTGTGTACACGTGTTCCCAACCATACATATGTTGATGAATACTTGTCCATCTGTGATTGGTCCCAACCTCGGCCTAGAAGAGGGCGAGGTTAGTGTGGTCGGGAAACTGCTCAATCAGTGGTGACCTTGGCTCAGTGGGAGAGCCGAGGTAAGGAAGGTGGAGCTGTAACGTCGGCCTAGGCCGAGGTGATGGTAGAGTAGCAGGAATGTCGGCTGATTCTCAGCCGAAACTGGGTACGATGATTGAGTGGCCCTTGCAACCTCGGCCTGCGCCCAATCAAGGTTGGCAGCCTTGGATGACTTGATGAATCACTGCCCCCGTGCATCATGAAGACCTCTCCTGCTGAGGTAACTAGTAACGTCGACCGTGGCCGACCTTTCTTAGGACGAGTCCGCTGGGGGCCAATCTAAGGCCCTTCTAACCTCGGCCATCTCCCTGGCCAAGGTTGATGTCTCTGAGTCGATGGTAGTATATTTAGGGTATATCGACACACTTTTGGCGAAACTAAAAAAATACCGAGAATGATAATAGCGTCATTAAATAAAATGTTGATATTATTTTGCAATATATGACTTGGAACAAATGTTAAAAAGTCATTTATAAGAAGTATTGTATTTATGTGCAAATACATTACCATAACATTAAATTAAGAGAGCGGTAATTAAATTAAAACGTGAGTAAATTAAATCCAATGGCATTCATCGTAAATAAACATAATGGTGCTTGGAACAAGTATCCATCCACGAAATAAAATGTATCACATGTTCAATAAGAAAAATTGGGAAAACATGAAGTGAAACGAAATTTTATATAATGTACAATCCTTCTACATCAAAGTCAAACATCCTCTTCGACCTACAAATAAAAATGTCAATGGTTAGTCATTGATACTTATTCTTTAGTATTTTGATTAAAAAATTAAAATTAAAAATTAGTACATTAGCAATATGCCACGCTAGAGTTGAATGATATGCATCGCCAATTGTGAACTTGTTTCCATAAGGTCTAGGAAATGGTTCATTTGTTACAAATGTTTTCTCAATATATACTTCCCAAAAATCTTCACCTAGTGGCGTACCCCTTGCTTTTGTTGAAGGGTCCTTTCGCATAATTAATCCACGTGCCACAACCACTTTTGGATGTTCGAAAGTAATAATGTCCACAATTTTAGGAAGTGCATTATTTGATACCCTTTGTCGTGGTTGATGGTGGTTCTTCTTCTTTGATGGTTCTTTCTACAAACAAGATGAATATGTCATCAAACATATATTTCTGGAAAAAAATCGACAGAGTTTTATTTTCTTTTAAGACATCCCAAAAATTTTAAAACTACACAACCAAATAAACCAACAACCCAATGTCAAGTATACTTAAAATCCCCAAGAAAGCGCACATATTTTGTGCCCTTTAAAATACTTTAAATTAGTAACATACCTGAATGGAAGTAGCATTCGTTTGTTCACTAACACGAGCAGTAGTTTCGGGGGCAGCTAAGTGTTGAGAATTTTCAATCTACAAAAAATGAATTGTTTCAGTCATGAAAATGTAAATCCTTAAATTATGGTTTTAGAAAGTAGTTATCTACTTACCTATTGAGATGAAGCTAAATGGTGATTTGAAATTGGTTGGTTTCTTCTAATTGTTTCTCGGGTTGCAAAATAGATCTATATGATGGCATGTTTTGCTCGTTAGAGGATTAAGGAACCTGTGAATCACCTAATTTAATATTAGAACATACATTTATATATATATACACGATAATTAAGCAGAAAAGATAAAAGTGTGTAATTATTAACCTGTTTAGATACAACGAAAGGGCAAATAAGGTCACCGTTTTGTCTCAGAACTAAATATTAGTTTAAAAACATGTTAAGAGTAAATATTTATATTTATTTAAACTAGGGACTAAATGTTCAATTCTTATATTAGTTATAATTTTTTCTAATGACTTGACCACCTAAAGAATTTATAATGAATTGGCCTAATAAATTTTCTTTTTCAAATGACTTTAACCTCACATACTTGACTTTAACTTCACACACTTAACTACCATCCGGTTATTTCATTGCAGCAAAGAACCTGCAGCTTGAGCAGTTAGACTCTAAAGTGCAAGTGGAAGAAGTGAAACTAGAAAGTTCATAGGGAAGGAGAAACTAACGTGCAAGTTGAAGAAGAGTTTATACTGTTTGAATTAATCCCCAAGGCAATGGTATAAGGAATTAGATGAGTTCATGCAGAGAAACATCGACTACACACTTCAACAATGATGGTTTAAGATCATTTTTCTTCTTTATATCATTTTTCTTCTTTATATTAATGACTAGGTTTAAGATCATTTTGCTACTTTACCTTAATGACATTGTGGAATGTTTTGATATGAACGAAATCAACAAGTTAAAAAGGCGGTTATCTAGTGAGTTGACATGAAAACTTTATTAGCAAAGCAAATTTTTGGGACAAGCACTTATTGCGTGTTATGGATGTTGTTACTCAAATATGTAAAAATGAAGTTATGCGCAGGACAGTAACTCTATACTGTTATAAAAAAAACTCAATGTAAATGCGAACAAGTAGGGAACTACTGCTAATGGCTCAGAAGTACAAAGAGTGACAATGGAAAGAGAAAGAGGCACATATGTACATAACTTGTAACAAAGTTCGAAAAAGCTAAAAATGGCATTGAGGCGTTTACCCCAAACAAGGCGAGGTTATAGCCTCGAGGCGGAACGAGGCTATAGCCTTGTTTTGTAAAAAATACATTGAATTTTTTTTTTAAAAAAATATACTAATAAAGCCATAAAAACAAACTATCACAACCATATAAAAAAATATACAATTAATGGCAACAAAGATATAATAGTTCATCTTTATTTCAAATCATAATAAAACTAACGTGTGATTATAAGTCATAACAAAATAAATTATTCCATCCACCATCAATACAATCATCATAAACGTCTTTATTGGTTTATATACACACGTTACATATCTTAACTACACACACACACACACACTGGATACAAACTTTATTATCCCTCCCCACAAAGAACGAGGAATACTTAGAAAAATGAAAGCCTTGAGAAATAAATTTCCTTATTTCAGAAGGAACATCAGTCACTATTGAATCACACTATAAAAATTATTCTTTCTTCAAATAATAAAATACTAAAAGAGCCTTGTTCAGGAGAAAACTTCCATATTTTCCAAAAAAAAGAATTATTTATTTTAATCAAATCCACTACCGTATTTATGGGTTAGGTATCTTGATACACTGCAACGGTTAAAAACTGTGTTTATTGATTAGTGAATTATATATCTTTTACAGAAAATGCAATCAATGTAATATCAAATCTAGAAAGAAAAACATATTACTGACATGTGACCAATGAAATCAATATGTACCTTGGATTTGGATTGCCTTTCACTAATTTCTGCCCATAGCCATCATTCACTATATCAACCTCACTCCTAGTCTCAATAACAAGTCGCGGTTCACCATTCATTTTATTCATCAGAGCCTCATCTACACTAGAAGTTTCCATCTTTCTATGGCAAAGAAATATTTGTCAGTTGAATAGGAGGTAGACCATGGCAATGATTGTATACAGTAATATATTAATATCTTATTTTTAACATACTTTCTCTTCAAGTTCGGATCACCATCACTATCAACCTCATCTCTCAGTTTATTTGAATCTGAAACTACAACTTCTGAAACATCATCACTTGCCACAACAATCGAACGTTGAGGGATCTGTGTTGGCTCTACATGATGAGATGTGTCACCATGCACATCGGATGATTGATCTCTAATAAGAGGTCACCGATAAGTCAAGAAGATTATATGTCAAGTGCCAAAAAAAAAGAAACCAAAAATAAAATTTAATACTGACCTCGAGATATGGTCAGAGGAGGCTCATCTTCTCTTCTTGCTTGGATAGGCATAACAAAGGGAGTAGCTATCTATGGGCCCCGTTGAGGCTTAGGATGTTCATGTTTTTGTAGGTACTTAATCTCTATAATATGTCCATTATGTGATCGTTCCACTTTCTTTTTCTCCGAGAAGTTGGGAAATGTACATTTGTAATAACTCCAAAAAAATTTATTTCCTCTAACAAGTTTCTTCCGATGGTTTGTCAGGTATTACAGAGGGAGATTTTCCTTCTTGATCAGACTGTAACATATGGACCCTAACATCAGGGTTCCTTCTCAACGACAATTTTTCCAACACTTTCTTAGGTCTTATGGAAAGAGTGAACTTCTCTTGATCATGTCTTTGCTGAAAATTATCTAACAATTTTGAGGGCATTATGGAACGAGTTCCTCTTTCTATATTGGATTGTACTACACAGATCACAATATCAGGGCTCTGTCCTTGCTGCAAATTATTCATTTGTTTCTAGAGTTTTATAGATAGAGAACTTCCATCTTGATTGGATTATGATGAATGGATCCCAATATCAAGGCTTTATCTTTGGTGCAAAGTATCCAACTCTTTGTCATCTATTATTGACAGAGAGATTCCTTCGAGATTGGCTTTACACAACTCTTTAGCAGGTAATACAGAGAGAGGGCTTTCTTTTTTATTGGATATTTATTCATGGGGCCCAATATTAGATCTCTCTATCTGTTGCAATCTATCATAATGAATTTGGTCTGATGCAACCTCCCTCGAAGTAACCATGTGAATAGGCAATACTGGACAAGTAACATATAGAATTAGTTCATTTCAGGAGTCAGAACATCATTATCTTGAGTTGTAAACTGGAGGTAATCGTACAAAAAGTGATGATACCAAAATTAAGTTAAACTTTAACAAATACCCCATGTTACCAGTTGTTAAAATCTACATAAAGAAAAAGAAAAGAGCAGCAGGTAAATATCAAAATGTCCCAGATTCGAAAGCTAGATAAATGTGATATAATTTATATTTATGGCACAATATGGAAACAAATTGAGAACAATGATGTGTGAGAGGTGAATATTGCTCAACGATGGAAGATAGGTGAGAGTGCGCGTGTTTCATGTATTGTTGGTGTGCTCTCTATATATTGTGTGTGGATATCTCACGAAGTTATATGGGAGGTGGTATTCATCGGGTTGGGTACATATGATACACTGGGAAAACTTATAAGCATGAGACTGGTTGAGTTTTAGGTTTAGAACTTTGATTCTCTTAGGTAACGATTTGGTGTACAATGACTATCCTGGATTTTGATAGGAAAGTAAATGGTACGTAATTATTCCATATCTTATTATTTATTGTAATTTGTAATTCGTTCGCATATAGTGAAATCGGACCTCAATGTGGATGTCACCAAAATGGTGAACCACGTATATCTTAGTGTTCTTGTCGAGCTCTCTTACTTGCATCTTTATTTTGTTTGTTCATTAACATTATATCTTCATTATATCCGATGGGACCATGGTTGGGGACGGTTTTCCCGGGTACAATAGTGAAAATACACCTATATGGGCATTAGCACAGACTTTAACAGAAAAACTAATATAATTCAGAATTCCTAAACTTATTTTGAGTATAATTAATCGCATCACATTTTTCAATTAATTATTGAATAAGTTTGTTATGCATCTCTTTTTATAATCTAAGGTTAACATTGCATAGATATATAAGGTTAAGGTTAAATTTCTGAGCAGTTTGCATTTATCATTGTATCTATGTAACAAAGTAGAGAAGCTTTGAATTGGTACGCTCATAATACTACATATCAAGGTCCCAACTAATGGTAGTGATTTTTAGAGTGTCGGGTAAGCATCCATCATTAATTTTATCTGAGAGTGAAGTGTATAAAAAAAGAAACAAATCACATTGACTACACAAGTTTTGCAAGAAACATAGCAACTTTATTATTTTTAAAAACGAAACACTCATTAATTATGTAGTGGTCAATTAAAGCTCCTTGAAATCGATGTTTGTAACAAGTTGCATTGTTCAGGGGAGTTTTTTTCCTTAAAAATATAGTATAAGGGTGTTTCCTGGAAAAAGAAGCAAAGTCTTGAGGTGTATTATGTATAGAAAGAATATTCATTTATCTAATTTATTTCTATATTAATCATATGCTACAATTATTTATTCTGGAAACTCCAGATTTGGTTTTGGCCAGTTGAATTCTATGAGAAGATGCTATAATAGAGTTAATGCTTTGAGGAGATACACTATTCATCTAACTGAGAGCAACCTATTTTCTTTCATCCTATGCAACCTAGGAGCTTTACAATACTATGGTATGACCTCTCCATATATATTAAAAATGTCCATATGAAAGAGTGGGAAAGGGCTGTTGATGTCGGGGCACCAAAGCATTTTGGGGAAACTGGTTTTCCCCAGGGTGGTTCATTTTTACCATTGAATGTTGAAATCAATCATAATTTAGCATTCAGCAGGGCTGAATGCTCAATTTTAATGAAATTGAAATTATTGATGGTGCAGTGTCTACTGATGCAGAGACAATTGAGGACTATCATGAAATCATGCATGATTATCATCTTAAGAATCTGTTTGCAACACCATTTAGTTGTTTAAATCCTAACAAAGAAGAAACCCGTATTCATGAAACCAAAAAGGCTGATAGAGCATATGCTGAAAAAACTATTGAGGAGGAGCTCGATGCTTCTAATCTCAAAATTATTATAGTTTCAGATTATCAAGAAGGAAAAAAATCGAACACAGAGCAACCTTCAGCCTGAGGTGGTTGAAGGGCACCCATCATAATTAGAAGATAATGAAATTTCTAATTATGGTGCTGAAAAATCAAATAGAAGAATAAAAGATATTGTGATGATAACAGAAAATTAATCTCAGGATGGATCATACATGGGACAAATGTCGAAAGCTACTGACGAATAGACTGATAAGCATGATTATGAAGGAAAAATACACATCAATGACAATGTGAAATTGATTTATGAAAATGTCAAAGAAGAAGGAAGCACACCAACCGTAGGAGGATGATGATATTGATAGAGCACAGACTCGGGAAATCCATATAGCTGCTCCAGAATTCTCCGACTCTGTCGATGGTGACATTCCATCTTGTCTCCACACTCCTTTGAAGGATAGTGATGAAATCAAGCAAGGACTACAACCCAACATTTCTTCCGTCACCCCAATCAGTAGTGAAAATACTTATGAAGAGGAGGAAACTTCTACTCAAGAAGTTAAAATGACTGATAAAGATGTGAATGAAAGTTTCAATCAAGTGGATTATGAATAAATGGTGGTAGCAAAGAACGGGGAAAATGACGGAACTGTACTAACCGAAAATTTATTGCCAGATACTAATGTTGAAACTCTCGAGGAGAATTCCAATGACATCGATCAAGATTGTGAACTTAACCGTCTGTTTGCCACACCACTAAGTAGTGTGAACCAAAACAAAGTGGAAATGATTTCTACTTATGAAACTAAGATGGAGGATTTTGCAGTATCTGTGGACAAAACTAATAGTGAGATTGGAGGATTAAGGTCGATTGAAGATGAAGTTCTAGGAAATGGTGGAGAATGAACATGAGAGATCTTTACATAAATGGAATGAGTTTTCTACTGTTGGTGAAGAGATCACTGACAACGATTCTCCTGAAAGATGTCATGAAGGCGAGCTCAAAGAATTGTTTTACCACACCATTTACCAGTACAAAGCTTCACAGAGTTGATGAACTTGAAATTCATGAACAAATGGTTGATGTTGCTTCTACTTCATCCAAGAGCACTGTCGAGGATGTTGCTGGAGAGTTCAGTCAATGCGATACTGCAGAAATGCTGAGTGGGGAAGAAACTTTAGATGGAGAATGCCATGACCATTAGCGAGGCGAAGAACTGAAAATTATATTTTCCATGTCCTCTGCTTTTAGCAAGAGCATTAGTAAGGGTTGTGACGGAGAGTTCAGTTAATGTGACACAGTAAAAATGCAGAGTGAGAAAGAAACTTCTATTAGAGAATTCCATGAAAACTAGCGTGGTGATGAACTAAAAATTATGTTTGCCACACCCTTAACTACAAAGTTCGTCAAAGATGGTGAAACTGATATCCATGAAATCCTGGCTGATGTTGTCCTTTCATCTGACGAGAACATTAGTGAGGTTGGTGATGGATATTTCAGTTAATGCGACACCATGTAAATGTAGAGTGGGGAAGTAACTTTTAATAGAGAATGTCTTGAAAACTGGCAAGGTGATTTACTGAAAACTATGTTTACAACATCCTTTAATTGCATAAAATCTAGACGTGAAGTTGAAATAATTGATATAGCCATGCCCCCAGACAAGGATAATCAGAAGGATGTGGATGAAAGTGTACATCCCAGTGATCATGAAGAAATGGAGGTGGTGAAGATGAGTGAATTTCATACAAAAAATCTATTGTCCACTATTGATGTGGATTGTGCCAACGATGGTTCAAATAATAGCTACCAAGAGTGTCAACTCAATCATCAATTGTTTACATAAGTGGTTGGTGAAAATCTTGCCAAAGAACAAGAAGGAACTTATATTCATGAAACTGAAAATGAAGATAAGTCCATGTCGAGGGAAATAACGGGAGAAGACCAGAATGAAAATGAGAGATCTTTTCAGGAATGGAATTAGCCATCAACTAGTGAAGAGAAAATTTTTCGAGATTCTCCCGAAAGATGGGATGAAGACGAGATCAAAACTTTATTTAGCACCCCATTTTATAGTTCAAAGCTCCACAGAGTTGAGGAATCTAAAAGTCATGAAGAAATGACTGATTTAGCCTTAACTAGGGAGAAGACAATCACCACGGAGGATAATAGACATGTCTCAACCAGTTCAACTCTATTTCAAACTATATGTGAAATATTTGAAGTATTTGAGGAGAATTCGGTAGCTACGATTAAAAAGAGCGTTACCAAGTCCATGAATGGAGCTGGCAATTCAAGGCAAGAAAATATGTCCGCTCCTTCTCTGGCGCTTCGTAGAATGGTGTTTGATCCTGGGTTTGACCCTGACAAAAGTACTAATAGTCCCAAGGCTTCCGGAGGGAACATTTTTAATGAAATGGAAAGTTGTGATAAGTTATCGGGTCAAGTTTTAAAAGGGAATGTTAACTCAGATGTTTTGGCAGCAGATATCTATGAGGAGGAGAGTGAAGATGTTGTCCTGGAATTTACACGGGAGGAAAATATCGAAAATAATGAAATGGAGGTGGGTGAATCTATCATTAACAAAATTGAGGGATGTCCGAGTGAATCTAGTGCTGACAAAGTTGAAGGGAGTACACAACCACACTTTGATAAATTTAAAGAGTGTTTTAGTGAGGCTAAGGTGGATGAAGAGGCTATTGTCTGCACACATACTCCTTTGCCTCCGACTGAATCCGAATATTATGAATTTGTTAAGGAGCAAATAAGTGATGCGCTTAACCAAAGAACTTCCAAAAAAAAGAATGTACTGATTGGGTGAAGGAAGAGAACCAAGATTATTCTATCACTTCAGAATCTATCTGAAACTTAGACCGTAATAGAAGAAGGTGAAGGTTGTGATGAACTGTGTGGTGGTATGGTTTTAGGAAAAAAATCAAGCTCAAATGTCGTGGAAACTGATTTTTTCAGAAAGGAGGATAATGAAGATGTTCTAATAGAGGTAAATGATGAGACAATGCTTGAAAAAATGAATTAGAATTATGAGGAACCGATGCTAACAAATTTGAGGTCGCGCAAATAAAATACATAAAGTTTACGAAAATTTTAGCAAAAGTTGAGGGGACTTCACAAGAAAGTGATGCAATGATAGATGATCATTTTGTTGATTTTGATGTCGAGGAATAAGAGAAGAGTGATGTAGAAGGATAGGAGAAGACATAAATTATAGAGGAAGAGGTCACCAATAGAGAGCTTGGAGAGGTGAAAGAAAATATTACTTTTAATCTAGCTGAAGAGCAGCATTCCATAGATGAGGATGGTGAAATTTTGAAGGGAAGAGATGAAAATAACTCTAAAAAGTATATGGCTTCTAAATACAATGAGAACATGGTTTTTGAGGCTAAGAGTTCTATTGTCCCTATGCAAGACAAGGTGTTAGAAGAAGTTGCCAATGTAAGTTGCGGCCTTAAATATGCTTCTTCAGAAGAGCCCATTTCAAAAGATGAAGATTCCAAACCATTGGTTGAAGAGAAATGTGAAGACATGCGAGAAACCATGTCGTTTTCATCTACTGCCCATGCTGATTTTGCCATTGATGAGGGTACTGCTGTTGAAAATGATGAGATGGGGCAAAAATTAGGAGGCTCTGTTATAACAGAAAATCCGAAAGCAGAAGTTAACACCCCGTTTCCCAAGCGATTATACTCTACAACAATGATAAAAAAAAATGTGAAAGTTTGGTTAATTAAAGTGACACTACATAAGCTATTCACGGCAGTTGACATGAAGGAGAATGATCAAAGCATGAAGAGGGGGCATAATGGTACGCTAATTGTGGCAAAATCAGTAACCAAAAGGAGAGCCTTGGAAAAGCTTTGAAATAATAAAATGCGAAAGATATTCCCTTTCTTCTCAACTGGTTTTTGAAGGATTGACAAGTGATTCTCATGAAACATATTAAGCATATCTCATGCAGTCGGGCTTAGTGGTGACTTTCTAGTGCTACTTTTTAAGTTTTCTTATAGTATGAACAAAGACTGCATTGGTTATGAAACTTGTATTAAATTGATTGTAACAACTTGTTTATGACAAGTTTGTAATACTTTATTGTTGTATCCCATTCTCTGATGGAAGCAACTCATTTGGAGTAATTTATGTTTGTTTAAAAAAAAACGTTGACTTAGCTAGAGAGGAGTGTATGAAGCTAGTGACAATCTGAAGTTTCATTAAGCTTGTGAAGAAGCTTATAAAAAGAAAAAGTCCAAATTTTGTAAACATTCATCAAATTCTAAAATATCGTAATTAGTCATTGAATGACATGGCCTTTAATTATTGTATTAATACATAGTGTTGAGTTCTACTCTAGGGTATTTTGACCTTGGAGGAGAGAAAACCAAACACTACTACAAAATATGATTTTCGACAAAACATCACAGCATCGCAACCCTTGCAAAAACATCCACTCCCATACTTCAGGAAAAAAAATTATCGCTAGTAGAAAACCTATCATTAATAAAAGATCAATTAAATAGGATGAAGGGAACTAACAACGGATGAAATGCCAAGGGCATAAGAGGGAAATCAACCAAAACAGGAAAGTAGTTCCCTAACAAGATCTGACATGAATCTCTTGAGGTACAACATACAGATTTCAACCAACCTATAGTTTCATTTGTGAAAAGAAGACATTCAATTTTGTGGTCATTGTGACTTTACCAACCAAGAATTATACCAATAATAATGTCCAAATCAACCCCACCATAGACCTCCTCTCTATATATTCCTATTATTCAAACTTTCAAAAGAATACAAATTCTGAAATTTTGAATTTCCCTGTCCAAAATGGCAAATTACAACACAATTAAAATTAATATAACTCATAAAACCAATTACAGTACTCACCTGCCTGTTAATGCCAAAGGGAAACATATCCCGAAACAAAGCACGATTTTAAATTAATGAAAACCCATGCAAGTACCAGATTTTTTCCCAAATAAATCATATTATCAAACTATATTGAGCGTAATTGTGTATACATAATTTTTTTTAGTATAAACGCTTCATGTGTGCCATTTGTTGATCCATATTAATCGAGTGACACTCATCAAAGTATAAAACTGAAGTCATAGCTAAACATATCTTGAAAAATCCATTAAAGAACAATTAGATGTTAATCAAAAAGACCAAAAAATATAGGATAAAGAAGATAGGATCAAACCTAGAATTTGGAGCGGTTGTCTCCCAGTCTTTTTCATCTAACACTTCCTCTTCAACCCTCAAATCTCTACTTCAACCATAAAAAAATAAAAGAATGCGCAACAAACCAATGACCAATAAACAAACCCATATACGCAGTGGTGTATGTGCAAATACACAAATATAAAGTTGAAACCATTTGAATCTGCAAATTTGTTCCATTTTCCCATCCAATTGATTGCCACTAGTGGAGGACATATAGTAGCCGTTCATTTATACATATATAAACATATAACTTTACCAAACACATTGAAAAGCATGTAATTTAAATCCAAAACACATGAATAATCACAAAAACATCAAAATAATTAAATTCATAGTGGAAAGGAGAAAAATATATTGAAAGTGTTGGAAATGCCAAAGATTAATACATAAGGTTTTGGACCCAAACTCAAGAAATAGTAAAAAACCATAGCAATAGATTTTATTATTAAAGCAATGAGGATACAAGAGAAATCACTTTTCATTAGACAGGAAAAGATTCACTTTTCGATTTGTACATTAAAAACCCATTGTGATTTGTACTCTAGCGACAAGGACATACCAAGCTTCCATGGCCTGATCTTAATTTTTGGTTTCACATACATAAGAATGAGTACAATAAGTACCTTGGGACACTCTGTCCGGTGTCCAAATCACAATCGAAGAACTAATATGCAAAAAAAAATACATAAGAAAATGCAACTTACCTAATACGAACACGAACAGATCCAAGAAAGTCTTCAAATATCAAAATCCAACATCCAACAGCACTTGTAGAGAGTGACGTACTTGTAAAGATCAAAATCCAACATGAACACGAACACAAACAGGTCCAAGAAAGTGACGCATTGAGGATTATTAGGTCAAACTAATTGAGGGAGAGAGAGGTTTCAGAAGGATTAGGATTGAGGACGTTCTTTAGGAGAAAAGAGACATGATGGGAGAGACAGATTGAGGTGCTACCTTAGAATAAGGAAACATGGGTTTCTTTTAAGGAAAAACAAACACCCGCCATAAATTGGAGGATGAGGCACTTTTTTTTTCTACGTGGCATAACATTAATTAAAAAATGCTCTATTTATGCGGAACATCAATATAAATGCTGTGAATTTTCAATACTTATAAAAAAATGTTGGTAAAAAAAATCTCAGAATTTTTAGATAATACCAAGAAAAAAATGCCAGAAAAAATTAGTTTTCTTGTAGTGTTAAAGGTCTAAGGTCGCCAAAATATGATGTTTCACCTCATAATTTCACCAAATTAATGATGTTTAAGGTTTGATGTCATCAAAATATGATGTTTCACCTCATAATTTTCACCAAAATAATGATGTTTAAGGTCTGAGGTCATCATAGTATGATGTTTCACCTCATATTTTTCACCAAATTAATAATGCTTAAGGTCTAAGGTTACCATAGTATGATGTTTCACCCCATATTTTTCACCAAATTAATGATGTTTAAGCTCTGAGGTCTTCAAAATATGATGTTTCACCTCATACTTTATCACCAAATGAATGATGTTTAATATCTGAGGTCATCATAGTATGATGATGTTTTTCCTCATAATTTTTCACCACACTAATGATGTTTAAGGTCTGAGGTCATCATAGTATGATGTTTCACCTCATATTTTTCACCAAAATAATGATGTTTAATGTTTGAGGTCACCATAATATGATGTTCACCCTCGTAATTTTCAACAAATTAATGATGTTTAATGTTTGAGGTCACCAAAATATGATGTTTCAGCTCATAATTTGTCACCGAATGAATGATGTTTAATGTCTGAGGTCATCATAGTATGATGATGTTTTTTCCTCATAATTTGTGACCAAACAAATGATATCTAAGCATAATGAAATAGTATTAACACAGGAACTGCTCTTTTCATTAATATCCTCTTCATAAAAAGATACATGCATTACAAAGAAATAACTGCAACATCATATGTAATATTTCTTCAAGTGGTATGCATTCTAAGGGTTGGAAAAAGGTTCCCCTTCGAAATTTTCTAGCCGGTAAGTACCAGGCACAACCTCATCCACCACTTTGTAAGGTCCATGCCAGTTTGGGTGGAGATTTTTTGCCTTTTGCAACGTCTTCTTCAGCACTAGGTCCCTCACAGCTATGGGTCTTGACTTCACCCTTTTGTAGAACTTTGTTGTTCTCTGCTAGTAGGCTTCCTGTCTGATCTCAGCATCTTCCCTTATCTCTTTTACTAGATCCAAGTCAAGTCTTATTTCTTCCCTATTCCTCTCAGGGTCATAGTTCTTAACTTTGTGGGTGGGGAGTCCTACTTCTATAAGGATGACAACTTCTGAACCATGTGCTATCATGAAAGGAGTCTCTTATGTTGGCATTCTTGCAGCCATCCTGTAGGGCCATAACACGGTGTATACCTCTTTTGTCCATCTCCCTTTTGCCTCCTCCAACCTCTTCTTTATCCCATCAAGCATTGTTCGGTTCTTGACCTCAGTCTGTCCATTTTTTTAGGGTCGGCCGAAAGAGGAGAAGAACTGCTTGATCCCTACTCTTTCATAATATTTTTTAAGGAAGAATTCTTGAACTGAGTTCCGTTGTCTGATATGAGGGTATTTCGAAGGCCATATCTGCAGATGATGTTCTTCAAGATGAACTGGAAGGTCTTCTTCTAGGTGAGAGTGATCATGGGCTCGACCTCTACCCACTTGGAGAATTAATCAATTGCTACTATCAAAAATCGATAGTTATTCACAGCTCTTGGCAATGGTCCCACCAAGTCAATCCCCTATACTGAAAAAGGCCAAGGAGAACCGATTGATGTCATAAGTTGATGACGTTGATTAGGGATAATGGAGAATCTCTGGAACTTATCGCATCTCTTCACATAAGTAGTTGCATCTTTGGCTAAGGTCAGCCACCAATATCCCTGCGTAATTATCCTCTTAGCTAAAGGTCTTCCTCCTATGTGACTGGACCACGAACCCTCGTGTATATACTACGGGATGTGTGGGACCTCTATGGGATGGACACATCCGAGGAGAGGTAGTAGTAATCCTTTTTTATACAAACCATCTCCCATTATTGAGAACTTGGCTTCTCTGTAACTTAACTTTCTCCTTTACAACTTTAATTCTAGCAGTTGTCCCTGTCTGATATATAGGATAAGGGGGTCCATCCATGAGTCTCCTAGGTTCAAGTTGAGGCAAGGTTTGATAACCTCTTCTTCCTCTATTATCGGTTTGAGTAGGATCTCGACTGGTACTGTCCTTCTGATGCTTTTCCTTGTTGCACAGACCAACCTTATTAGTGCATTTGCACGATTATGGTCTAATTGGGGCATCCTCTTCATCTTCACTTCTATGAAGCTTCCTGGCATCATTCTCACCCTCTTTAGATATTTTTCCATCCTTTCATCCTTGGACTCATATACTCCTAGGATTTGGTTGACAACTAACCTTCAGTCGCTGTGGTCTAGGAGTTGGCCAACACTAAGAGATTTTTCCAATTAGAGGCCTGCTATTAAGGCCTTATACTCTGACTCGTTGTTCGATACTTTGAAGTTGAATCTAAGTTCATATTCAATGTCGGTACCATCTGGTGCTACCATTATCAACCCTGCTCCACTTCCACTTTCATAGGATGATTCGTTAATGAAGAGGTTCCAAACATCTACATATGAAGAGAAATTTCCCTCTGATAGGATCCCTCTCTTGAAGATTAACCTGTCTTCCTCATTCTCAACTATTCCTAAATTGGCTTTTCCAGACTCAACCTCTTTTGAATTTTGGAAGACGTTACTCTGATTCGTCTGCCCTCTCTGGACTATTCTCAATCTCCACCTATTCTCACATGAATTTTGCTATAAAGTTTGCAAGAGCCTGCCCCTTGATGGTAACCCTGGGTTGATAAATAATGTCATACTTGCCAAACTCGATGGCTTAAGTCATCAATCTACCCGACTTTTTGGGCTTGTGGAGGACCTATCTTAGTGGTTAATCATTGAGGATGACCATAGAGTGGGGTTGGAAGTATGGCTTCATCTTCCTATAAGCGTGTATCAAGGCATATGATAACTTTAGCATTCAAGGGTAGTTCTATTCAGACCCTTGGAGGGCCTTACTATTGAAGTATATCGACCTCTGTACTCCATCGTCTTCCCATACTATGGCTGCACTTATAGCTAACTCTAAGACTGCCAGATAAACATAAAACTTCTCTCTCAGAATCGCTCAAGATAAGAGTAGAGGGGATCCAAGGTAGGATTTTATCTCCTTAAAGGCTTTGTCACACTCCTCATCCCATTCAAAGTTCTTTCTAAGCACTTTGAAAAAAGGAAGACACTTGTCTGTAGCTCTGGAGACAAACATGTTGAGTGCAGAAACTCTTCCAGTTAGCCTCTAAACGTCTTTTATAGTTCTCGATGTCTTCATTTCAAGAAGGGATTTTATCTTCATGGGGTTGGACTTTATTCCCCTTTGATTGATGATGAATCCAAGAAACTTTCCTTATCCTACTCCGAAGACACACTTGGCAGGGTTGAGCTTCATCCCGTATAAGCCCATGGTGTTAAAAGTCCTGTCTAGGTTGGCCACTTGAGTGTCAGCGTTCAAGCTCTTTGTCAACATGTCATCCACTTATACCTTTATGGTCTTGCCAATCTGACTCTCGAATATCTTATTTACAAGACGTTGATATGTGGCCCCTGCATTCTTCAAGCAGAAGGGCATGACCTTGTAGCAATAGGTCCCCTTGTCGGTTATGAACGTTGACTTCTCTAAGTCTTCTGGGTCCATAAAAATCTTGTTATACCCTGTATACGCATCCATGTAGCTGAAAAGTTCATGCCCGGCTGTGGCATCTACCATCTAATCAATTTGAGGCAAAGGGAAGCTGTCTTTTGGGAAAGACTTATTCAAGTCAGTGAAATATATGAACATCCTCCATTTCCCGTTAGCCTATAGCACGATGACGGTGTTAGATAACCACAAAGGGTATATGACCTCTCTGATGAACTAGGCCTCTTCCAGCTGTCTGACCTCTTCCCTGATGTCATCGTACTTTTCCCTAGAGTAAACTCTTCATTTTTGCTTGATTGTCTTTGCATCTTCTTCCACATTGAGTTGTGACACATAATCTCAGGGTCAATGCCTGGCATATCTACATGGCTCCAAGCAAAGACACTCTGCCTCTTTTTTAAAAGCATTACCAGCTCTTCCTTAATTTTGGGTCTTAGGGCTTTATCGATTTGGATGACTTTTTTCGGCTCGTCCTCATTTAAGATGATGGATTCTACCTCTTTCGAGGCCTCTCCCTTCTTCAATTTTGTTTCATCCCTTGGATCAAGTATAACAATGTTATATGTGGTTGTTGCCCTCTTATGGGACTCTCTCTTTTTCGCTAAGTTGAAGTAGTATTCTCGTGTTGAAGTCTGGTCACCTTGCACTTCCCCTACCCTATAGGGGTCAGGAATTTTAGCATTTGGTGGACTGTTGATGGCACGACCTCAAATTACTTTAGTGCTACTCGTCCCATGATGAGGTTGTAGGCCGAGAAGATATTTTCATCCATTATAAAAAAAATGATATTCCGGGTCAACCTCTTAGGCCATTCATCTCACATTCATACATCCATCTCATACATGCCCAATGGATGAACCATTTCACCCCTAAAACTAATTAATGAATGATGATATGGTACAAGCCTTGCTCTGCTGAGGTGTAGGGTCTTGAAACATGGCCAAAACATTACGTCTGCTAAACTTTCCCCAACGACTACGATTCTCTGCACCTCAAATACATGCACCCTTGTAGTAATTACCAAATGGTCATCGTGTGGAGCTAAGATACCTTTGAAATCAAGTCGGGAGAACCCATCTATAAGAGTATTCATATCTACCTTCTTTATCTTCTGCTTAGCCTCTGAAGACGCCAGATTCAAAACCTCTACTTTGGTCAATGACTGAGCCTCTACCACATGAGATTTACGATCGGCTACTTCTAAGCCACCCCTATTAATCCTTAACATATGGTGTTAACTCCAAAGGAGATAATACTAACCCTCTTCACAGGGGAATTATCATCTTTTTGTGGGAGGTCAGGTTCATCCTCATCATTTTCATCTGAGTCATCATCTCTCTTGTTGGGGGATCTTCCTAACATCTGTCGTTTCTCTTCTTTTTGGGGTCGTCTCTTCCCTTATTAGAAGCTTTACCGTTGACATACTTCTTGAGCTTTTCGGTCTTTAATATCTTCTCGATCTCATCCTTCAAGGAGAATCACTTTTTAGTTATATGACCGTAGTCTTGGTGGAAATCGCACCAAAAAATTTTATTCCTCTCATACGGAGGAGCCTTCAGATTCTCCAGCCATCTCAGGGACCGTCATTTTTTATTTCATTGAGGATGTGTTCACAGATCACGGTTAGAGGAGTACAGTGTCCAAACTTGTTGTCAGCAGACCTCTTTTTCCATCTTTCTTCCTTTGGAATTTCCCACTGCTACTTCCGTTATCAACCTTATACTTTACAGCCATAACCTCTTCAGCATTCATGACCTTTCCTAGGATTGCTAATAGCTCTGCCATAGACTTGGGAGGGTCTTCAGCAAGCTTCGACAGCAACTTCCCCTTCAAGAGTCCTCCGATGAGGGCTGTCATAGCTATATTCTCTTCGTAATCTTCAACCTCTAATTTTTCTTTGTTGAATCTAGTAATGTAGACTCTTAGTATCTCATTCTTTCCATGCTTGACGTACAACAGATGAGTGGTCTTCTTCTCAAGTCTTACCTAAAAATAAAAATTGGGAATAAACCGTTCAGCCAAGCCCTTAAAGTTCTCAACATAGTTCTTCGAAAGAGAGGTAAACCAAATATGTGCAGCTCCCGTTAAAGTCCTAGAGAAGGATCGGCACCTCATCTCATTTGGGATCGAATAAATTTCTGCGGTAGATTGGTACATCTCAATATGATGCACAGGGTTGGTACTAATATCATACTTAGAAGACACCATAGGTGGTTTGAACTTGGTAGGGGTTGGGAAGTTCACTATCTTTTCTATAAATGGGGAGCCCTCTGAGAACCCTCTTTGTAGTGGGTCTCAGCTTTTCATGAGGTCCCATATCTTCTTTTCAAGATGTTGAATGGAATCGTTCCATGTCTTTGCAACATCATCCTATCTGAGGTTGTCCCCAGCCACCTCTAAGGGGTGAACTTAGGGTTCCCCAACCACTGCACAACGTCGAATGTTGACCTCTTAACCATAGTCTCGGCCTTGATGAGGTAGGCCATGATGAGGCTGATGTTCACCATCTCCCCTCTGAGAGACATCAACACTTCGTGACCTGGATAGCCTCTATCTTAGGTTATTGACTAGGTCAAGCCTTTCAAAGTTCGACCCTCTGCTCAAGCGATCAAAAGCTTATCCTCTTTGTTGGACACCACCATATCTTGTGCCCCCATAGCCTCGTCTCTGTTGGATAGGGTGTACAATATTATTCGAAACCTCATATGACTCCTACTAGTCCTCTAGAGCATCCTCTGCCTCCATATAATCTTACATATCCTCAGGTGAAGGGTTTCCTTGTCTCCCTAGATGTAAACACCTAGGGTCAGCAACATCCCTCCTCCGCTGAGGGATAGATTGTTCTTCTCACGGTGCCTGGGTTGGTCCCTTGGCTTCAGGATGGGGTTGAACAACTGCCAGAGTAATCATCTTAGGCAAGGTTCCTTGGTGGCCTCATCTTAATTTGATTGAGATGTGAAAATTGTTCCTTTATTGCTTGTTGTGATGTAGCCAAAGACCTCAAGGTTACAGCCACCTCAACCATTTCGAACTAGGGTAGTGCCTGGTTGGAACTAGGTCCTCTAACACCAGATGGTAGTGGAAGGGGGTAACTTCGGTGCCATATGTTAATCATTGAGGATCTTGTGAAGAAGATGAACTTAATACCTTAAAGGACCTCTTTTATTGGTGAAACAGCTTCACACGAAGGGTGATGCCTGGTTCACCACCAGAGTCTCTCGTGAGGTTAAGCTATGAAAGGAAGAGATATATCTTCTCGTTCCCACAGATGTTGCCAAAATGATGATGATGGTAAGATAACTACCAGATAAGGTGTTGACAACCTCAAGCAAGTGATAAAAATGCCAGCATAGGAGAATACATGTATGCATATATAGAAGGAGGTGAGGAAAAGAGGATGAACACCTGAATATAAGTGGTTCAGCAAATCTGGCCTACGCCCACTCTGAGTGTGTGTGAGTAATATCACTGAATGAAGGCAGTAATGGCCATGGATACAATCTCTCAAATTTTCTCTCTCTACTGTATAAATTGATAGAGTTTTAGCTAGGGTTGTAATTCTCGATCCTTTATAATGTTGAGGATGACCTCTATATATAGTACTTGGGGGTGTAAGGTATCCCCGAAGAATGCAATGAGCATGTGCATGAAGATCCAACCAGTGTAAGGATGATACTTGGCTGATATTAACTAAAGAATGATGACCTCAATATTCCCTCATGTGGAGGGAATGATTAAGTTATAATAGATTAGTTCACGTGTTCCAAGTCGTTCATATGCGTGTAAATGCTCGGCTATCTTTGCTTGGTGCCTACCTCGTCCGGGGTGAGTACGAGGTTGGTGGAGTATGACCCTCTCCTTATCTGAGATCAATGTTCCATGAAGACCTCGGTCAGGATGCCCGACTGAGGATGGGTATGATGTGTAATATCGGCCAAGGCCGATGATGACATGATGCTTGTTGATTGATCCGATGAGCCTTTTGTTGGTCTCAAGTGATACTTGTAACATCGGTTGTGGCATACCTGATGGATAGTTGATCCCATAAGTCATGCCGACCTTAGCTGATATCGAATCGAGGTGATGCTTGTAACGTCGGCTGAGGACGATGTTGCTGATATTGATGTTTGATGGATGGCTGAACCCATTAGTCCTTATTGACATCGATTGTTGTCTAGACGAGATTGATGAGGTTGAAGGGATGTCAGCTGAGGCCGACCTTCTGAGTGATGACCCTGATCATGGAGGACATAATCTTTTGTCACCTCGATTGTGATACTGGAAGAGGTTAGTAGCTCTGGGTAAGAGGGTGCACTTTGGGCATATCACAGTATGTGCTTCTTCAATTTTTTACCCATTTACTGTTCTAAAGTTTTGAATCACGTCCATCATTTCCGTTCTAAAGTTTTAATTGCTCTAGTTTTTATGAAACCAATGTTTTCATTTTCTGTTCTAAAGTTTTAAATCAAGCCATGTCCTAAAGTTTTCTATTCTCATTTTCATTTTTTTAGTCGATTTGTATATTTTTTTAGGTATTTTTTTTTTCATTTTCCCTTTTTCCCATTTTCTGAATATTTGTTTAGGTATTTCATTCTACGAAACCAATCTTTGATTTGTTTGTATATTTTTTAAGGTATATCTGTAACTTTTATCAAATTATTTCCATTTTTATATTTTTATTTTTTATTTGTCATAAATTTGTATAGTCCCGTGTATTTTTGTATTTTTTTATTTCATATTTGTACTGAAACCATTTGTATGTCTGTCTCTATATTTTTGTATTGATACCAATAGTATTGTCTGTATATTTGTATCAAATCATTTCCATTTGTATCAAGTCATTTCCATTTGTATATTTGTATTTTTGTATTTTTGTATATTCATATATTTATTTATTCCCTTGTATTCATGTATTTTTCCACTTACTTGATACCATTTTTTTCTATTATTAAATCAATTTATCTATTTATGTGGTTATTCTTATCGTAGTGGTTAATAGTTATAGTGGTTAAAAAGCATATTCTTGTTGCACTCATTATTCTTTTTATAATTAGTTATTTCTTTTTTGTGCAAATAACGGGTTTGTTCTAAAATGAATTCTTCAGAAAGCTTCTTAATCAGTATATTACTTTCCTCCTATATATTTGATCTTTTAATAACGTAATGGACATAAAGTTTTATAAAGTTTTGGATCTTTTATAAAATGTTTGGATTTTGTAAAGTTTTATTATCAAATAAATAGTTTTGGGGAATAAATAGACGTGGCCATAAATCAAATGTTTAGAATTTGTAATGTTGGTATAGGATTTTAATATCTAGATGACGACCAGTTTCTCAAAGGGGTTGTGACACCAACGAGGGTTGTTCTGGACCCTGGTGATGCGAGCAATTGCAATTTATCAATATAAGAGGAGTTGTAAGCATCTCATTTATAGGTCTCCCCATAGAAACTGGGATATTAATCGGACACTGCATTATATCATTTATTTAAAATGAATGATTTGGTATGCCACGCAAAACTTCGGATGAATATAGCCTCATTCGAAAGACTTTGTACTAGACTACGCACATATGCACCGAGTGACAATCGATTAGTTAAGGTTGAGGAACAAGTTGCCATGTTCCTTAACACCGTGGGTCATGACGAGAGATATGTTTTTGAGTCATTGACTTTCTTCAAATCCGGCCAAACCATTTGTTACTAGTTCCATAGAGTTTTATGAGCATGTCTTCATTTGTACAATAGTGTCATTACTAATATCACTTATTTAAATTCCCCTTACAACAATAGGAAGGACCTTCCGTGGTATCATTACTTTGAGGTTAGGATAGTTTCATTAATTAATTTGATTTAATTATCAATGACTTTCCCCGTACTAAATTCATTTCAACCGGTTTAGGATGTCGTAGGTGCAATTGATGGTACACACATATCTGCTTTGGTTCATACTGCTGACCAAGCAAGGTATCGCAATAGGAAAGGGGAAATTTCTCAAAATGTTTTGGTCGCATGTACATTTGACATGCAACTCTCCTATGTCCTCGCTGGTTCGGAGGGATCAGCGCATGATGGTCG
This sequence comes from Sambucus nigra, assembly GCA_949130495.1. NCBI lineage: Eukaryota > Viridiplantae > Streptophyta > Magnoliopsida > Dipsacales > Adoxaceae > Sambucus > Sambucus nigra. Next base: position 704,510,800 of record OX422207.1, read on the forward strand.
CTTACTTTGAAGTGTGATACAACGTCAAGGTCGTAAGTTAACCGTTCCATTGAGTATGTTGAAACATGAGATTAATTTTCATTGATGTTTTTAGTAAATATAAACAAAGGTATTAGTAACATTTTTTTTAAATTATGCGTAGGTAAATACTATCTCGCAGATGTTGGTTTCGGTTGGTACCTGATTTTCTTTCCCCTCTCAAAAAGCTCGATATCATCGCAGGGACATTGATGTAAAATGTCCCGAGAATAGTAAGGAGTTATTTAATTTTAGGAATTCATCTCTACGAAATTTAGTTGAGAGATCAACTGGGTTATTGAAAAAAAGATTTGCGTATGTAATGCATCAACCATTCCACATGATTGAAATTTAAGAAAAGATTATTGTAGCTTATTGTGTCCTTCATAATTTCTTAAGGATTGTTGATGTTGAGGATGAATGCGTGGGGTACGAGGAAAGTGGTGATGATGACATTATTACCCTGGACCTAAATGTGTTAGAAACACCATTTAATGAGTATGTGACATTCATAACTGAGACTGCATGGACCGAGAAAAGAAATACAATGGCTAATTTGATGGTAGAAGGATACGATGTGAATCATGCTGTAATTTTATACTACGATGACTGAGTTTTAGGTGGATATTTTAGGTTTCAATTTTACACTACGCTTATAAATATATGTTTCAAAATTTTAGGTAAGTGGATATTTCAAATATTCCATCATCAAATGAAAGTGAAAATCTCCTTCTATGCTATGACATAAAGAAATGATCATGTGGCATTGTATTTAAGGTGAAGGTTACATTGATTAAAAAAAAATAACAACGTGGGTCGATTGTATTACACGTATACCCAATTCCACAATCTTTAGGATGTACAAAGTCTTCCATTAAAGTCATGGATAGTAACTACGCAACCTTTCATCCCCATAGCGAACAACTTGTGTCGAGTGTATTCGTTCAATCGCCACTTCTTATACGAGAACCACATAGTGGCAATGAACATGACGTTATGTATACCTTGGTGACTGTGAAGAAACTTCAAGTTAAAATAATGTTGTTACTCATTGCTTCTAGTATTTTCATTTCTTTTTTTGTAATGTTAGGGCCTTGAAATGGATTACGTAACATTGCTTCTAGTACTTCAAGTTCTAACTATGTTGCTTTTTTGGTAATGTAAGGATGTGTAATGTTTGGATATGTTTTATGTAATCGCCAATTCTGGATATTACAAGTTTATGTTGATGTCATTATGATTCTGAAATGAATGGTTCTAGTATAATTCTGAATATGTGAATTATGAATATGTGAATTTTTAATAACTGATCATTTTGAGTAACTGATTTGATATGTTGAATAACTAATCATTACGAATATGTATACTGAAATTATGTGAATTATGAATATGAGATCTGATCTGATACACTAATCTGGAGCGTGGGGAATAACTGATCTGGTTCTAAGGCAATATGTATACTGAAATTATTTCTAATCTGGTGTTGGAATCGTATATGGAGTTATATATACTGAAATTGATAAGGTCCTTTGAGCTAGTGTTGGAATAACTGATGTGGCCCTTTGATAAACTATTTTGAAACTGCAACTGCAATATATATACTGAAACTGGTTTGGAAAATATATATACTGGTTTGATAAACTGGTTTGGAATATAAATATATATATATATATATATATATATATATATATATATATTGAAACTGCAATGCTGACACTACTTTGGAATAAGTGCTTTGGAATTATGTATGATATGGTGCTTTGATAAACTGCTTTGAAATTTGGTGTTAAATATGGTGCTTTGATAAACTGTTATGGATATATCTGAAACGTGGTGCTATTGAAATGTTCTTCTATATAATGTGTTATACTTTATGATAACTAGTGAGTGTGTTGAATATGCTGAATATGGTGCTATTGATACACTGAAATAATTGAATATGGTGTTGAATGTGCTATTGATACACTGAATATGGTGATGAATGTGTTGAATATCAGTAGCATATATGAGTTATATCAGTGTAAGACCTGCTATATGTGCTATTGATACAATTTCATGAGTGATATGGTTCTGAATAAGAACTACTATATGTGCTGAATAATTGAGTTATATCAGTATAAGACATGTTATATATGCTGAATAACTGATATGGTTCTAACAATATGTTGAATGTTCTATTGATACAATTTAAAGACCTGATATACAATGTGCTAGTGAATGTGTTGAATGTGATGAATTTTGTGGTGCTACTGAATGGTGCTATTGAAATGTGGTGCTATTGAATTTTGTGGAGCTACTGAATGGTGTTACTGATAACTTTATGCTAACTGATAACTTTATGATAACTGAAAGTGGTAACTAAATTTGATGATAATTGAATTCTCAATAACTTTTATTATGCTTAATAGGCATGTAGAATAGAGATTTCCCTCCGCTCCGCCCATCAAAACCACAAAGGACCAATGTGGAGCACGTTGATGTGCAATCTCATCAAGTCAAAGGAAATAAAAAGAAAACCCATTCGCGATGGAGTGAGCTAATGGATGGGTTCCTAATCCATTCTCTTTGTGACCAGGTGCTCGGGGGGCATTAGAGGATTGACAATGGATTCACTACCGCCCAGAGTCGTAATAGATACTGTTGAAGACGGATGTCATATTCACATGGTGGAAAAGAATGTCATATCTAGATTAAAAACATTAAAAAAGAATTACGTTGAATTTAAGAATTTGTTACAGGTTAGTGGTTTTGGTTATGACACAAATAGTAGAGGCGTAACGGCCAATGCAAGCGTATGTGCTAACTACATTGCCGTAAGTACGACACTTTTCAATGTAATTTACTCCACAAAAATAATGCTCATATATAAAATAATTACTTAGAAAATATGGTTGCTTTAGGGTAAACTAGATGCTGGAAGGATGAGAGGAAAGAAATGTTTGTACTGCGACGAGCTTCAAATAATCTTTGGCAATGACAAGACTACGGGTGATAATGCTATATCGGGCATAGATCAGTTGTCACCTTTGAATGGTACACATAATTTTACATCAGTATGTGTAGTGTATCTAGTTAAGATGAACTTTTATTGGCATTTTATTAATGATCATTTTATTTTTCAGTGACTGAAGAAGTAAAAGTATAAGTGGATGTAAACGACGAACCGTACATGGAGATCGAGACTCAGACAGCCCCTGGACAGGAGACCGATGCTCAAACGATCATTGGGTAAGAGACTGATACCCAAACATTAGTTGGGAACACAATGAAGACAAGGGTTAGGCACCAAAATAAAGTCTCATCCTCATTGTTTAAACCATCAGGACCAATGTGCCCAAGAACTCACTGTTATTGTTAAATCTTTGAAGAAAATTTCCATGATAATGACGCTTTGGGTTGCCCTGTACTGTCAGTCTCACAAGAACTAGCAAGGTATTCTTGAAACTCTAGTAGGTGTGGATATGGACGATGAGACTATCATGCGCATGATGTCAATTTTTGAGGTCGATAATGGACTAGGTCGAGTCTTAATGAGTTTTTCTGACTTTACCTTTTCATGTAGATGGGCTTACAACAAGACCATAATATCCCTTGATAACTTCAGTTCAAAACTAATGTAATGTTTTGCGTAAAAATTATGGGTAGTTACTATAGGATCTATTGTTGTGTAAACATCCTTTCTGTAGGTTGTGGCCTTTATGTAGCTGGTGGTGTCCCTTTTATTAATTAGCTCATTATGTATTTTGGATTTAAACTTAATGGGCTAGCACATTACGTCTTTTTATGTAATCGTAATGTTAATTATGTTATTAATGGTATTTTGGTATTTTCGTCTATATCTCAAAATATGTCATGATGGGATTTGACAACATAGTCTTACCCACAAACTGTATTAGCCATATCTTTGTGAGTTAATACTTTACAGAAAATCACATACGATTTGGCCATACACTATCTTTCGCAGTCATTACTTTACATCCAGAAAAGTAGTTGGTATTTGATGTCATGCTATCCGATAATATTTGTAAACATTTATTCATCCATTTTCTACACTATAAATAAATCGTCTCTTTATTAGTTAGAGCATCAGTAACTGATGAGTTCATTTTGTTATACATATACACCACAACACTATTTATACTTCCTCATATTATAAACTTCAAAATCCATAACCATGTCTACATGCGTGATGAAGATTCACCCTTCTTAACTCATGTTCCCATCAAAACTCTGTCCGGGCAAAAACTTACATATTATAACTGGTCACCGCCTAAAAGAGTGGTTCGATGTGATTACCTCTCAACAGGGGGTAAGTAGGATGCAACAGGTCAAAAAGACAAAAGGTAAGTCAAAAGAATCAACATCATTTGGTGATGAACATAATGAGGAAACACGTAGTAATGTTGAACAAGTGTTGACTAAACCAGGGATCTACCAAGATCCCCATAAAGGTAGCTGGTTTGGTGAAAAAAGTTTTTTTTTCAAACATTCGTATATGAACACTCCATTCTTTAGACAATGTTAATCATGTGATGAAATGGTTAATGCCGACAAAAGGAAATATTCCATGGGATGATCAATTGAAATGGCCTAGGTTATTTTATAGACATTGCGATTTAGAGTTGTACTCTCAGTGGCATGGTTTACCTGTGCCATAGGCAAAATAGGCAACATATCCAAACAAAGATAATGAAAAATGTATTCATTTATTGCAAGGTGAAATTGCACAAATGGAGAAAAGGCTAGAGTGGTGTTATGCAAAACATTTGATAAGTACTGAACTTGACGATCTAATCTATGAATCGAATTCAGAACTCTCGGATTACAAAGGACTAGATTCGGACATGGATTTGGCACATCATCTACCTAACATGTTGATGGGGGATGAGAATGCCTTTTGTTGTGTTCCGTGGTTGCCTAGGAAATATAGATGATAAAATTATGTAACTTTTGTACGTTTTTGTAATTAGGAAATATAGACGATAAAGTGGTATTATTGAATTTTCGTCTACGTTTTTTGATATCTACGATTTTAAAAAAAAATTGTTAATGGTATTAACTATTTTATTTGTCATTATAAATATTAACAAAACTACATAATAAGGAAACTATATCATGGCAAAGTTTTCATTTACCAACCCAAAATATAGCTATCAAACAACATAAGTAGGCAAATGATTGTATTTCAGTAGGTAAAATGTGTCTATCAAACATAAAAAGAAGACAAATATCATATTTTCCAGCATGCAAAAATAGTCAATTAAATAACATTAAATTATATTTTGCGGGTCAAAATTTGCATTCCATCCCAATTCACACTTTTCTACCAATGGACCCTCAGAACTTTTAAATTCTTCCAACTCGCATTGCAAATATTTTAACCTTTCATGGAAATCTTTATTTTCATTCTCCATCAACAGGACACTCGCACTAAGAGAAGTTCATTGAGCTTTATCGTTTCTCAAAAGGTCGTCTTCTATTTTTAAAGAGCAATTTTCTTTTTCAAATTTTTTCAACATAATGGAAACTTTCAACAAGTTTTTTTTAGTCTAGATTTTTCAGAAAAGTGTTTATCATAAGCTTATTGATGATCAATATCTTCTTCATGTAAGGAGTCATCGGAAAAGTAGCTAGAAGAAGAAGAAGTATCAACCTTAGAAGAACATTTATCATTTATGGATGATGATTTACATTATTATCACTTCAAATTGGTACATTTATTGTCTAGGATTAAATCTACTACTTATAAACAAATAACATATAAGAGATCTAATAACAAAAATACAACAAGAAAAAAAAATAAAAAGATTAGAGCAAGAGAAATAGAATTGGATTTAGTGGATTTGACCAAAATTGAGCCTACATCTCTAGGTGCATTGTTTGGTGTATTGAATTATTGGGAAAAAACAATTGGTTAAGTATAATAGTTAAGTTCTCACGTTATCTCTAGAATTTGGCAACATAACGATAAGTAAATTTTGTATCCTCCCAACTATGGGTCGTGTGTACTATATACAGGTTGTTAGAGAAGATAGAAAAGAGAGAGCCATGTGGCTCACCTTTCTAGGCTAGGTGAGTGCACGCTTTACATACATGGTGAGAGAATAATCGTCAGTTTGCTAAAGGCACATGGGGATTATTTTCATATCTTCCACATGTGCATGTGTATTAAATATTATTGACATCATCTAGTTGCATAATATATACTTAGTATAATGGGCTTAACTAATAGTGTTAGCTAATAGTGTTAAATGGAGGAGTTAGCTACTATGTTAAGTGCTGAGCCGACCTTTTAACAGGGGACGACCAGATTTTTTCAATAGGCCTTCCTCATTTCAATTAGTATGGTAGCCCAGCTGTTCTCCTCTAATTTGTACACAAGTAATCTCATATTTATGGAATAACAATAGCCCCCAAGACTTTACTCACGTGCGTAGCTTGTAACAGATTCTCTAAAGTGTTTCACTTTCGGGGTAGGTGTTTGGAAAATTAAGTGAGTGGAGTTTTAACTGCATTGTGTCATCGACTCATGTTCGCATCTTCTTGGTAGGTCATCATCTCGTCTGTGGCGAAGCACATTGACTTTTGAAATTTCATTTGAGCTTGGGGCTTCCACATGTGAAACACTGACAGTGATGACAGGTACATTAATTTTCATGTGTCTAGAGTAGTGCAGTGTAGTGAGAATTTTTAAATGTCTATTATCTTTTTCGAGGTGAGATATTACCCCTAGTTTAAAAACAAAGGTAATCGTTTTTACCTCAAACCTATAAAGGGACCGGTTCAAGTCATTTCAGACCTTGAGATTCTCAAATCTTCTTCACCCAACCTAGAGAGAAAAACCCTTATTGTTTTAATTCCCTTTTTATGTGTCTAGCCTTTCACTGCTTTCCAATGTCTCCGACTTCATTTTTTCTCAAAATACTAGACACCGGTGATATCTTTTTTACTATTATATTTCTAGTCCATTTTTCACTGTTTGGGGGTTTCAAGTATACATTTCCCCATTTATATAGTCCTCTAGGGATTCTCTGGTAATTTATTCATTTTTAGTTGCAATTCGTTATGTATTACTATTGTTGTTTTTTATTTGGCTATTGACGAGTGATTGGTGGGTGTATACCATTATTTAGGTTGTCATTGAGTTAGTTGACCTAGGGTTTCCTATATTTAAGATTTTTCTTGATTTTTTGGGCTTCTTTGATCCAATTCTTTTCTTTAAAAAAAATTCAGCCCCCAACCTTTTTCTTGGTCAAGAATTACAATTTATGAGTCAATCTACATGGGACAAGAGGGTATTACAAAGAATTAAGTGTTTGAATGAAGTTTGTATCGTGTTCTTTGTGGAAATAAGGCCAGTGAATTTGCAAATTATTCAACCTGAAGATGGTTCAACTCTTCCGAACTTCACTCCTCTTGTTCATTACTTTTTTAGGTTGGCTCCTCAGCCCCCGTTATAGATTATAGTGAGTATGAGTTCCTAGGTTCCACGATATCTAACGATCCCAATTATCAGTCTTGTGATAGGAATTACACTAAAACGTCTTCTTCCTATTTTAGTCATTTCTTATCAGAGTTCGTCTTCCTCTCCATACCATCATTAGGTTGATTTTGAGAGGTTATGGGGTGGTTACAAATCAACTTCCCCCAAATTCTTACAGGACGATCTTGAGAGCAATGGTGTTTGGGAGGCATCATTATGGGTATGACATTAGTGGAAACATCTTTAGGTCTATTTATGGGATAAAAGATAATACTGAGGCATCATGGTGTTACTATTTCTCCCCCCAAAAATCGCATTAAAAATTAGTGTAAGTAGATTCAATGAGTAAACAAAGATGGAAAAATAAATTCGTCTTCTTAAAAGATAATTGGGAGTTTATCCCAAATGAGAGGGGTAGAACTGAAAATGTTCCTCACAAATGCATTGGGCCAAACCATATTGATATACAACTTTCATATCTGGTTTTCACTTTTCCTTAACTGAGTTGTGTTTATAACTTATATTTTCTCTTGCAGAAAAAAGGCTTCTAAGTTATCCCTTCTCTGAAGAGTTTGTTTAAGAAAGTTTGTTTATACCGCCATCTTAAATTTGAGGACATTTTTAAATTGATCAAGTTCACAGAGCTTGTATATTGCAAATCTATAGGGTTAGCTCAAGATCAAGGGGTAGCCAAAGTACTAGTGACAATTGAGACTGAATATTGGGTTGAATAGGAAGTTAAAGAAGGTGAGAAAAAATTCTTCAAGTGTAAGGTCGTATTTTCCTTGTAATTTCACTAATTATTTAATTTTTTTGCACCTTCTACCCCTATTAGCCATAGGTTTTTGTGTTGAACTATCTATTGGGATAGCACTAAAGGAGCCTAATCGTGATACCCTTAATCTCATTCTCCAAAACAATGATGAGAAATAGGCTAAGAACAATATTTACTTTGACGCTAGAAAGAAAATATAATCCCAAGCCGAGGTTGAAGCAAAGAAGGAGGCCGATCCTAAAGCTAAGAAAAATGCTGATGTTGAAGCCAAACAAAAGGCCAGTGCTAAGGCCATGGATAAAATAAAAGCCATTGAAAATCCTAATCCTCCTTATGGTGGAAACAAATGGTTGATAGAGGTCCCTACTACCCAATGTGATCAAAAGAATCAAAGGATGGAGGATACGAGGATGATCAGACCTTACTTTGCCAATAAGATGATTGATGGGTAGTCTGCTCATCGCCTTACCGAGGATGTTGGATCATCCTTTCGTTATCTTGGGTTGTAGAAGTTCAAGTTTGACCTAGAGAATCTCATTACCGCTGAGAAGTTGAAGAATGACACAGATTCCATTTTCCATCATATGAATAAATTTGTGAATGTCCCTGGCTATCATGAGCAAAGTCCTTATTTTGAATTTTTCGGGGGACTAGATCTTGATAGCTTGGGGAAAGTCACCCATCATAGGACATTTATGGTATTTTCTTAGTAAGTTTTTATTTGTTTGTTTTTCTAAGATTTTGAATGTTTTTTACCTCTTTCTCTTCTTTTTCATGCTGCAATAGTTTTAATTGTTCCACGGGAGAAAGATTTAATGAGAATTCATTCCTATATTTGGAAAAATTAAAAGTTAAGAGCTCAGCACGTAGTGCAATACTTGGAGCCAAAAAGAGATCAAACTAAATGAAGATACTAACAAAGATAAAGACGAGATAAAAGAGATATGTGATAAGTTAAAGGATAATGATGATAAGCTCGTTCAAAAAAATCTGGCACTTAGCTCGATTGAGGAGGAGGCCAATAAACTAAAATCCAATAATCTAAAAGAGTAGACTACCACCGATCCTAGAGGAGGCATTGGATAAGGCTAATGAATTACTTGCAAAAGCCAAAGGGTCTGACATTGAGAAGTATAAGACTTACATTAACTTCACTTTTGAGGTGATGATTTTCTTCTCCAAGGGGTTTGATAAGTTGAAGAAAAGGGTAAGGAAAAAATACCTAGATATCTCCAAGGTCATCATCCAATGGGAAGGGCGTGTTGAGGAGTCCAGGGCCTTGGTTGTTAAAAAGATCGATAGAAAGGTGGACGAGCATACTGTTGAAGATCATACTTCTAGGAAGACCGAGCAGGTTTATTCCATTAAGACAACTTCTTCCATTGCTCTCGAGAATGTTAAAGATAATATTTAAGAGAAACCTTCGGATACTTCCATAGCCGAAGCTACTGATGCCAATGCTTCTTAAGTTCCTTCTGCTAACCAATACACTTTAGCTTCTTGAGTTATTTATCTTGTGTTTTTGTGAAGCTTTTGTCTTCTAACTACTCATAATAACTTTTAAACAGTATAATTGTAATTTCTGAACAATTATCTTCACTGCTGACAATTTATTTAAATTATAATCTTTTTCATTCTTCCCTTTTTATCTCTTGTGTGTAATGTTCATTGTGCTAAAAAAGTTACTATGTTATTTTGTTCGGCTATGTTATTAGCACCACCTGCAACCAAGTGTTTTTGTATTCAAATTTTTGTATCAATGTGGTTGGATCTTGTCGACCTGCTTGTATTTTTTGACTCATGGTCTTGTGGTTGGATCTTATTAACCTGACCTGATTCTTTATCTTTTAGAATTTAAATAGGCCTACTAATATTTTTATCCATGTGGTCTTGTGGTCGGATCTTTGCCAACCTAACTTGACTTACTAGCTACCACTTAAATGAACTTAAGTTATCCTCATAGGGTTGTTACAAGTGAAAAGTTAAGGTTCCTTATCGACTTGTGAAATATTTTTTCCATAGCCATTGACATAATTGTCTGTTTTAAGATTTACTATTTCTTTAGCTAACTTACTAGCCATTTGGGCCTGATATGGTCACCTAACCAAGTGATAGCATTTGTTTCTCAAATCGGACAACTTCTTGTTCCTTATCTATCTAAGGCAAGGCCCGTTATGAAGTACGATTTGATCATATTCAATATGATTTATTCCATTCTTATATGTCTTAGGTTAGATCTTCATGCACATCTCTTGCACTAATGAGCATTGCATTACATAATGGAATAAATTGAAATAGTAAAACAGTAAAGAGGAAAACTATTGATTCTCATTGATACTAGAATAATGATTATAAGTACTCAAAAATAATTACATAAAAAAATTTCTCTTATATAATTATGCTCTTCTCAATGATAATAATATTTAAGATGTTCATCGTTCTCGTGGGTTTAAAAATGTTCACCTTCTGGTGTATCAATTCGATATGTCCCTTGTCTCACAACTACTGAGACTCTTTAAGGTCCATGTCAGTTCAACTCAAGCATATTCACCTTCTTGATTACCTTATTTAAAACTCACTCTCCCTCCTTCAGAATGATTTACTTTATTTTCTTGTTGTAAAAACCTGTTGTCTCCTTTGTTGATAAAATGCTACTTGAAGGGTGCCTTGCTCTCTAGCTTCTTTCACGAAATCCAGATATAGTCATCTAATGAAATCACGTCTTGGTGAGTTCAAATTCCACACACTATCAATTGGAAAACCTATATTTGTACATACCATAACTTTTGTGTCGAATGCAAATATGAAGGGAGTTTCACCCGTGGTCATCCTCGAAGTGCTGTTGTAGGCCCAAAAATAATTTACAAATCATTGTTACAATTAGCCTTTAAATCATCCAATATCCTTTTCATTCCATCCAACATAGTCTTGTTCATGATTTTTGTTTTACCAGTACACAAGGGATGACCAAGTGCTGAATGCAGATTCTTTATCTTGGATCTTATGCAGTAATTAAGGAATCAGTCATTATCAAACTGCATGTCGTTATCAATAATGAATGCATACGGTATTCCATACTGCCAAATGATGTTCTTCTATATTAAATGGAAATATATAACATAATTCATCTCCACTAGTGTCTCTCCCTCGATCCACTTTGTAAAATACTCCATAGTTTTGACCCGATATCTAAATATGACATTCATCTTTGGCAATCGGCTGACCAGATCTATCCCCCAAATAGAAAAGGGTCATGGGGATGTTAATGGTGCTAAGTTTGCTGTAAGTCTCACATGGATAACTTTCTATCGCTGGCATTTGCAACATTTCATAGCATAATCGTCATAATTTTCCTTCTTATTGGATAATAACACCCCTGAGTTGAGACCCTTTTCATTAGTAATCTTCCAATTAAATGAGTTGCGTAAGAAACTTCGTGAAATTATTTTATCCTAATTGCACCTATTTTGGATGAACACACCGTGAAAGGTACATAGTGAAACCTCTCTAAAATTAGACCCCACTTTCTAGAACATACATACATCGTTTCTTTGTAATGAAGCCTACGAGCTTCTTGGGGATCTCCCCGGACTATGTTGATCTATAAATACGATCTTATGGTTTCCATCCAAGATAGAACCATACCCAATTCCATCATTTGCATAGCCTCATCGATAATGCTTTGGTGCAACAAAATCTTTATTAGGAAAGTTCTCCTAAGTTTGGCCCTAGTAGGGCCTATGTTAGTCGAGCTAACGCATATGGTCGGGAATTCCCAGTTCTTGGAATCCTGACAATTTGGAAATAAAAAAAAATTGTGTGTAACAATTTCAATTTTTCGAAATACTCTGACACAGTCTCTTATCTCGCCTCGTAGACTCCTAGCACCTGATTTTTTACCAGTTGAGAATCACGGTGGGCCGACAACTTCTCGACCCCTAATGATGAAACTAGTCTTAACCCTGAAACTAGAGCCTTATACTCTACCTCATTATTAAAGGTTTCAAAATTAAATATAAGGTGTATTGATAATCAACCTGAATTTTCTTCCTTTTGCACATAATGAACAAGAAATAAATAATTGCCAAACATGTAGATCAATCCTGAAACTTCCTTATCCTAAGGAGTCATTTTTAAACAACCTATTCATTTACTCTAGGTGCAGAGATCTTTTCTCCAATTTGGCAGAAGATTATGGCCTCTCACTACCCGAAGCTAGATTACCTTCAGCCTCCGTTGGCTTTTCTATGTTGTATGTGAACTCTATGATGAAATCGACCACAACTTGGCCACGATTGTTGTTCTCATCTCATACATATTTAACATCATATTCTTCTAGATCCACTAACCAAGACATTAGACTTCTAGATTTTTTAGGCTTATGGATGGCTTGCTGAAGTGGAAAATTTATGTACCGCAAAATTGTATAATATATAAAGTATGATTTCATTCTATTAGAGGCTTCAATTAGGGCCAAAACTAATTTTTCTAACCTCGGGTACCGAATTTCTTCTACACAGTAAGTTTTAATGGTGTATTACACTGGCTTTTGCACACCATCTTTTAATCACACAAGTTCCCAACTCACATTTGACATAGACTCTATTAGGTACAAGTATAGAATACCACCTCGGATCGAACTAGACAACAAAGGCATGGATTCAAGGTACTTCTTCAACTCCAAAAAAAATTTCTCGCATGCATCGTTCCATTAGAAGGTCTATATGAGCACCTTAAATAATGGTCGACACCGATTTCGTTACCCTTGAGCCAAATATGTTTAGAGCAGTTACTCGACTGGTCAAACTCCAAATCCCATTCTTGCTTTTGGGAGGTTGCATATTGATTAGTGCCCGGATCTTATCAGTATTGCACGATATTCCCCTTCAATTGATAATAAAGATGAGAAATTTTCCTTCTCTTACTCAAAATGAACTTCGTAGGATTCAATTTCATTTGATATTTCTCCATCTCCTCAAATGCTTGGTCCTGGTCATGAATGTGATCACTTGATTTCTTGCTTTTGCTCAGCATGTCATATAGAGAAACATCCACTGTCTTCCTAATTTTCTCTTTGAATACCCTATTTACCATCCTTTAATACGTACCTCCATCATTTTTAACCCCAAAGGGCATAACATTATAGAAAAACATAACTCAGCTGATGATGAAAGACGTCTTATCTCAATATTCATGCTTCATATTTATTTAGTTGTACCCCAAGTATGCATCCATGAAGCTTAGAAGCTCGTGCCCAAAAGTGGCATCGAGAAGATGGTCTATTTAGGGTAGTGGATAGTGATATTTTGAGTAGGCTCTATTAAGATCAGTAAAATAAACATACATAGGCCATTTATCATTATTCTTGGGGACCATCACAACATTGGAGATACAATCAGGATATTTTACATCTTCAATAAAGTTTTATATCATTAATTTTACCACTTCAATCTGAATAGACATATTCCTCCCTTTAAAGAACACCCGACATTTCTTCTTAACAAGCTTCACATCCTTTAAAATACTGACTTGGTGGTAGAGGATAATAGGATCTATTTCGGGCATGTCCTCGTGTCTCTATGTGAACCCATTGTTCCTCCGCCTTAAAATCTACCAATTCCTTCCTCAGATCTTAATCAAGAGATAAATTGATTTGGGCTGTCCATTCTGGATTTTGTCGTCAAGCACAACTCGCTTAATTTGTTTTATTACTTCATATTGTGTACCAAATTATTCATGATATGTGGACATATGCTATTGGGATACTTGTCCTCATAAATATGCATAAATATACATCTCAACTCTTTATTTATACTTGGTCGGCTTCAGAACTACTTGGTCGACTTACCGGTCGACCAACTTAAGAAGATGAAGCATCATAAATAAGAAAGTTAATTCACATGAGAATTATCAAAAGACACTCCACACATGACTTAGAAGATCACTACTCTCATTCATTATGTACGGGTGTAAAAGCCTAGATATATAATGGCATTTTTCCCCTAGAATTTTCAGACCACAATATATATCGTATTTCCCTTTAGAACACACCCATAAGACTACCCATAATTCTATGTAACTACCTTATATCCTAAAACCACAACAGTGGATGTAGGCTTTCCCAAAGCTAAACCACTTTAAAAATCTTTATTGTTCTTTATTATTTTTAGTTACATTATTTAACTAATTATCTGTGATTCCAAAATTGGTAATTATTAGCTAAGATAACAACTCTACCAATTTTAGAGATTAACAGACTGTCTTCGTCTATGGGAATGACTTTTGTTCATTGTTCTCTACCCACCCTATTCACTTGTTCCCCTAAAAAGTTTCCTAAGGGGTGACGAATGTTCTTGAGAGCATACTTGCAGCTAAAGGTAATGATCTAGATCCATCTACTCCTTCTAGTATTGTATATCTTTAAGGAATCTTACTCAATCTTACCGAAGGGCAGGAAGCCATGCAAGAGTCAGTTAGGTAGTTTTCTTGAATGTTACAAGATAAGTCCACTGTTTCACCATCTCGAATTGACAAGCCACCTACACCCACCAAAAATGAGAGAAGTACCTACCCCAGGTCCTCCAATGACAGATCTTACTCCCTAGGAGAAACATCATCAATTCGATCTATCGATTACTATGATGGTCGATCTGTTACCTTTGAACGGACAATCATTTTAGTATGCTTGAGAAAGTCATATACTTTTGATCATCTTGATCCCTGAGAAAACAGAGGTAATCACGAAGACCCAATCCACAAGCATAGGGAAGGGTCATTTAGGTCCACGTCTAGCATCAAAGGATCTGTGCGTGGTGAGCAAATTTCTTAGGAAGAAGGCTCAGCAAAGATTCACAGAAGGGCCACAAAAGTTGCCTTAGCCAAATACAAATCATAAGAGCACTCTTGGAAGGGATACATAAAGAGATTAGAAGATTGTTTGGGAGAAATGTCTAAGACCAATAATCCTTTGCAGAGGAATTTTTTGAAAGGATCTCCATTCATTAAGTCTATTATGGATTACCCCTCACCTTCCAAGTTCAAACCTCCTGTGATCACGCCAAAGTATGACGGTTAAACAAATCTCGTCCTTCATGTCCAACAATACCAGGTTGTTGATGATATCTATTATGTTCCTGAAGAGATGAGATGTATAGATTTTTCACATATGATCACTGATCCAGCTCAAATTTGTACCCCGAGGATAGATTGCTAATTTTCATCAGCTCGCCGAAATATTCATCAGTAAATTCTTCTTTTAGGCAAAGCTAATAATGAGAGTAGCCCATTTACTCATTGTTTGCCAGCGACCAGGAGAAACTATCCGGGAATATATCACCCGTTTCAATAATGAGATGCTGGAGGTAGTTGATTATGAAGAAAAAATAACCATTAAAACTTTAATGAGCGGGTTGCTCCCTGAAAAGATGTATTACACGTTGTCAAAGGATCCTTCGAAAACTATGACTGAATTGATGAAAAAAGCTGGGAAGATCATGAATGCCGAAGATGCTATGGATGCTAAGTAAACCTCTAAGACAAAAACTGAGGGACGAAAGAGCACCGAAAATAAGGCGCATAAAGGCAAAGGTGAGAAGCCTAAAAAGTATGAGGAATATACTACCCTCACTCTAGGTGTACATCACATACTGGAGGAAATTAGGGGGAGTAAAGAGTTAAAAATGACCAAGAAGATAAAACTACTTCCCAATCAAAGAGATAAGTCCAAGTATTGTGACGTTTATAAAGATCATGGACATAACACCGATGGTTGTATTGGCTTAGAGAATGAAATTGAATCCCTCATTTACCAAGGAAAAACGACCAAGTTTGTTGATCGGACTGAAGGTCGGGACACCAGAAGATGATAAGAATCCCCTTGTAAAAATAAAGAAGACAAGAAAAAAGGTTGGGATGATGATTCTGAAGATGACCCCGACTTGCCGAAGAAACTTAGGGACCTTAAACTTGAGGTAGGCAAGATATCTTTTTGTTATCATTTCATTATGGCAAGGGATGATGGATACGGAGATGAAATAGCTGAGAGAAAGGCCTATGTAAATGAGGTCAAAGCTTTCTATTACATTAGGCAAGTTAATTTAACAAACGAGTAGATGGTCGGCCCAAAAATGTGAACAAAGATAAGCTAGTCATCAGCTTTTTTAAGAATGACTTTTTTGGAGTTTTGTACACTCACGACGACCCTCTGGTCATTACATGTCGAGTACATCATGCCAGGATAGCAAGAATTCTTATGGATAATGGTATCTTAGGAGACTTTATATTCTATAATTTCTTTCATAGTCTAGGGATAAGAGATTGGAAAATAGAACCTTACCGTCGGCCTTTAATCGACTTTTTTAGAGAAAAGGTGTATCTTTTGAGGTCTATAAAACTAGAAGTATTTATCATCATTTGGTTGGCAAGCAAAACAGAGAAGATTTGCTTCTTTGTCCTGGAAAAAAATATTCCCTCAGCTTATAATATGATCCTCGATAGATTTGGCTTAAAGAAGTTTGAAGCAGTGGTATCCACAGTTCATCATTATATGAAGTTCTCCACTCACTATAGGGTTGGCATGGCAAAGGTCAATCAGCTGGAGGTCGGAGAGTGATACTATACCTCTGTCAACCAGTAAGAAGTACATAAGCGTACCTCCACCTACCAGATCGACACATTGGACCCCCTAAAAGAAGCTGATTTAATCAAAGGGCAAGTTGTGGAGGCCACGAAAACCATTGTACTAGAAGATGAAAATTTAGAAAGAACCACATAGATTGTCTCAAACCTAACACCCTCCCTCAAATAGAAATTAATTGCATTCTTTAGAGAGCGAAAGAACGTGTTTTGCTTGGAGCCATAAGGATATGCCCGAAATGAATCCAAACTTCATATGATACGAACTCAATATCAATAAAGATGCAAAGTCGATCAAGTAAAAATGCAGGGTATTTTGTTTCGCGAAAAATATGGATATCCAAGAAAAAGTAAAAAAATTACAAAGAGACCATTTCATCAAAGATGTCAAGTATCCCAATTGGTTGGCAAACATAGTAATGGTTAAAAAGAAGAATGATAAATGGCGAATGTGTGTGGATATTACATACTTCAATAAAGCATGCCAAAAAGATAATTTACCTTTACCAAGAATTGATCAAGTGGTAGATGCAACAGCGGGTCACGAGTTGATGAGCACATGGATGCCTACTGTAATTACAACCAGATCAAAATTGAAAGTGCGGAAGCCCCCAATTTTTTAAATTCAAATATAATGAAATGGTTGAAATATTAATTTTCCAAAAGTTATTTAAAATTTTCTTTTCTTAAAGAGAACAAACCAACTTATGAAAAAAATAAAACTAAACTAAAAGTGAAATTAAAACTACACACACAATTTTCATTTCGACTTAAACACACATTAAGCCAATTCAAGTTAAACTTGCATGTTATCAAGATAAAGTAATTTTGCACTTGAATTAAATTGAACATACCCAAACAATAAATTTGCACCAAATTAAATAGTTTGTGATTTTGAACTAATTTTATCTTTTATTCCTAAGAATGCATTTAGGTGATATAGCAAGATAAAATAAATCACAATCGCACTACGCCGGATGTATGAGGAAAACCCTAAGACGGGAAACAACCTCGGATGGCCCTAGCCTCAAATCCACTAAGTATGGAATTTATAATTACAAGACAAAAAACTTACATCACATGACTCGATCCCTCTCAAGCCTTGATGCTCCTTCTTGCAAACACCTCCACTTAGCGAATAACCAGGGAGCTCCACCACGGTCTCGGAATCCACCGATCAGACTTTATGTGGTCACCGTCACCCGAACTAGAAGCCTTTCTCCAAGTGGGTAAATCATGAAAAACCTCTTCTTCGTTGTGGGATTTAGGAATAAATCAAAACTTCTCTTTGAAACGGTAGAGATGTAAAACCGGTGCCAAAATTCCAAGCAAGATGTATATATATATATGAACTTGGATAAAGACAAACATATGGGTGTATATGTGTTTTGAAAGGAATTTACTCCATGAAACTTAACACAAAAAAGGAATTTTTTTCTTCAAAGTATTTTGCTCTAGTGACTCTTGGAAATGTGAAAAAGTTATCTTCAAAAGGTTAGTTCACGCACTTAAGAAGTATGTCAAAAAGGAAGTGGGGTAAAGTAGTGGAAAAGTGGAAAAACTGGTTTAAAACTGTTCCCGCATTTTTTCCGTTAGAAATCCCATTCGAACGAGACTTCTATCGAAGAGACCGAAAGAAAAAAAATTCTCATTTGAAAACTCGTTCGAACGAGAAGTCGTTCGAACGAGGTCGTTCAAACGACCTATCTAATGAGATCTCAGGCCATCGTTCTAGATAATTTCGATATAAACACGTGGCCGCCAATTTCGTATTTTTTTGATTTTTTTTATTTGATATGATTTTTCTACTGAAAGGTGACCGAGAACAAAATATTTAGAACTATGAATTCAAAAAAAAAGTTTAATAAAAAATTCTAACACCCAAAATAAATTTCTAACATACACCGGATAAATAATGTTCCAAGCTCCTATATATATACATATACACACACACATATATATATATATATATATATATATATATATTATAATGCATTCATACCTTAGGAACAATGGAACCATGTTAATGACGTAGAAACGAGGCACAACACACACGACATTTGATGAAACTTTAATATCTTAGCCGCTACGTCTTCAACAAACACGTCATAGGCTTGAATAGATAAACTTGAACTCTATTCTATGCCTCAAATATTTTTTTCCGGAATTGAGGCGAAACTATAAAGGACTGAATTAGAAATTTATGTCCTTACAAATCTCCCCCTTTGGCTATTCCAGGACAAAAACTAAACAAAAATCCTAAAGGGCCGTCAAGCTCACTAGACTAAAAAACAATGTCCCACCCAAAATAAAAATACAATGCTTGACTCAAACAACCCAAGGATCAATATCTTTGCCGATGTTGATGTTTCCATTTAGAAGTATTCCTGCACAGTTAAGCAAACTATCAAACGCATAGGGAAAGTAAAAAATTATTAAATGCAATTAAATAATTACTCCCCCTAAATTAATTCTCCCTTTTATCAATCAAATGACCTACTTAGAAAGACGTCTCCCCCAAGATCAATCTCCCCCAAACTAAGATACGATAATAATAGGATTAGATACCATTTCTCCCCTATCATTCTCCCCCTTTTTGTTCAGGAATAGACAAAGGCTAAAGAATCAAAAATTGACTTATCTCCCCCAAATAAAGCACATACACCCTCTCAATTAAGCAAGGGATAAATATAATGGGAAAATAAGCTAAAACATGTAATTGTGCATTTAGTGATGAGAGCGTTAAAGCATACAGGAAACAAAAATTCATTTAATCCAACAAATACCATCAGATACAAACTAGGATGCAATAAAATGATACCAATATGATATATAAATTATTAAGCATGTGATATCAACAGAGAATGAAATAACATGGATACCAAGTATGAATTATAGCATATATGGATTAGAAATCAAAGCAAAGACTAAACAAAAATATCAAATATATGTACACATAATATATACCAAAGAGACTCAAGTAGACATATATAGATATAAACACACAAATGACACACACAAAATATAATAGGAGTCTTTCACACTCGTATGGCAAAAATGTGTCATATGAAAATGAAAGTGTTGGGGTGTGAACTAGTAACGCTTAAATTTAGACCCAATCACTTAAAACATGTTCACGGAGTTCTCAATTGATTGCAAACTTCATCACATTTGAATATAACCTCATGTGACAATATAGATTGAATCAATGAACAAGCATACACAATGCATACAAGCCTAGCATATTGATGATTCTACAAACCAATAAATTCATGACATTGAAAGTGCAACTAGGATAAACGGACATTGTGCAAACCGTTGATATACCATCCAATCTCCCTCAATATGCATTTATATTAATTTTGAATGAATATATCAATCAAACATAGGCCTTGGAAATTATTTTTCTTTTTAATGCCATATTTTTTAGGCCTTTGGACCACGTATTTCTTTTAGGTCCATTTCAAGACGGTGGCTTACAATCGCAAAGGATTTTTATTCCTTTCGAAGCCCTTCCCCGTGCACATTTATATTTATCATGTTTTCATTTTGCACACAAATCTCACGTGCAATGGATTTTGACATGCACTAGTACTTGTAATTCACAAATATGTAGATGACAAGATTGGTAGGAGAACACCTCACAAAGCTCAAATATAACATGTGCCATTTAAATTTCAAATGCGCTCGTGCATATGTGAGTAGAGGCATATAAAAAGAGAATCCATTATATCAACACAAAATCCAACTACTCCATGTAAGCATAGTAAAGAACATAATAAGGATTGATAATCTAAACCAAAAGTTCTAGACACATGGGAGCGAAAAAGATGGGATTCTAACACAAGTGTATTCCACATATAGTGTGTCAAACTAAAATACACACAAAATAAAATCTTTTTGAGTTTTTGTTTTTGAAATTTTTAACCAAAAAATAAAATACATACTTAAAAGACAAACAAAAATCATTTGAATTTTTTATTAAGCTTAAATTACCAAGAGATAAAACCCAAATGATAAACAAAAATATTTTAGTATTTTTCATTTAATGCAAACAAAAATGAAGGAAATATAATACAAAAGATAAACAAAAATCATAAATCTAGCATGTGATTAATCATGGAGCATACACTAGAAAATGATTAAACACGCATACATTTAGCATGTGAATATATCATTAAGAACAAACGCTAAAGTATGAAAATAGTAACACATTCATCCTTTAGATTTAGCAAGGGAGGAAGCATGTGAAAGTAAATGAGAATCAAAAACCCTATTTTGCAAGGCAACCAGGTCGAATTTCCTAACCCAAATTAATGAGGAATGACTATCTTGGGGTGTAGGAATTTTAAAAACCTTGGTTACTTTACTTTGGAATTTTCTAGGAATTCGTTTAAGATAAAAACAAAATTTCCTAAGATGACCTTTTCGACCACAATGAGTACAAGTAAAATTACGTCGAAATTTGGTACCTAAGGAATGATCTTTAAAGGCTTTCCTAGGGGATTCTCCTAAAACAATGGTTTTGGCTTTATGAGTAGATTCATTACAAGTATTGAAGCCTAAACCACAAGTGTCATTTTTAATTTGGACCGTTCCTAATATTTTATCTAATTTTTTCGAACGACACTCCAAATTAAATTTGACATTACTAGAGTCTTTTAATTTATTTTGCAATTCTAAAATATTATACTCTAATAAAACATTTCGCTCTTCAAAAGCAAGAAGCTCCTTTTTCAAGGATTCCATTAAACCCCTAAGGCTATCTCTCTCACCTTCTATATATTCAAGATTCTCTAGAAGAGATTTCTCTCATGTCCTAAGGTCTTTAACCGACATACTATCATCAACTACCTTGACACGCTCTCTTAAACTAGCTTCTAACATCAAATTAGCTCTTTTCAATTTAATAGATTTTTTATTAATTTCTTGAAAAGCATTTTAAAGTTCACTCACATCAACCTATTCTTCATTTTCACTCTCTCTTTCTTCTCCACTCTCACTATCATCAAAAATAAGGGAATCACAAACTTTGACCTCGTAAGTGTCATGTGTTTGAATATCTTCATGAGAAGATTCACTATTGGTGCTCACATGACTAGCCATAAAAGCCACAAAATTTGGTTTAGTGGGCGAATCGGGTCCCTCTTCCTTATCACTATCACTAAGGGTTGCATTATATGAAATGGGTCGTTTACCCTCTTTTCTTAGTTTAGTGGGGCACTCAAAAGCCCTACGGCCATAACCCTCACAACCAAAACACCTATTTGACTCGTCCCTATTTAATTGTTCATTAATAGGTTTAGAAATCTTCCCGGTTTTGTCATACTTAGAAGTTTCAAATTTCTTAAAATCATTTTTGAATTCATCTTTGTTAAATTTAAGAAATTTTCTAAATTTTCGAGCAAACAAAGCCATGTCTTCCGAGTCACTATCACTTTCGCTCTCTACTACTTATTTGATCTCTTTTCAGGATTTTAAAGCAATGCCCTTTTCAATTTTCTTTTCTATTTTAGAGGGAAACATGTCGAGTTTATAGTTTTGTAAATCATTTGTGAGCTCTTCTAATTTCATAGAGGCTAAAGTTGGTAAAGAATTTAAAACGGTCACTTTTGTAATAAATCTATCGGGTAGGGACCTTAGAATTTTCTTTACTACTCGGTTGTCGGCTATTTTCTCTCCCAAGTTAAAAGATGAATTAACAATATCAAAAAGTCTAGCATAACATTCATCAAAACTTTCTTTTTCGTTCATTTTGATAGTGTCAAACTGAGTGGTGAGGTTTTGGAGTTTCGAAGCTTTAACGACACTTGAACCTTCATGAGTGAGTTGCAAGATATCCCACGCTTCTTTAGCGGTCTCACACGTCATAATGCGTCAGAATTCATCCAGTGTGATAGCGCTAAACAAGGCGTTTAAACCTCTGGAATTAAAGTTAGAAAGTTTAAATTCACCCTCACTCCGTCTATCGGCAGGTTTGGGAACACGCTCATTATCTACTAAATGAGTAGGTGGGGACCATCCGTTAACAACATACATCCAAACTCTCTCGTCAATAGATTTTAGTGCTGATTTCATTCACGCTTTCCAATACTCGTAGTTTGAACCATCAAAAATAGGAAATTTTGAGAATGGGGAAAATTTCATTTTATCCAAAAATATTTAAAAGATCTTAACGAAGTAATTTGTCGTTTTTGACTCTGATACCAATTTGAAAGTGCAGAAGCCCCCAATTTTTTAAATTCAAATATAATGAAATGGTTTAAATTTTAATTTTCCAAAAGTTATTTTAAATTTTCTTTTCTTAAAGATAACAAACCAACTTCTGAAAAAAATAAAACTAAACTAAAAGTGAAATTAAAACTACACACACAATTTTCATTTCGACTTAAATACACATTAATCCAATTCAAGTTAAACTTGCATGTTATCAAGATAAAGTAATTTTGCACTTGAATTAAATTGAACATACCCAAACATTAAATTTGTACCAAATTAAATAGATTGTGATTTTGAACTAATTATATCTTTTAGTACTAAGCATGCATCTAGGTGATATAGCAAGTAAAATAAATCACAATTGCACTACGCTGGACGTACGAGGAAAAACCCAAGACGGGAAACAACCTCGGATGGCCCTAGCCTCCAATTCACTAAGTATGGAATTTATAATTACAAGACAAAAGACTTACATCACATGACTCGATCCCTCTCAAGCCTCGACGCTCCTTCTTGCAAACACCTCCACTTAGCGAATAACCACGGAGCTCCACCCGATCGGACTTTGTGTGGTCACCGTCACCCGAACTAGAAGCCTTTCTCCAAGTGGGAAAATCACAAAAACCTCTTATTCGTTGTGGAATTTAGAAGCAAATCCAAACTTCTATTTAAAACGGTAGAGATGTAAAACCGGTGCCAAATCTCCAAGCAAGATGTATATATATATATATATATGAACTTGGATAAAGACAGACATATGCGTGTATATGTGTTTTGAAAGGAATTTACTCCATGAAAATTAACACAAAAAATGAACTTTTTCTTCAAAGTATTTTGCTCTAATGACTCTTGGAAATGTGAAAAAGTTATCTTTAAAAGGTTAAGGCCATGGTTCAAGATAATTTTGATACGAATGCGTGGGCGCCAGTTTCGTATTTTTCTGATATATATATATATATATATATATATATATATATATATATATATATATTTGATATGATTTTTTTACTGAAAGGTGACCGAGAACAAAATATTTAAAACTATGAATTCAAAAAAAAAGTTAAACAAAAAATTCTAACACCCAAAATAAATTTCTAACATACACCCAATAAATAATGTTCCAAGCTCATATATATATATATACATATTGAAATGCATTCATAGCTTAGGAGCAATGGAACCAGGTTGATGACGTAGAAACGAGGTACAACACACATGGCATTTTATAAAGCTTTAATATCTTGGTCGCTACGTCTTCAACAAACAGGTCATAAGCTTGAATGGATAAACTTGAACTCTATCCTATGACTCAAATGTTTTTGTCCGAAATTGAGCCAAAACTGCAAAGGACTCAATTGGAAATTTGTGTCCTTAC
The DNA here is from genome assembly GCA_949130495.1 of Sambucus nigra. Classification (NCBI taxonomy): domain Eukaryota; kingdom Viridiplantae; phylum Streptophyta; class Magnoliopsida; order Dipsacales; family Adoxaceae; genus Sambucus; species Sambucus nigra. Next base: position 704,535,304 of record OX422207.1, read on the forward strand.
AAAAATGAAACCTAATGATAAAGAAATCACATCTTTCATCACCAATCGAGGTACCTACTGCTAAAATGTTATGCTTTTTGGGCTTAAATACGTTGTAGCAACATATCAGAGGCTAGTGAATAAGGTTTTTGAATAACAAATTGGAAAAAACATGGAAGTATATGTGGATGACATGCTTACCAAGAGCAAGGTAGCTACCGATAACATCAAAGACCTGAGTCAGACGTTTGATCAGCTGAAAAAACATTAAATGAAGTTAAATCCGACCAAGTGTGTGTTTAGTGTACAAGAAGGAATGTTCCTTGGTTTGATTGTGAATCAAAGGGTCAATGAAGCTAAACTCGATACAATAAAGACACTGATTAAGATGCAGTCTCCAACATGCAAGAAAGATGTGCAGAAAATTGACTAGAATAGTGGTCTACCTCAATCAATTTATGTCCATATCAATTGATAAGTGCCTACCATTATTCAGAGTACTAAGGAAAACCTTCGAATGGAATGAAGAATGTGAAAATGCCTTTCAGGAGTTAAAAGGTATCTAGGATGAACTCCACCACTGCTCTCCTAACCAGTTCTGAGAGAAAAATTATATCTTTATTTGGGTATTTTTGAATCAGCTATTAGCTTGACATTAGTTAGGTTGGAAGATGGAGTTCAAAAGCTAGTGTATTACACAAGCAAAGCATTAAGAGGATCCAAAATCAAATATCCCCGCCTGGAAAAGTTAGCACTTGTTCTTATTGAGGATTTAAGGAGGATGAAGCCATATTTTCAATCACATACCATTGTGGTTTACATATATTTACACTACACCCAAAATAGGAATCTGGCACCGTTTGACACTGTGCCATATTAAATCTGGCACGGTTTTGAACTGTGCCAGAATCAGGTGTCCCAGAATGGCCATTTTTTTCTGGCATAGTTTAAAAGTGTCCCATATTTGACCAAACAGGAACGCTTCTGGCACACTTTTAAACCATGCTAGAATTTGATAATTCAGGCACAGTTTTGAACTGTGCCAAATTGAGCACATTTTCATAAAAATTTTGCAAAGTTAAAAACCATGCCAAAAATTGACACACTTTTGGCACGGTTTTGAACTGTGCCAAATTTTTGGATAAAATAAAAAAAATTAATTATTTGAAAATAAGAAAATTCACAAATTGCAAATCTTGCACGTTGTTGATAAACTAATGTACACACAAACTTCAAAATATTACAAGTCTTCAATATTACAAGTCTTTAGTACTTCACAGACCCCAAAAAAATTGTGCAGAGTCTCCTCTATTTTCTGGACATTCTAAAACCTATTAATATAAAACCTGCATAACATAAATCCCGCACGACCACAAAATATAACAATAAACTTACAAAATCCCGCACGAACATAAAAGTCAACAATAAAACTACAAAATCATGCACGGCCATAACATAAAAAAATAGAATCATGAATAAACCCCTTGTTGTAAATCATTGAGTTCTCCATCTGTTCCGTGTAAATAAATGCTAACGATAAAATGCTATCCTGCAAAAAAAATTAGGATACAAAAGAAAAGATATTAGTAACCAAGTAATTTGTAAAAAAAAAAACTTACTCAAGCTAAAAAAATTACATATAGGGGCTGCAATTATTATTATATTCTAAAATTGAAAATCTTACACAAGTTATCACTACCTGATCACTTCGTACGAGTTATATTGGTCTCGTGTGAGGTGCTAGTGCTTCTTACGGGATCGTTTGGGGGTTGGTTTGGGTTTTCACTCTTTAAGGGTTTCTTTCTAAGCTTAATCGATATATTTTGAAATTATCATCATATTCTCAAACCGAGAATCCCGTGGCTATACGGTCAGTTCGTACAAGTTACATTGGTCCCGTATGAGCTGTTCCTGCTTCATACGGGACCGTTTGGGGGCTGGTTTGGGTTTTCACCCTTTAAGGGCTTATTTTTAAGCCTAATCTATGTATTTTGAAATTATTGTCATATTCTCAAATCGGGAGACCCGCGACTATGCGGTCATTTCGTACAAGTTACATTAGTCCTGTGCGAGGTGTTCATGCCTCTTACAGGGCCATTTGGGGGTTGGTTTGGGTTGTCAACCTCAAACGGCTTGTTTTCAAGCTTAATCGATATATTTTGAAATTATCATCATATTCTCAAATCCGGAGACCGACGACTATGCGATCAATTCGTACAAATTACATTGGTCCCGTACAAGGTGTTCGTGCCTCTTACGGGGTCGTTTATGGGTTGATTTAGGTTTTCACCCTTTAAGAGCTTATTTAATCCGAATTTAAGTATTTTGAAATTATCTTCATATTATCAAGCCGAGAGACCCGCAACTAGGCGGTCAGTTTGTACAAGTTACATTGGTCCCCTGAGAGGTGTTCATGCCTCTTACGGGGCAATTCGGGGGCTGGTTTGGGTTTTAACACTCAAACGGCTTATTTTCAAGCTTAATCGATATATTTTGAAATTATCATCATATTCTCAAATCAGGAGAGTGACGACTATGTGGTCAGTTCGAATAAGTTACATTGGTCCCGTACGAGGTGTTCGTGCCTCTTATGGGACCGTTTGGGGGTTGATTTGGGTTTTCACCCTCAAATGGCTTGTTTTCAAGCGTAATTGATATATTTTGAAATTATCATCATAATCTCAAACCGGGAGACCCGCGACTACGCGATCAGTTCGTACAAGTTACATTGGTCCTATGTGATGTGTTCGTGCCTCTTACGGGACCATTTGGGGGCTAATTTGGGTTTTCACTCTCAAACGGTTATTTTTAAGCCTAATCTACTTATTTTAAAATTATCATCAAATTCTCAAATTGGGATACCCATGACTATGCGGTCAGTTCCTATAAGTTACATTAGTCCCGTACGAGGTTTTCGTGCCTCTTACGGGACCGTTTGGGTTTTCACCCTTTAAGGGCTTATTTTTAAGCTTAATTAATATATATTGAAATTATCATCATATTCTCAAATAGAGAAGCCCGTGACTATGCGGTCAGTTCGTACAAGTTACATTGCTCCCGTGCGAGGTGTTCGTGCCTCACACAGGACTGCTTGGGGGCTGGTTTAGGTTTTCACCCTTTAAGGGCTTATTTAAGCCTACTCTATGTATTTTGAAATTATCATCATATTCTCAAATCGGGAGACCCGCAACTACGCGGTCAGTTCGTACAAGTTACGTTGGTCCCGTGAGAGGTGTTCATGCCTCTTACGGGGCAGTTTGGGGGTTGGTTTGGGTTTTCACCCTCAAACGTCTTTTTTAAGCTTAATCGATATATATTTTGAAATTATCATCATATTCTCAAACCGGGATACCCTCGACTACTGGTCAGTTCATACAAGTTACATTGGTCTCATGCGAGGTTTTCGTGCCTCTTACGGGGCCATATAGGGGTTGCTTTGGGGTTTTACCCTCAAACGGCTTATTTTCAAGCCTAATCTACGTATTTTGAAATAATCGTCATATTCTCAAATTGGGAGACCCGTGACTACGCGGTCAGTTCGTACAAGTCATAATGGTCCCGTGCTAGGTGTTCGTGCCTCTTACGAGACCGTTTGGGGGCTGGTTTAAGTTTTCATCTTCAAACATCTTGGTTTTCACCCTAATTGTGTGATTTTTTAGGTCTCTATCATCAGTGTTTTATATTCATTACGTTTTAATTTTGATTTAAGTTTGTGAATCTTCTCCGTGATTTAAGAGAAAAGACAATTGTCAAATCCAACCCACCCCACTCCCCACCCATATATTTACATAAAACATTTACAAAAAAACGTTGGGGAAGTAGTGGGATGGGAGGGGTGACTCAACGGGCATTAGCACCTGATAAGGAAACCGAGTGTAGATTAATGCTCTGCATCTTTTTACTTCATTTCTAAAATTCCAAAAGAGATACAATAGGTACTTTATGAAGTTTGCAAAGCATCTTTAGTCTTCTAGAATAAGATTTTTTTGCAACTCCTCTGATATTCCAAACTATAAGATTAATCACGGAGAAGAGATTGGAAAAAATGTTTGTTACCTCTAGTTGCAGATCTTGTGAATCTTCTAAAAATAGGATCTTTCAAAGTTAGCCAGATAATTTGTAACATTTAAAAGTAACTCAATTCGAACAAAATGTAAAAAGACTCGAGAAGAGTTTATATTCAATGTGTTAACCAAAATCAAAATAATAAGAGATGAAACAAATATGGGGTAAACATATTATTATTCATAAATGACAACATAGATATAAAGATTTTTTTTTTCTGGTAATGCTTATCATGAAAATTTGAAATGCATCGAATTAATTGTTATAAAAAATAAATATATATTAAACAAAAAATTTGCCTTTTTTGTACAACTCAAGAAAAACATTGGGATGTAATCAGCTCCCATAAGTATTCCATTAACAAAGTTTGTTCCCGCTCATTTTAAACAACTATTCAACTCAAAATCAGGAATAAAAACCCAAAATTGCACTTGAAACCTAAAATCAGGAGAAAAAACAACTCAAAGTACACCATTATGTTTGTTTTCGTAGTAGACTGGGTCCAAAAAGAACAACCACTTAAAGTGGATGAATCTCCAACAATTGTAGGACAGATGAATGAGTTATATGCATCAATGGAGGCGCGGTGTGATGCTTTGCAGAAACAAGTTAGAGAACTCAATGTGGGAAGTCAACATGGCAAAGTAAGGGATCCACCACACGCTAAGAAGGGCAGAAAATCCCTGTACAGCAGCTTCAGGCCCTCACCAAGGCAATGACACAACCACAGGCCCGCCGTAACTCGTGACTGGGCATTTCTGCCTGTTCGAGTGGCTTGGGCGCACCAGGAGTCCCTTCGGGACTGCAATCCTACAATGTCTTCAATGGAATAAAATGGAAATATCGTCAACATAGGCAGGCCTGCATATGAATATATTTTTACCTATGTTGACGATATTTCCAATTTATTCCATTGAAGACATTGTACATGCATATATGTTACCTGCATATATGCTGACCATATAGATGCATATTGCAGCATATATGCAGTGCATATATGCATATTGCAGCATATATGCCAGTGCATATATGCCGTGCGCGTGTGTGCATGTGTGTGTGTGTGTGTGTGAGTGGGGAAGGGGGAGGGGACGGGGCAGGGTGTTTGTGTGTGCATGTGTGTGTTTGTGTGTGTGTTTGTACAACATAAACAATGGCACGAAAGATTATACTACTAAAAGAAAGACGTCTCCAAACAAAAAGAAAAAAAATATCGCCAATACCACCTTGAACATGAACAAATAAACAATCATCCCCCTTATAGTTAGTATACATTCTTCCTTTTCCAATTACAATAAAGCACCTGCCCAAAATACATGGGACTTGGCATAGATCTAATCCAATTATGGAAGAAGTTATCTCAATTCCCCTTTTTAACACACTCAACCCTTCGGTTCAAGATTCAATAACCGGATTGCCTAAATTAGTTCAACATTTAAGCAAACATGATAAAAATAATAAAAATTAGGCAATTTGTGAGGGAAACGTGATGAAAAGACTAATACGATAGAATAAACGATGAAGATTTATGGTGTGTTGCAATAAACTTATAATAGGTGGAACTATAAGGCTCTGTTTGAACTTTTCATTACAAATTCTAGAACAAAAAATTTAAGGTGATACATGTAGTTTCCCATTCTGGAAACACACATCAGGCACCTTACTAAATAGGGTGAACTTCAATTTCAAATTGAAGACCATGAGAACCCAATGACTTCTCGTTATTCCCAATTCTACAAAGAGAGGGTCAATATCCAACTGTGGAGCAAATTCAATGTACTCATATTTTCGAGTTAGACTGTCAAGAACCTAAAATACATGATTATAGTATTTTTAGGCGCAGAGAAAACTCTTTAACTAAAAATGATAAGAATTTTATAGTAGATCCCATCTATGCCAATGGTGGGGAAGATGAGAAGAATATAAGAATTCCTCTGATTGACGATCTAAATACTTTTTCAAATATGTTGGAAAAGAAATTTAAAAAATACAATAGAAATAAAGCAGAAGTCCAAAGAAGAATGAAGTCATAAGGGAAATAACATTATTAAAGTAGCCAATAATGCTCGGCTCAAAGACGTGAATAAAAAGGCTACCAGATCCAATTATAAAGGATTCTTAAAATCCAATCCCAAAGAAACTAAATGAAAAATCTTATTATGTGGAACATGAGTTTGAATATCTGGCCAAGGGTTAATTATGGATACACGTGACAGAGGTCTAGGGAAATCATAGTGGTCCCCACTCTTCTCTCATACTAGCATCCTTAATATGAATATAATTTGTTCGAATCATGATTCGTTGCTAGTGTCTGTGAAAACTGAGTTGGACATCATTCCTAAAGCATTTAAATTTTAATCTATGTGGTGTAACCGTCATGATTTTGTTGACATGGTCAAATCTTCGTGATGTGGGGAGGTTCGGGCTCTAGTCATGAGGAAATTCTCTATTAAAGTGCAGAGACTTAACGATGTCTTCAAAACATAGAACAAGAACAATTTTGTGACATATTCCAATTAGTTAATGATTTGGAAGATGAAGTTCTTAAAAGCGAGGTGGATTATGATGGATGTAAAAGTGATTCAAATAGAGTTAGTCTTCAAGATTGCATATCTAAACTATTAATGGCCCTTAAAAGTAAAGAGATATATCAGAAGGGGATCATATTTATTTCCCCAAGTCGATTTCTCGTTTCTGAAATTCTTTTAGTCGAGGGCTGAATAAACTATTTCCACGAATCTATTTCAAAGTGAAGAGTTAATGTACATAGACCAAGTTACTGAGGAATTAAATTGTTGTCCAATAATTTATCCTAATTTTTCTTTTCTTTAGGATATTCTCACCAAGGAGATCGTTGGTCGTGATACTAAAAGACGGGGGATATATCATATGGAATATTTCAGTCTTGGTAGAGTTAATAATATGCAACATTCGTCGGGTGTCAATCATAAGCGGATCAGTTGTGGCATCACCGTCTGGGGCATCCTTCTTTTGGCCAAATATGATGCGCCATGTTTAAAGAATGATTTACATAAGAAATATTTCTAAAATGATATAATTTACATTGAATTTGGCCCCAACCAATAAGACGACAATGCTTCTCAACCAAGAATACCTATACTAATGAGAAGCTATAACGAATTTTGAGAAGTTTTAATCAATTGATCCACATATGGTCACCTATACGAATGACTATGCAATGCTTTTAAAGCTCAAGTTTGGTCACTCAAAGTTAAAGTTTCCACAAATCACAAAAAGTTGAAAATGGATTCAATTAAAGAGTGATGATTTCTTAACTCTTTTTTACCACTAGAGAGAAACACGTTGGGAAAAATAGGATCTCACAGCCCACAATGAAATATGCTTATAATATAAACATGAAAATTATTAAAGACAAACCCAAATCATGAAATAATCTTATAATTTAACAAAAATAATGAGAAAAGGAAAGAGAGACTCACAACCCATAATGGCACAACAGGATCTCGATCGGTAACGATGAGCCACACCCAACCATAGCTAATAAAGTTTTGAATAGCACCAATAATAAGCACCACAATGGAAAAAACTCGGACAATATGCCAGCGAGGAAGCCTACACTGACCACAAAATTATACACACATACAAAATCTCAACAACAAACATTTCCATTAAAAAAAACTTTCTCTAACAATACAGATCATAAAATCTTAATATTACCTCAAAAATAAAAATTATATATTAACTTATATCACCATCAAGCAATTAAAACCAAAATATCTCAAATTAGGTGTTCCTAAAATGCCCATCTCGCAAAATCTCAATATAAAATCGAAAACCCATCTCATTTGCTCATCAATATAACAGAAAATGGCAATCCAGAATTCACAATCCTCAGAATAAAGCTAAAGTAAACTTGTTACATATATTTTTTAAAAATATCGAAACAACATTTCAAAGATTTGGTCAGAGTTTACCTAGATTCGGATCTTTTCTCAGTGGCCAAAGACGATGGAGTTGCCACCTTTGGTCGATTGAAGTCTTAGTGGCCAAAATCGATCGGAGATTTTTTACCGGTGGAGGCTTTTTACCTGTGAGAGAGAGTGTCATCCTTGACAAATGAAGAAAGATTTATCCATAGAGAGAGAGAGAGAAAGAGCTGTCCGAAGATAGATAGATAGATAGATAGATAGATAGATAGATAGATAGATAGATAGATAGAGAGAGAGAGAGAGAGAGAGAGAGAGAGAGAGAGAGAGAGAGAGAGAGAGAGAGAGCTGGCCGGAGAAAAAGAGAGAGGCGAGAGCAACAATGAGATGAACGAGAGAGGGGTTTGAGCGGGAATTAAAAGAAATGTTATCTAATGTTTTTTTAGGTGTTTTATATTTTAATAAGTGTACTCAATTTTGGCACACTTTAAAACAGTGCCAAATTTTGGCACTGTTTTAAAGTGTGCTAGATTATCATTAAATCGTGCTAAAATTTGACACAGTTTTAAACTGTGCCAGATTTTTAATATCAGGGGGTGCCAAATTATTGTTTTTGGTGTAGTGTTACCCCTACGCTAAGCGCTTCACAAGCCATAGAATTAGGGAGATTGATGTCCTGGTCAATTGAGTTGGGAGAATATAAAATCCTTTATAGGCATGGATAGTGTTACAGGAAGAGGTCGTAGAAGACTTTATTGCAAAATTCACGTATCCAGAAGAGACCACTACTCCAAGTTTTCCTCATAAGCATACTTCTTTGGAAAAAAACTCCACTCCAAAGAAAAAAGAAAAGATCTCCGACCAATCTGAAACGTCAACTGCCCAACAGATGGCTAAAAATTGCAATGAAAAGAGCAATTAATTATACAAATGAGGCGTACTGTCTAAGGAAATCTTCAATGATGACATTCCAATTTGTAAGTTGTATGTAGATGGATCCTCATGTGCTACATGAAGTAGAGCAAGTTTAATCATCAATACTTCAAACGATATTGATGTAGAGTATTATAACACCCTGCTTATTAAAATAACGGGTGGCTAGTCCTCTACTAAAATAAAACAGGAATCTCGCTGCCTTATTCTTAGCATCACTTTTGAAACCAATTAATTACTAACCACCTATTACTAATTTATGTTGTGTGTCAATTTTAATAATTATTAACATAACATAATAATACTATACTCAAACCATAATTTATTTTGACAATAATAAAAATCTACAATCATATATTAAGTCAAAAACAGAAATCCGTTACATGCAAAACTTAACTGAATAGACGATTATGTGTTACATTCATATAATAAATCTCAATAATAAGATAAAATAAAATAAATCTAACTGACATGGGCCACATGCCCAAATATGAGAAGAATCGTATCTAGAATATAAGAATATAAGCGACTACGTCAAATCCTGCAACAACCCATAGTTGTTCCAGCTCCGATGCCTGGAATGAATAATCACACTTGGCGTCCCTGTGGCTGGACACTTAAATAGTTTTGAAAATAAATTTGATATCGGTCTAAGCTCAAATCCCTTCAAAAATATTTTTCAAGTAATAAAAATGGATAATAAAATATGTATTCATTCTTTCATATTTAAGTTGGTACAACAGTCTCTCATGAGACATTACTCACAACTCATATAAGTGCATACCTAGCGTATGTATCTTACTAATCTAGTTATGCTACCCACCTAACTAGTCCCATTGTACCCTTAATTCCATACGTTACCATGTATCACGCGTATTATATATAATAACTTTCATTTCCACTTAACAATTATAATTCTCAACTATAATTTATCACTTCATTTTAAATAACTTTCACTAGTTATTATTTCAATATTCACATAAATCGTTCCCAATAACTTTCACTACTTATTAAATAGTATTCACAAGTTAATATCACATAACTTATTTGCAATAACTTTCATTATCTATTAAATCATTATTCAAACTAAATGTTTATGCCATCTATACTTCTTCACATTAATATACACAATATTCACGTCATCTCATGCTCCTATATCTTTTCTGTACATATATACGCAATCGTATACCACAAAAAGTAGACATATGTCGTGACTAACTGTCATCCCATAAGTTTATAACCTTGCCAGATGTGGGTCTCTACAATGCCATCATATCCCACGGAATACTCACATCATCCTGGCTATCATGTTGGAATCACATACCGAACTTCTATCGAAACCATAACGTCGGAGGAGGTCATACCTTCCTTGATAGTGAGTCATAACCGTACCAAAAATTACGTCACCTCAAAATTCAACCCTCACAAGGGTATATACGCGGCGCTATGACCTGGAGAATACACTTACCCTACTTTCACTCGTCAGGGAAGATCACCCACATTACAAACCTCCCATGATAGCACTTAGAGGGGCATGCCCTTACATTCATATAATTATATCTTCCACACTAATATAAATATATGTACGGTTTCTACACATGTATATAGTTTCTCAATAATTCCAATTAATCGTTCCTATCATTCGTGGCATAAGCATAAAAAATATGAATATCATTTACATTCTCAATGAGTTAATTACTCAATTAATTAATTTATTCTCAAAATATTAATTTTAGGCACGTATAACTCTCAAACAGCCTATATACCTATTTTCGGCATTTTTTATCACAATTCATTAATAAATCCCCGAGTATGATTTTCCTCAAATACTCTACATTCCACCATCAAAAATTCAAATTTTAGACCTATTTTAAAAAATGCAAAAAAGCAGATCTAAAAAAATCTGAATCACCAATTCGACTTCAAATTTGAATTATAAATGAAAAGTTGAGTTGGGAATGTATTTTGAGTTTTTCTCAAATATCTTCCGGAAGCACTCAAAAAGAAGACCTTGATATCATAACTAGTATATGAAAGTCACATAAATGCCAAGTATAAAACTTCCAATTTTATCTAGAGTTCAACTACACAAGATGATTATATGAAATTTATGCTTAATCTCTAATTAAAATTAAATTCTCATAACTTCATATTAAATTATTTTTCTCAATTCTTCAAATTGTATAATTTACCTATCTATGTGGAATTTAAAAATTTTAAGTTCCAATCTTAAAATATCATAAATATCCATCATCTATATATGTAATTTTAATGGGAATTAAATCAACTATGTTCACAAATTCCTAAATAATTCAATCATAAGTTTTTCTAAATTAATTTACCTACATATGAACTCATAATACCTGAATTTAATTCTAAAAGTTTACCCATAAATTTTCATCATCATGTCTCAAAACCCAATTTTTCATAATCAAGTGTCAAAAACAAAAATTTCATATAAAATCCCAATCCCCCCAAAAAAAAATTTCAATTCAAAAGTTCCCAATTATAATATGAACTATAAATTACAGAAAAATAATTAGCATGATAATTACTTGCCTTAAGGTTTGTAGTGTCTGAATTCGATGAAGATGGTGTCTAGAACTCCCAGAATCTCTTCCCAATTCATGATTTCTCTAGATTTTTGAGTTTACTCTTTACTTTCCTCTTGAACTCTTGAATTTCTCCTCAAATTCCTATTTACTTTCTCTCTAACTCTTTTTATAACTCAACTAAACCTTTAGAATCATGAAAATGACTTTGCTTTTAAAGCACCCTATATCTTTGACTCAGTTGAGTCTGCATTATATAGGAGCTTATCTAGTTTGGAAATAGTGACAAAATTGTGTCCATCCCTAGTTAAACCAAAAAGCCTCAGAACTCTCATTGATACTTTGATATTCCCCTACAAGTTCTTGATTGTATTTCATATACACCACACATTAATACTACATACATAATGTATTTCATTCTCATTATGACCTTGTGTGAGTTAAATCCCCTAATATGATTTTTAAATATTTATTTTGGGATTTAATTAATATTTTCTAAGAATTTTAATTAAGATTTGGAAATTGTAATTGGAACTTAATAAAGCTTTGGGGTTGATTTGCAAATATTTCTTTTGCCTTAAAATTTTCTTGGGTAGAATCCAAAAGCGAAAAAAACATTTGTTGGTGAAAATTGTATTTTATAAACACAAAAACACGCGTTTGAGTCTTGATCCTGAACCTACACGTGTTGCACAGGCAACGGTTTGCTTTGTGTTTATGTTCACTCGCTTACATTTGCATTACTATGGACCCTTGGATCATCTCAATCAACGTTCTGCATGTGTTTGGAACTAATCCAAGTGCGATAATTTTAACCAATCAGAGTTGAGCATTGCACTTCTATCTGTGAACCCTTGGATTTGCATCGATTTAAATTATTTTAATCTCAGCCTTTGGTTTATCGCATCGTTCCAGATCCTTCGAATGCCAGTATAAATAAAAGCCTTTTATGAGGCATTTAGAAACTTTTGAAAGTTCCTCGTTTGAGAGAAAAAAGAGAGAAGCGAGAGAAGAGAGAGAAAAGATAAGAGAGAGAAAGGAAACCCTAACCTTGCAAAACCCTAATCCAGAAACACATTTCTGAAATTTTAAACCTGAACGTTTAGATCGTGTGTTGAGAAGTTATCCTCTCTTGTTCTTGATTATCTTTCCAACTTAATCATATTGAGTTTTTTAGTTTCTCTTCATAGAAACTAGAGAGCTCGTCTCTATGATACATCTCACTTAGATAGATTACTTTTTCGATTTCACTTTTTCAGAAATCTTATTTGTTGGTTATTTTTAAACTGATGTCATGTTCTTAAACCCTAAACCAACAAATCTTCATTCGGATTTCATTTTACTCAACACTATCAGACTAAGATCTAGTTTTGAGATCTTGATTGGGAGTTGCACTTTCTAGATAATATTTTCAAAACCCGAAAGTGTTAGGATCTTGGATATTTCACAACGAGATTCCCTCTTGATCTATGGATATTTTCAAAGGCCTAAAAGTCTGGTTTAGCTTTGACTAAATTGATTTTGGAATTTCTTGCATATCTAGTGATTTTGTAATTTGATTAAGTCATTATGTCTATATTAAGTGTGAGTGTGTTTCAAGCATATGTTAGAGAGCACATCACCACTACACTTTCACTCAACCACATTTAAAGTGTTGGTTATATAATCTTGAACGTGTTTGAGTCAACGTAAATACTGGAATCAAGTAAAGTTACGAAGCTCGAGAGAACATCAACAACAACAACAACCTTCAGAGAAGTCAGGTCTAATCTAGAGGAGTTGGTAACGATTCTGAACTTAGTTTAGGTGTGTTTGTGTGGTTTGATTATTAAATAGCTTGTCATTTTTTACTTTGATTTTAGTGGATTTCATAGAGGTCACCGTGTATGTTTCCCCAATTGGGTGGGGCTTTACCACGTTAAAAATTACTTGTGTTCTATTTCGTTTTCTCATCACCTTCTTCTTAGCTGTGCTGATTTAATAGTTCAAGTTTTGTTTTTCAAAGTTTTATTACTATAGATCTGAAATAACTCGTTCATACTCATTCAAACTATTTTGATAAGTTTTTTTTTTGTTTTGATTAAAAGAGTTTCTTCAACAAATAGTTCGGAGCCATTTTAACAGTTTAACTTTGTATTAAACATCATAAGTGGCATTTTTCACCTTTCGCCCAAATTCTTAATTATCTAATATAACTATTAAAAAATGGTATATTCAAAGACGAGTTCAACACGTGGAAGTTATTAATATTTTTATCTAATGTCCTTTCTCTACTCCTTCCAAATTTTTTGTCCAGTTGATGCTTAATTTCCATCATTTCTCGACCTTATCTCTCCCTAATTAATTATAGCAAACTTTGACTCTCTCTCCGGACTCTATAAATTATTACATTGTCTAAAATCTCCTTGGTAAGTGTTTAAGTGGCTTCTTTATGTTTTTATTCGTTATTTATCTCATGGGTTCTTTCAAGTTTTGTAAATTGTATATTCATAAAAAATGTTACATTGAATGAGAATCCATTGTGATGGTTACCAAAATATATCAAGACTTATTTTTATTTTTAATTATCATTATATGATGCATTTGTTATTTGATTTTTCTCACTTCTCATTTCTTTTTCCCAGTGAGTCTTTGTTACCCAGTGAGTCTTTTGTTAACTTATAATAAGCAAAAAAAAAGTTGTCAAGGTTTATTCATGTTTTTTATTTATTATTACTTTTCATTATTAAGTTCAATTTCATAATTGTTTTTTGTGGAAAATAAGTATCATAATTTTATAATATTATATGAAAGAATTGCTTACTTTCATTACTTTTGTACATTATTTGTCCAAATACTTATAATGTATGTTGGATAGGCGTAATATATGTCCTCGGTGGTTGGGGAATTGTGGAATGATTATTCTCACCTATCTTTATCACGCACACAACTTCAATTTCATAATGATGTAGGTTTGATCAGACATCATTTGTGCATGTAGTTAAAGCACACTCATTAGTTATGGCAAAACCTATAGATGACTTAAAAAGGGATAGGTATTTTTTTCTGTAATTATATGTTATGTATATATTTTCATTTTGATTTACATATGTAAAACTTCTACCATATTATGGTCTAATATATAGTGAACTTAGACCTTGGTCAAATATTAACTAAATTAGCAAAATGATATGTACATCATTTTTGGGTTATTTTAATCTTTTAGATCAACTGCTTGGATGCGTTGATATATTATTGTAGTTTTTTGTTCATTAATCCATGAATAACCTTTGATACACGTGATGCTCATGGTGAAAAATTGTATATCTAAATTTTTAATTTTATAATTGTCGTTTAAATTATGAATGACACATTACTATACCATTTTTTTTTCTATTTCTTATACCTCTTTAAAAGGTAAATATATAGTTCATCAATGTTTAGTAAGATTTGGATACTAACCATAATGAAACCTCTTCCAAATAATAAAATCTTATAACTAATTTGTAAATTTTATCGGTATACTTATATTCCAAACAATTTACTAACTTTATTGATTTTATATTAATATTAATTTTGCAATTTATTTAAATTAGTGTTCCTATGTGATTATATGTACATATAGACTTTACAAATAAAATTTACAATACGCTCGCACATCACGCGACATAGTATAATGTAAATGTGACAACCCGCTATCCGGAATAAAGGGTGGCCAGCCCTATACCCCGATAAAATAGGAAATCATTGATAAATATCATTCTCAGCATCACAACAATATGCAAAGTATAAGGAATAACCACTCTATATTCCAGAAAACGGGTTATCAAAAACTTTGATTTGAATTGAAAAGAAAACATTTTCAACAACCCATAATAGAAATAGAGGGTGGAAACCCCCACAAGCGTATATAAGAAACCCAAAAGATACAAAAGGACCGAACGAAAGGTCGGTCAATATAACCATACAACATGCAAGTAGTACCAAGTGTTACATAATAGATCCATTACACAATTACAACGGTTTGGGCAACAAGCCCGAATAAACTGAGCATAACTAGAGACATAAATAGAGGCGTCTACACAAAACTCCCGTGAAACCCGCACAATGTCACGGCTCCTCAAAACATATGGAAGGAAAAGTCATTACGGGCGACCGTGCGGCGGAACACCTGAACGGATTATATATATATATACATATACAACAAGAAAGGAAAACCGATCAGGGCTAGGTATATGTGATCAATAGATAAATGAAAGGTATGACAATGATGCACAATAATCAAGAATGATAGTCTAGCATGGTAACATCATATAGGGAACTAAAACTGATAAAGGACTATATAGAGTGAAGTTCATGTTAAAACAGAATTAAAAGTACTTATGAGCCTTTAACATCATTCAACATATTTCAATTTCAATCTTCTTTCTCCATTCCTTATCAGGAATATAATTATCATCATGTGCTCTATGTGGCACTAATCTCAATAGCATGCTCTTTGTGGCATAAATTTGCTCTTTATGGCATTAATGTTCCATCGAGTCCAACTCGATAATTAGAATAGTCATAAATATAAATATAACGATTCTAAGACCGCCCGTCCGGGTTTCCCCACTGTGCGCGTCCCTAAATAACCATCATCTTTCAGGGCCTAACATAAGACAACCTGGGATCCTATCGAAACGTCGCGAAGCGGCCATATGCCTGCGGGGTAGTCAAGACCACACCCAGAATCTCCTCCCCATCGCAGAAAAATATAAAACAAGCGCTCATATGGCCTAGGACTATATCCACCCTGCATTCATTAGCCAGTGGGCTTCACCAATCGCACGGACATCCCTTAAGATGGTATTTAGAGAGGTCTGTAACATCCATTTTATTTATTTCCATTACATGATTTAGTAAATTATCATTTACCTTATCAATATTCCCATTTTAAATAAATGTATAAGTTAAATCGAGACTATTGTAATTCGTACCGACATAGCATCCTCAAAAGGAATTCAGACTCCAAAGTTATCCCCAAGGCCTCTTTTAGGCTTTAATATGAACCATCAAGTCAAATCTAACTCGAGTTGAATTCTAAAGTCTCCAAATTGACCTTAATAGATCCTAGACCCTAATAAAACTACAAGACCGAAGAAATGCCTAAGCATCACTTTAAATTCCCCCTTGAATGAATCCTAGATGAACCCTTTCGAGTATAGGATGTCGACCCAACTCAACTAGAACTCTAAACCCTGTGTTTACTTCATTTAAGAAGGTCCCTAATCAATAATCCTAAAGAAAAGGGGGTTAAAAAATGAAAAAGAAAAATTTTGAAAAGTGCAGGGCTACCGAATCGATTCGCCCCCTTGGCCGAATCGATTCGGCCAGAAAGTTTGAGATTCTGCATAATTGCCGAATCGATTCGGATGAGAGCCGAATCAATTCGGTCAGAAAATATGGGTTTCTGCATAACTACCGAATCGATTCGGATGAATTTCGAATCGATTCGGTTCACAAGACCTGGGCACTGGACCTAACCGAATCGATTCGCCCAGAGGGCCGAATCGATTCGGGCCTGCGATTTTGCCAAGAAATGGCTATGGAGTCTTGGACTCCATTTTATACCCCAACTCAAATCTCTTCAAACCAAACTTATATATCAACCCTAAAATAACATCAATGATACTATTGATCATCTAAAACCTCATGAATCATCTTTGAGTGGATCAAAACCCAAAAATACATAAGAAAACTCTAAGTTTGCTAAACTAAAATCAATACACCATTTCCACAACAAATCATTTATCTCAAGACACAAATAGCAAGTAAAAACTTGCCTTGATTCAGCAAATATGCAGATTCCTTGGTGTAGTAGAAATCTCTCTCTCAATCTCCAAAGTTTTCTCTCTACTCTTCTCTTACCCTCTTAGGTTTAGGAAGGGATTTTGGGGAAATTAGAAGACTTAATAGGCTTAAGTCGCGACTTAAGGTAAATGCCCCACTTAATTAACCAAAAGTGCGATAAAATAATACGCAATAGCATAATTAAGGCACAACCAGTCAAAAATGCCCAAAACTACAAAATACAACATGGCACATTATTTGACTATTTCACACATTCCGGAATTGACTGCAACCTCCAAATTATCATTTGGACATTTTAAAATTCAATTTAGGTTCCGGTATCATAATTAAGCCAAATATCATTTTAAATTCAGATGATATTAATAAGCATGACCTAGCAATATTTTCCCATAATTATGATATGTATGCTAACTCACAGTAAATATCAACTTTTCTACATTGAATTAACATTCAATTCATAACCCCACACTGGTCTCTAATTACTATACTAAGTAATTACTATAAAGTACGGTCTCACAAGCAAGGGTTATTACATACTCCCCCCCTTATGAGGGAATTTTGCCCCCAAAATTCAGGCATACCTCATAAGAAAAGATGTGGATATTTCTCCCGCATCTCATCCTCGCATTCCCAAGTTGATTCGCTTGCATGATGATGACTCCAATGAACTCTCACTAGGGGCACCACACGAGATCTCAACTTTCGCTCCCCAAACTCAAGGATAGCAACCGGTTGTTCTTCGTAAGAAACATCGGGCTGCAACTCGATATCTTCGAAAGGAATGTGCCAAAGGGCACCTTCACACCTTCTGTACTTCTTCAAAGAAGAGACGTGAAATACATCATGGATTTTTTGTAAAGGTTCCGGCAAGGCAAGTTGGTATGCTACGGGACCAACCTTTGCAATCGCCGGGAAAGGTCCAACAAAGCGGGGTGCAAGCTTTCCTTTCTTCCCAAAACGTTTAATACCCTTCATTGGGGACACTCGCACTAACACTTGGTCTCCAAATTCCAATTCCATATGTCTCCTACCCGCATCGGCATAACTCTTTTGACGATCTTGGGCTATCCGTATGCGGTTTCGAATAAGCTCAATTTTCGAAGAAGTATCTTGGATGATTTCAGGTCCAAGGAACTTATTATCACCCACTTCCAACCAACAAGTGGGCGATCTACAAGGCCTGCCATATAGAGCTTCATAAGGTTTCATTCCGATAGTAAATTGGTATGAGTTATTATAAGCAAACTCAACCAATGGAAGGTATTGTTCCCAACCGCCTTTAAAGTCAAGTATGCACATACGAAGCATATCCTCCAACATCTGGTTTACCCTTTCGGTCTGACCGTCTGTTTGAGGATGATAGGAAGAGCTTAACTTCAATTCAGTCCCCATAGCTCCCTGGAAACTCTGCCAAAAGTGGGACATGAATATTTTATCTCGGTCGGAGACAATATTCAAAGGTACCCCGTGGAGTCTGACGATCTCCTCAATGAACAACTGGGCATAACGATCGGTATCATAATCGGTGCGCACAGGTAAGAAGTGTGCCGACTTAGTCAAACGGTTGACAATCACCCAAATTGAGTCATGACCCTTTTGCGATCTAGGCAAGCCCGTAACAAAGTCCATCGAAATGCTCTCCCATTTCCATACGGGAATTTCGAGCGGTTGTAACAAACCTGTCAGTCGCTGGTGGTCAATCTTAACCAACTGACAAGTAGTGCATTGAGACACAAACTCTGAGATATTCCTCTTCATACCCGCCCACCAATACAAACGACGCATATCTCGATACATCTTGTCCCCACCTGGATGCACCGTGAACTTGGACCCGTGGGATTCCGCCATAACTGCACGTCTCAAATCCCCATCGTCGGGAACCACAAGTCTTCCATGGAAGCGTAGTCCACCCTCAGAACCAATTGAGTACGACTCCGCTCCCTCAGACAACAACTGGCTTGTCTGGTCTTGACAAATTTTATCTCTTTTCTGAGCTTCTACAATCTTTGCTATAATTGTGGGAGTAACCGTAATCACTGAAAGGAATGCTCTCACTCAGGCATCCTCTAGGCTGAGTTCTTTCCACTTAGCTTTCCACACCTCAGCTAAGTCTCCATCAGGCTTTCTACTCAAGGCATCTGCTACCACATTCGCCTTCCTGGGGTGATAATGAATATCAAATTGGTAGTCTTTCACAAACTCCAACCAACGGCGCTGGCGCATGTTCAAATCCTTTTGGGAGAATAAGTACTGCAGCGATTTGTGGTCGGTGAAAAGACTAAACTTTTCCCCCAAGAGGTAATGCCGCCATATCTTCAAGGCAAATACAACGGCGGCGAATTCCAAATCATGTACCGGATAGTTCTTCTCGTGAGGCTTCAACTTACGAGAAGCGTATGCAATGGGTTGTCTCTCTTGTTGAAGAACACCTCCTAGCCCCAGAAGAGATGCATCGGTAAAGACGAGATATTCTAATCCCGGCTTTGGAAATGCCAGGACTGGAGCTGAAGTCAGTCTATCCTTGAGCTCATCGAAAGCCGCTTGACATGAACTGTCCCAAATAAATCTTCCTCCTTTCCGGGTCAAATTCTTCAATGGGCTAGCAACCTTAGAAAATCCCTTAATGAATCGACGGTAATAACCCGCCAAGCCCAGAAAACTACGAACTTCAGTGGGCGTCGTGGGCTGACCCCACTCCTTTACCGCGATCACCTTACTCGGATCCACAGACACGCCGTGGACTGACACCACATGCCCCCAAAATTGAACTTCCTTCAACCAGAAGCCACACTTCTCAAACTTTGCATACAATTGATGATCCCTCAATCTCTGCAGGACCAACCGCAAGTGAGCAGCGTGATCCGACTCTGTCTGAGAATAGACTAGGATGTCATCAATAAATACAATGACAAACTGGACAAGGAAATCCCGAAACACCCTATTCATAAGGTCCATAAACACTGCAGGGACATTGGTTAGCCCGAAGGGCATAACCAAGAACTCATAAGATCCATAACGGGTCAAAAAGGCCGTCTTAGATACATCTTGCTCTCGTATCCTCAATTGGTGATACCCTGTCCGCAAGTCGATCTTGGAGAAGTAGGAAGCTCCCCTAAGTTGATCAAACAAATCGTCGATGCGAGGTAAAGGGTATTTATTCTGGATGGTGACTTTATTCAACTCTCTATAGTCCACGCATAACCGGAGAGAACCGTCTCTCTTCTTCACAGACAAAACTGGAGCGCCCCACGGTGAGGTACTACGCCTAATAAAGCCCTACTCCAGTAACTTCTCAATCTGATCTCTCAGCTCCCTCATCTCCACAAGAGCCATTGGATAAGGAGCTGTTGCGATCGGTCGAGTTTCCGGCATTAAGTCAATCACAAACTCTATTTCCCGACTTAGAGGTAATCCCGGTATCTCCTGAAAAATATCCTCAAAATCCCGAACGATGGGAAGAGAATCTAGGGGAACCACGACATCTCTAGATGCATCTTCCGCAATACAATATAAATAAGCACTAGTGCTACCTTCCATACAAGGCATCACTACTAGGAACATCTCTTGTCCCGGAACCGCAAAAACTATACTCTTCCCGTAACAATTCACTATAGCACGGTACTTCACTAGCCAATCCATGCCCAAAATTACATCATATCCGACCATATCAAGGACGAGCAAATCGGCATCAAAACACAAGTCACCAAGATTAATTCCTACATTTTTACACATAAAGAAAATCAATGAGCCATCGCCCATAGAGGATTCAACACTAGTGAAGGTACTTTCAGCAGATTTTATCAAACCCGTAGTCTGAGCAAAACTTCTAGAAATAAAGGAATGTGTAGCACCCGTATCAAATAGAATTCGACCCATGTGCCCATGGATGAGAAACTTACCCTCGATCGCTGGCGGTGCTGGAGGAGCTGGAGGAAGCAAAGCCTCCTGAATATGGTAAACCCAACCGTACTGCAATTGCCCCCGTTGAGGAGGAGCAATCGGATTAGGCGCTTGGGGCGGAAACTGTACATACGGCTGCTGTGGGGCCCTTGGAAGATGCCCTCCAACCAACTGAGGACACGCCCTTTTATAGTGGCCCAGCTCCCCACACTGAAAACATTTATTCACCGCATTGTCCTGATTCCTACCTTGGTTATTCCGGAATTGCCCCCCACCTCGGCCCTGTTGGCCCCTACCTCCATTTCCACCTCTACCTCCCTGTGGTTGCTGACCACCTTGACCCTGCCTGTTAGCATTGTTGTTGCCACCGGCATTAAACCCACCGAACCGTTGACGCTTGGACGAATCCCCCTGCTGAGGATCCCTCTCAACCTGCTTGTTCCCCGAGGATTGGGACGAAGACGATGTTCCCCCTCCGCTCCCAACTCCTCCCTTCCTCCCCGCTTGTCCCACAGTAACAACCTTCTTCTTGTTTAGCAAAAACAATCTGTGCTCCTGACAGTGAAGTAAAGCGGCATTCATCACATCACCAAAAGTCACCAGAGATGGATTTCCCAGCAAATGTTGTTTTATTCGCCAATGTAAACCTCCCACAAACTTGGAGATCCTCTTAGCTTCTGGAGTTACCTCATCCGATATGAAACTGGCTAACCGGGTAAACTCTTCCTCGTACTCGGCGACCGACCTCTCCCCTTGAACCAAATCCTGCAGCTTCCTCTGCATTTCCCTCTGAACTGCGGGAGGGAAATACTTTCCATCAAACAAAGCCCAAAAATTTGTGATGGACATGGTATCCCATTGCTCGGGTGTCGTCATTGACTCCCACCAGTGTAAGGCCGGTCCAACCAGCTTGAAAGTAACGAGAATTTGCTTTCTCTCCTCACTAAATTCCACCATCCTAATATGGCGCTACATATCTCTCTTCCACTGGTTCGCCTTGATAACATCCGAACCTCCCTCGAATTCCGGGGGATGTCCCTTAAGGAAAAACTCCCTCACCCGTTCCCATTGAGAAGGTCCCGTAGGAACTAGTGCTTCTTGTCCCCTCACTTGAGCTTGTGGCATTTGTTGGGCCACTACAGTCATCGCGGCGTTGACAGCTTGGGCCACAATATTTGCCACTTCAGCGGCACTGATATTCCCCTACTGCGGTGGAGGACCAAACTCATCCTCAACAACCCTATTACGTCTAGCGGGACGTCCTCTCTTCGGCGGCATCTGAGATAAAGATGAGATAGAGTTAAAACATAGTGTAAGAAAATCTATTTAGCAGAAGATCGCATACATAGGCAGCGAAACAATCCTAACATTAAGTTCTATATCAAAGAACGCTACGGTAGAACGTGACAAGTCCGCATAGATCCTAAAGACTCTATAACCTGATGCTCTGATACCATCTGTGACAACCCGCTATCCGGAATAAAGGGTGGCCAGCCCTATACCCCGATAAAATAGGAAATCATTGATAAATATCATTCTCAGCATCACAACAATATACAAAGTATAAGGAATAACCACTCTATATTCCAGAAAACGGGTTATCAAAAACTTTGATTTGAATTGAAAAGAAAACATTTTCAACAACCCATAATAGAAATAGAGGGTGGAAACCCCCACAAGCGTATATAAGAAACCCAAAAGATACAAAAGGACCGAACGAAAGGTCGGTCAATATAACCATACAACATGCAAGTAGTACCAAGTGTTACATAATAGATCCATTACACAATTACAACGGTTTGGGCAACAAGCCCGAATAAACTGAGCATATCTAGAGACATAAATAGAGGCGTCTACACAAAACTCCCGTGAAACCCGCACAATGTCACGGCTCCTCAAAACATATGGAAGGAAAGGTCATTACGGGAGACCGTGCGGCGGAACACCTGAACGGATTATATATATATACATATACAACAAGAAAGGAAAACCGGTCAGGGCTGGGTATATGTGATCAATAGATAAATGACAGGTATGACAATTATGCACAATAATCAAGAATGATAGTCTAGCATGGTAACATCATATAGGGAACTAAAACTGATAAAGGACTATATAGAGTGAAGTTCATGTTAAAACAGAATTAAAAGTACTTATGAGCCTTTAACATCATTCAACATATTTTAATTTCAATCTTCTTTCTCCATTCCTTATCAGGAATATAATTATCATCATGTGCTCTATGTGGCACTAATCTCAATAGCATGCTCTTTGTGGCATAAATTTGCTCTTTATGGCATTAATGTTCCATCGAGTCCAACTCGATAATTAGAATAGTCATAAATATAAATATAACGATTCAAAGACCACCCGTCCGGGTTTCCCCACTGTGCGCGTCCCTAAATAACCATCATCTTTCAGGGCCTAACATAAGACAACCTGGGATCCAATCGAAACGTCGGGAAGCGGCCATATGCCTGCGGGGTAGTCAAGACCACACCCAGAATCTCCTACCCATCGTAGAAAAATATAAAACAAGCGATCATATGGCCTAGGACTATATCCACCCTGCATTCATTAGCCAGGGGGCTTCACCTATCGCACGGACTTCCCTTAAGATGGTATTTAGAGAGGTGTGTAACATCCATTTTATTTATTTCCATTACATGATTTAGTAAATTATCATTTACCTTATCAATATTCCCATTTTAAATAAATGTATAAGTTAAATCGGGACTATTGTAATTCGTACCGACATAGCATCCTCAAAAGGAATTCAGACTCCAAAGTTATCCCCAAGGCCTCTTTTAGGCTTTAATATGAACCATCAAGTCAAATCTAACTCGAGTTGAATTCTAAAGTCTCCAAATTGACCTTAATAGATCCTAGACCCTAATAAAACTACAAGACCGAAGAAATGCCTAAGCATCACTTTAAATTTCCCCTTGAATGAATCCTAGATGAACCCTTTCGAGTCTAGGATGTCGACCCAACTCAACTAGAACTCTAAACCCTGTGTTTACTTCATTTAAGAAGGTCCCTAATCAATAATCCTAAAGAAAAGGGGGTTAAAAAATGAAAAAGAAAAATTTTGAAAAGTGCAGGGCTACCGAATCGATTCGCCCCCTTGGCCGAATCGATTCGGCCAGAAAGTTTGAGATTCTGCATAATTGCCGAATCGATTCGGATGAGAGACGAATCGATTCGGTCAGAAAATATGGGTTTCTGCATAACTGCCAAATCGATTCGGATGAATACCTGGGCACTGGACCTAACCGAATCGATTCGCCCAGGGGGCCGAATCGATTCGGGCCTGCGATTTTGCCAAGAAATGGCTATGGAGTCTTGGACTCCATTTTCTACCCCAAGTCAAATCTCTTCAAACCAAACTTATATATCAACCCTAAAATAACATCAATGATACTATTGATCATCTAAAACCTCATGAATCATCTTTGAGTGGATCAAAACCCAAAAATACATAAGAAAACTCTAAGTTTGCTAAACTAAAATCAATACACCATTTCCACAACAAATCATTTATCTCAAGACACAAATAGCAAGTAAAAACTTGCCTTGATTCAGCAAATATGCAGATTCCTTGGTGTAGTAGAAATCTTTCTCTCAATCTCCAAAGCTTTCCCTCTACTCTTCTCTTACTCTCTTAGGTTTAGGAAGGGATTTTGGGGAAATTAGAAGACTTAATAGGCTTAAGTCGTGACTTAAGGTAAATTCCCCACTTAATTAACCAAAAGTGCGATAAAATAATACGCATTAGCATAATTAAGGCACAACCTGTCAAAAATGCCCAAAACTACAAAATACAACATGGAACATTATTTGACTATTTCGCACATTACGGAATTGACTGCAACATCCAAATTATCATTTGGACATTTTAAAATTCGATTTAGGTTCCGGTCTCATAATTAACCCAAATATCATTTTAAATTCAGATGATATTAATAAGCATGACCTAGCAATATTTTCCCATAATTATGATATGTATGCTAACTCACAGTAAATATCAACTTTTCTACATTGAATTAACATTCAATTTATAACCCCACACTGGTCTCTAATTACTATACTAAGTAATTACTATAAAGTACGGTCTCACAAGCGAGGGTTATTACAGTAGATCCCATTTTTTCCTTTTCATATCCCATTAAGAAGACCAAAAGACCCTTAAACTAGTCCCAACTAGTCTAAAAAGCCCCCGAGTACTTAATTTTGACTATTTTGACCAATTTCGGATCAACCATGCACTCGAAATTGTCATTCGAGTCACTTAACAGTGTTTTCCATCTCAACCAATAATTTCATCAAACATGTCCCCGTTGAGATATTATCAAATTTTGTCGCGTTTACTCACTTATGACATAATTTTATTTGACATCCAATTATATTTCCTGTAACACATTGGTAAATACATAGTCACACAAATATTAATTCATTTCACAATTAAATTAAATAAATACATAGTCACGCTAAATTAATATTTATTTATTTTCTCATTATTTCTTAATTAAATTAAATTATGTGTCACATGCATAATTTAAATATCAAATCCAATTAAATATACAAATAAAACTATGGGATATTACATACTTCCCCCTTTAAAAGGAATTTTGTCCTAGAAATTGGGATATGTCTGGTACCAAAACCTTTGTATCCTTACACACATGGCATCCGAACATACTCATAATCAAATCATGATAACATTTTGGTGTCTCCGCTATTCACCCGCTAGTAGTATCATCCAGTCTGAAGGCCTACTCGCTATGGCTCAAGATTTGTGACAAGTCTGTTTAAATCATTTCGCATTGTAATAATTTATCATTCGTAACGTCTCACCTATTCAAATATATGAAAAATTATCGCGAATCCAATAAGACAAGCCTATGATTCACTGGCTATATGATCTCAATGTTTAAAAAGGCCCCACTTCCCAAGGTGACAACTTCCTTTCTTACCTAAATCACATAACTCCCTTCTTGAGAGACACCCACAACAATTTTTGACCCCACATGCTAGTCTTTAACTCTTCGATTGGGGACTACAAAACTCTTACGGTATTCATGAATTATACGAAAATAACTTTGATTATCTCAATCCCTATCGACCGACTCTAAATCATGTCCAAACTATGGAACTGATTATTACCTCACCCAACAATAGGGTGGATTACAAGGCCTCCCGCCTCAAGACTCAAGAGGCATATTTCAAATAATATGTGGTACGAGTCATTCCATGTAACTCTACTAATGGTAATTACTCCTCTCAATCACCTTAAAATCTAGAATACGCGTCTTTCTCATCTTTCAACATCCTAGTCACTATTCCTGTTTACTCGTCAGTATACGAATAATTTGTCTCATTCAAAATGAACCTCATCCCTAGCGCCTCCTGATACTCCCAATTGGAGGTGGGACTTAAGGATCTTATCCCGAGTCACATCAATTTTTAGGCGACTTCTTGTGTTAGTTCATTTCCTCTCTCAAATGAAATGTTGGGTGCATTACCCGATAATGTAACTTGCCCAAATTAGCAATAATTATTCCACCTAGGTCAACCAATCCCACAAACCCAAATGAATTCTTAACCTATTCACTATGTTGGTAACCCAATAATGAACTTTATCAGTTCGCCCATCCATTCCGTCACTGGAATCACAACTAGTGAAAGTATTTATCCAAAATTCTGGAAGTCAATAATGATCAAGTATTTTTCCAAAACTCTAGAAGTCATACTCAAGTTTGTCACGGTCAAAATGTTGAGAATTCTAAGGATAAAGAATGCTCGAGCCAGGGAACTTACTCGGCTATCCTCAACAACCACGACAGAAGTCAAGTTAACCATCCCTATGGAAGTTCTTGTGCACACAAGTCTAGATGTGGAAGTTATGGTCAGTCACACTGCGACGGATTTAGGACCTTCATGGATGGATACTATAAAAAATTACACTGACAAACATCCTGATGATCCAAAAGAAGCCAGGAAATTACGGTTAAAGGCATCCAGTTATGTGTTAGAGTAAGGAGTCATTTACAAAAAAGGATACACTGTTTCATTGTTTCATTGTATTCACCGAGCCAAAGTAAAATACTTTACTAGAGAAGTGCATGAAGGTTTCAGTGATACTCATTCAGTCGGCTGATCATCAGTACGCAGGATATCAATGCATGGATATTATGGTCCGACTATGAGAGCATATTGTATTTCCTTTGCAAAGAAGTGTGATAAATGTCAAAAAAATTCCATGATTCACAGAAGATCGGGGTCTACCTTAACTCCCATTACTTACCTTTGCCCTTATGATATTTGGTAAATTAATTTGGTCAACCCATTATTGAGGACCAAAGGAAGATTCAAATACATGGTAGTAGAAGTATATTACTTCACCAAATGGGTGAAGGCTTAGTCGTTGCTTAAAATGCCTTATGAAAGAATTTTCCAGTTCATATGGAAACATATCATATGCGGGTATGGAATGCCATATGCCTTCATCACTGATTATGGCACTTAGTTTGACAATGAGGAGTTTGTAGAGTACTGTATTCAGTCCAAGATCCAGAAACTTCACTTTGCCCCTTGATTACCAAAAAAACCATACTTGAAGGGTTAAAATAAAGGTTGGAAGATGTTAAGGGAAACTAGATAAATAACCTACATAGTTTTCTTTTAGCATATAGAACTACGTCAAGGACAGCCACTGGTGAGACTCCTTACGTGCTTATTTTTAGAACATAAGCCATGGTACCAGTCGAGGTAGGTCTACCGACTCAAAAGGTGTTAAACTTTGATTCCCCCAAAAGTGATCTAATAAGGAGATTGGATTTAGACATGGTTGAAGAAGCTAGGGAGGACACTTCACTTCGAATGGTTGCTTATCAACAAAGAACTGCTAGATTCTAAAATAGGAGGATCAAGCCGAATAACTTGAAAGAAGGGAACTATGTCCTTAAGAAGGTAATCAAGAAGGTAAACAAGTTGGAACCAAAATATCATTGTCCTTACTACATCTCGGCATTCGTTTGACTAGGAACTTATCGCCTGGAAACACCTGAAGGGGAAGAATTTAAGAATCCACAGAACTCCGGTCACCTTCGAAAATATTTTCAGTATTTTTGATTTGATGTAATATTTTCATCCAATTTAATAAAATTGTGATTTACTAACAATAAGGCTTCCTTTTTATGTTTCTTTTTTCGAGATACAACGATATATATCCCTTAGAGAGCTAATAAAATTTTCCAAGTTTTCCAACATCAAAATTCAAATATTTCCAACTTTATAAAAAAATTAGAAAATTTTTGGACTTCACGTATCACTTAGTCTTTAATAGATCACAAACAAGAAGTCCCACGAATCCCAATTAACTTTTCCAAGTTCAAAAAGGAAAATTCTTTTAAACTTTATGTATGACTTCATCTTCGACAGGTCACGAACAAGAAGTCCCTGAAACTTCATGTATGACTTAAGTAATAAATAAGGAGTTTTACCCGACAAAGTTAAATTAAAAAAAAAAACTACATTACTAATACACTTGGTCGTTAATGGTAACTAATGCAAACACTTATCTCTAAAAAAAATTTTACCTAAGTGCATTAGTAGAACCTAGGGTCCTACAACTCAAGGTCATAACTTGAACAGAAATAAATCAATTAAGTAAATTAGTTGGTTGCATAAAAAATAAACGAATTAAAAGATGAATTATAAATCAAAGACTAAAGTAGATAGATAAACATGTCTGCTAAAAAATAGTATTTTTATTCCATCAAACTTTTACACAATCAAAAATAAGAAAGAAAAACAAATTCATTTTATAGCGTATTTTCCTTAGGCCTTATCCATCCCAGCAGGAGGAACATCAAGAGTACTGGGCAAAGTTGTAGTTTTAAATTCTCTCAAAATATTACACCCCTTATTGCTTGGTCGATCCAACAGATGGGGGGGAATGTACTAATCTTTTCCCTAAAGACCATAGTCCCCTAAGTATTTTCTCATTAAGCTCTGAGGAAGGGTGTTGGTCGTAATGCACTTGGCATCAATATTCAATAGAGGGTATGGATAGTCCAACATGCTTGGATTATGCCAATGCCATAAATCACTCTTATCATCTACCTTGAATAACCCCTGTACATTCAACCAACCTCATATGTATCCTTCTTGACGATATTTCTCTAGATGATCATCCAAATAAATTAAGGCCTTATCATAATAATCCATTCATATAGCTTTAGGTTGTCTATGGAAGTGAAAAGTTAGTCGGTCCCTCGTGTCTTGGAGATTCTGAATGGTTTTATCTTTCACTTTTAATAATGTTCAGTTAGCCGAGCAATAACCACTTATCTGTAA
This sequence comes from Sambucus nigra, assembly GCA_949130495.1. Taxonomy (NCBI): domain Eukaryota; kingdom Viridiplantae; phylum Streptophyta; class Magnoliopsida; order Dipsacales; family Adoxaceae; genus Sambucus; species Sambucus nigra. The sequence continues at coordinate 704,564,831 of OX422207.1, forward strand.
TGCAAGCAAGATTTGGTCTTCAACTTTAAGTCTTCTATTTTAAGATTTCTAGCTCCTCCAAGCTCCAAGAAAGAAACACCTTCTTTCAGCATTACCTCAGCCTACTTTTTCTAGCTCTCTAACTCATTCCTTAAATTTGTATTCTCCTTTTCAAGAAGAGTAGCAACATCCCTAGCACTTTCCACTTTCCTATTTAACATTAATTCTTTCATCCTAGAGGTGGAAGTGATCTCTAGCAGCTTCTTATAAAAACCTCAACCTTCATTAAATGCCTCATACTTGACTTCGTATTTAGAATGAAGTTGAGCATGAGCAATATTATGGTCATCCTGAAGCTGCTCAATGATATCATAGTATGCTACATTATTTTTCACAACTTTGTCAAAGAGATAATGTATGCGTACATATGACTCATTTACTTGGTCAAATGCATCTTTATCGAAAAAAACCCTCCAATTCAGTCTTAGCCAGTCTTGCGTATCCATCTTCTAACAAAATTTTTCTATGGCTTAATAATTTGGTTTCATTAAAGATCATTATGTTTTTCCTGGCAACAAACTAAAGAGCAATAGTATTAAAATACCAAGTCCAACAAATCAGAGTAAGCAAGCATAATCAAAGGTATACAATAGCAAGTTTACTAAAAGAAATTTTTCATTCATCACCATAAAATGTATTACAATGGATTTTTTCATTACAAAGTTCAAAAAGAATAAGAAACAAAGGTAAACATGAAATGAAGACAAACACAAGAGCAAGTCATCAGACTGAAAGAGATTTACGCCTTCTCGATGTCCTTGGTCGATGCTTGTAGAAGGATGGACTCATTCCCAATTATAGGTGCCGAGGATGATTCCCTTGTCCCCTCTTCAGTATCAATTTCTTCGTACAAGTTAGGAGGGGAACCAGGGTCATGCCTTCGGAACAGGTCAGAGTCACCTACAGTGCAGTCCTCGTTCAAGGCGGAGGTCTATCCATATTTAAAGGACATCTTCTTGCCATACTCAATCTGGAAAGCAGCTATAGAGAATGCCTTGTACCATCCCATATCGAAGGCATTTTCCTTATCTTTTTTATATTGGGACTTCAACTCCCAAAATTTCTTCTTTTTAGCAGCCACCTCCCAAGCCGAGCTAGTTTTTTTATCCTCGACAACCATCAACTTATCCTCGCGAACCTTCATTTTATCGTCGGTAATCTTTATTTTATCTTCTATTACAATTGCCCTATCTTCAACCACCTTTGGTTTCTCTTGAAATTAATTATATTCTCTCTCAAAAGCTTCCTCATAATATTTTAATAATTTTCTCAAGCCTTCAAAGGCCTCCTCTATATCAGTTGATGATGACCTCAGCTGGTCATCTCTGGTAAAAAATTGGTCATAGTTTACCAAAAATTACCGAATAAGGAAACAATAAAAAAAATATTACATATACTTAAAGAAACTACGGAAAATAGACGAGGGTTAAGATTTTTACCAAAGCTATGTTTTGATTTGACCTCTCTAATAAACGGGCTCTTGACATGGGGTTTACAGTCAATAAATTTGTTGGGAGAACTTCAGCCCTAATTAGTCCTCTGGCCAGCCTAGGGTTCACTACCATAGAGGCAGAATAAAAAATAACATAGTTGTAAAAAGTCTTCTGGACCATTTATTGTTGGACAGATAGTCCTCTTTTCAGTCTCTTGAACTGAGGCTCGGTGGTTTTGGCCTCCTCAGTATTAATGACTAGGGTAATCTTAGCAACGGTGTTAGTATTATTTAGTGGTGGAGAAGATAGACCAACCATAAGGTTTGGTACCCTTATCTTTCCCATCTCAGTTGCGAGGGATGTCTGGATAGCAGTGATATTAAAAAATTCAAAGGAGAAGGATGTCCTTCCTAGTTCTAATTCCTCAACTGCAAAAGATGTGGAAACCAGTTTCTCATCCAAATTTATGGGAACCTGGGGAATCACTTCAATTAGTCTAACAACAAAAGATATATTGGATATTATAAGATCCAACAAGATAGAAGCTTCTCTAGGGTTCTCTTATTCTACTCTTTGATAAATAGACCACAAGAACTTCAATTCATCCTACCTCACCACACCTTCCTTGGGGTAATTCTTTTTACTTTCCTCTATAAAAATAAAACAAGAGTGGTTAGTCATCATATCATCAAACAGTTAATAAGCATGGAAGAAAAAAAAATAAAGGTGCTAAATTGACCTACTCCATGCCCATCCTGGGGCATATGGAACTAGTGTACTTTACCCCCTCATAAAGGGGGAATATTTATGGTTCTTCACCACTACACCATAATCCTAATAGTCTTTATTTGAATTGGGAATATTAACTACTAGAGTCATAGTTCCCTTCCTACTCTTAAGATAATAAGTGTTTTCCCCTATTGTTCCCTATTTGTAACAATACATCAACTCAGGAATACCAATATGGGTCCCATGGATTTTGTTCAAATGATGGACCTCGTTTTCTACCCTCCGAGTGTTGGGGGCTAATCTATAAAGGACCATATTGAAGTGTTTATAGACACAATGAATAAGGTGGGGATCTAATGGCCCTCGTCATGTGACAATAAGTCCACAAGACCTTCCACCAATTCCAAGGGTACCTAATCAGGAATTTTTTGTCTTTTCCAAAACTCTGCTGAGGAATCCTCATCCACAATGTTCACCATTGTTTGAATGAAATAAAAAAATGGGTACAAAATAAACAAGTCTTATAAAACTTACTATATGACAATTAGGAAGAAATGGCAAAGGAAAAACTCAACGAAATAGATTGCTTAAGTGCAAAGGTTGAAAGTGAGAAAAACAATGTGTGTGTGTGAGGGGGGGGGGGGGGAGTTCATCCTGTTATATCTTACCTCAAAGGTTGTAATGATTAATTGAACCAATTATTGAACTCTTGAGGGCAGCACGGTTCCCAAAGACATGACAAAGTTAAGCGTACCCTTTGGCGATTCATTATTTTTCAAATTATTCATAAAAATTACACTACCTAATAAAATGGAGAAAAATTTACTAGTCTAAGTTATTATTCTGGAGCATTGGAGGCTATTATTGTGGTCCAAATTATTCATGACAAGTGGACCTATGATATTAGGACACCTGTCTTCATGAGTATACACCTCAGATCTTTATTTATACCCGATCGGCCTCAAAACTACGTGGTCGACCAACTTATGAAGATGAACCACCAATAAGAACAAAGGTCATTCACATGGGAATTATCAAGAGGCATTCCACACGTACTTTATAAGATCAATAATCTCACTCATTATGTGTAATTATAAGTGCATGAATGTATAAAGGCATTCTAGCCCCTGGTTTCCGAACTACTATAAATATCTCGTTTCCCTTAGCTCAAGGGACAAGTCTATTGCTCACAAGCAAGACTACCCATAACTTTATTTAACTATCCTCAATAGTAATACCATAACAGTGGAAGTAGGCTTTCCCTAAGCTGAACCACTTTAAAAATCCTTATTGTTCCTTATTATTTTCATTTACATTACTCAACTAATTATCTGTGATTCCAAAATTGGTAATTATTAGCTAAAATTAAGTCTCTACCAATTTCGGACATCAACCTTGTCCTTGTGATCAATACGTCTTCATCCTGAGGATCTACTGTCTCGATCTGATAACTTTGGGTTAGTTTCTTCAGTTCTTCCTGCTCAATCAACATGTAGTAACATTCTCATGGTTCTACTTGGCTTCATCTCACTACCCCACTGCATATCATGATGGAAAGTTCAAGCAATGATGAATAGTGGAGGATAATTTTTCAAAGATCTTCAAGCCAACCGTGTTGAAGCAAATATTGTAAGTCGTGCTACTCTCTTGTTTAGGATGAAAAAGCACATCATTTCAGTTGTGCAGGTCACCACATCCCAATAATGACTTCTAGCTCAGTTGTTCCTAAGGGTTACACCTTCTCCGATGAAAAACCAATAAGTGGGCAGTGGTATACCTACAACTTTATGTTCGCCAACTTCAGTATCTTGAAATAGTCATAAAATAATACATCTATGGAGATACCATTATCCACTAAGATACTTACAGCTGACCTCTCACGAAAAATCATGGTGATGAACAAAAGGTTATAATGTGGGTAAAATAAACAAGACAAATCATCCATGAAAAATTACTATTTAGAAATCTTTATTTACCTTACATGGACATGGTGGAACCGCTTTGGCCATTCTCACAATACTGACATGTGTGTAAGCTTTCACCTCATTTAGGTATCCCTTCCTATCAATTGATTCATTTTTGCCACTGGTATCTCCTTTAGCAATGAATAGCACCCAAAGGGCATCAGGTTAACATTATCTACAAATTCCTTGAGCTTATTTAGGTGATCGGGATCAGTTTCATAATTTAAGTTGTCGTCATTGCCTCTTTTATCGTCATCTTTACCCTTTTAATGAGACTTGGATCATCTCATTAGTTTTTGAACATAATTGGGTTCAACTTCTAGGCCATACTTATCCACATACTTTGTCAGCTTGCCTTTTTGGATCAATGACTCTATTTTATTCTTCAAAGCTAAAAACCTTTCATTATTATGGCTATTATCCTTATGGAACTCATAGTATTTGTTTTTATCTCTCCTGCCTAGAGATGACTTTAACTTAGTCATCCACTTCACGTTTTCACTTCACCAAATCTCATTAAAGATGTGATGAATTCCCACAGTGAGAATTGTGTATTCGTCAAATTTTTTGGCTTATCTGAACTTAACTTATTGGATTCTTTGTACTTCTCTTTCTTTTCGATCTTTGACCAACATTGCACGTCGTATGATTGGATGCCTTCATATCCATTACTTACTCGACATTCATTATCTTCCCCGTACTGGCTAAGAGCTTGGCCATTATGTTCGATGATTCTTTCTTTAGAGCCCAATATAGTTTTCAAGGTAATCAACCACTCATAATGGCATTCACTGTGATCTTCTCATTAGAGTCTATCACCTCTAATTATTTCATGTTTAATCGAGTGGTGTACTCCTTTGTAATTTCATCCGCCTTTGGTATACGCTTAACAAGTAAACCACTTTTTTCACAAGCTATGTGCGAAAGTAAAACTTATTTACAAACAGGTAGCTAGCCGCCTGAAGTTGAAAAGTTTCCCACTATGGACACCATTGTACCAAATTTGGGTTGATCTAAATAAGTTATTGGAAAAATCCCTACACCTCATATAATCTAGAATGGAATAACTATTTGAAACAACCTGGTATTATTCCATATAAAGCATTAAATTGGGTTTTGTCATATCTAGGCATTACTATAGAAAATTTTAACTTAGATGGCATCGGATAACCCACTACAGATAATGTGAATGGTGACCTTTTAACGTAATCCCTCTACAAAGGGTGTTCAATTTTTATGAGATCGCCTAATCGATATTCTGATTTTTCAACCTATCCCTACCAAGGACGGTCTTCCATATCGAATTTAATGTCTTCTGAGCTCGTCTGTGACTCTCAACCGAGATTTCCTAATTCTTTAAAATGTTCTTGGATCTGGTCGACTCATGCACGCTCTTTTTAGACCTAGACGAACATTGAGCCCTCCTAGTCTTAGATTTACAATATTCTTATCTATGCTCCCAGTGCTCTCATGGTTCCCCGCAAAGATGTGCTTGTACGACCCTTGGTATGAATCAATCAAAGGTAGAGGCCTTGCTCAACCTCTACAATACACTAGGATGTTTCGTTGAGTCCGTCTGATCGTCACCATACCTAGTTGATGGGATGGTAGACGTTGATCCTGGCATGTAGTATTGGTAACACCAATTGGATTGGCCTACTAGATTTACTTCCTACACCTTGTTCACCTAAATCTAGCCCCCTAGGATTTTCCACTATTTTCTCTTAGTGGACCAGCCTTCTATCCCTGTATGGGGATAGAGGTGGCATTTCACACTTTTGGTCTACATTTTCCACATTTGTATGGGTGACTTAGTTCATTTTTGGACTATTTTTTTAGCTAAGATGTACTGGTATATTTGCTTCGTGTTTTCCTACATAACCTCCTGACTCTTAGCCAGACTCTCGAGGATTCCCTATAAATCTCCTAAACCAACTGGTGTAAATGGAGGGATCCCCTCTCTTTCTCTATTGCTTTTTGGGTTTTCAAACATTTTTTAAGAGAATGCACGAAAAATAGATTATTATAATAACAAAATAGAGTATTGAAATAATAAGCAAGTTAAATTGTGGGAAGTGTGAATGTAAAATAGAATTTTGTTGATCTAGTTGAGTATTCAAGGAATTTTTAGGAATGAAATGAAATTTCCCTCTAAGATATATCAAACCCCATGAAACCCTGCTAAATTGGATTACAATTCATTGGCTAGTTCAAATTGGTTGGCTAGTTCAAATTGGCTTTTTTTTAGCACCAAAAAATGAAAATGGTGGAAAATGACAATTGTTATGTTGTTCCAGAGATGACATCAATTTGTTATGCCCTAAAATTGGTACATTGGTTATCTTGGTTTAGATATAGTAATTATAAGAAAATAACATATAAGAGATCTAATTACTTAAATAAAAACTAGGGAAAATATGTATAGAGAAAGAGAATTATAACTCAATATACGTGATTCAGCCAAAATTAGTGCATATGGCCACTTGTCCAATGTTTATTGTACTGAATTACTAGGCAAAACCCATTAGTCGAGTACAATAGGGAAGCTCTCAAGTTGTCTCTAGAATTTGGCGGCATAATAGTCAATAAAATCTCGGATCCTTCCAAATGTGGGTATTGTGTGTTACTTATAGAGGCTATTAGAGGAGAAAGAAAAGGGAGTGCCACTTGGCTCACCTTTATAGGCTAGGTGAGTGCATGCTTTACCTACATTCTGAGAGAATAATCATGAGTTATTTAAAGGCACGTGGGGGGGAATATTGGCATATCTTCCATATGTACACACGTATTAAATATTGTTGACACCATTAGTCACAAAATGGATGCTTGATATAACAGGGTTAACTAAAAGTGTTAGCTAACACTATTAAAATACGGAGTTAATTACTTTATTAAATGCTGAGTCGACCTTCTAATTAAGGCCAACCAGATTTATTCTTGAGGTTGACCTCATTTCTATTGGTATGCTAGTCCAAGTATCCTCCTCTACTTGGTCCATGAGACATCCCATATTTATGGTATAATAGACATAACTCTTTATCATTTGATGAAACACCATCTAAAAAGACAAAACAATAAGTGGGTTGACTAATGCCAGCAAAATTTTCTATTCCTCTCAACATGATACTATTCTCCATATTAAAAGAAAAATGCATGATCTACCTCTTGGTTTTCCAACCTTAATAAAAGAGGACCAATATTTAATACCGGTTAAAAGTGCATATTGTATATAGAAAAGGAGACCCGATAAAAATTATTTTATCACACCTAGAGGTAAATGCTCAATACTTTACCAAAAAGTTTATCAACCAAATCACGTTTTAATCTTGTTTAATCATGTCGATGATAAAAAGTACGAAAGAGATCAATAAGAGCACAACATAAGATGTACGAGGACAAAGACCCACTAACAGGAATGACTAAAAAAGGGTACTAATGACTAACCTTCATTTTGTACTAACTCACACCTCACACATTTTCCACCAATTCGTAGTAAGCCGGAGTTCCTTAAACACTGATAGTGTTTCTTAACATCTCTTATGTCTCGACACACATCGACAATGTTGCACGAGGCTTTGTCTTCAAACTTGGGAGTTTGATCAATGATTTGAATCTAAAAACAAGAACCTCAAAGATGACAATACTTCTTGTAGGGAGAAAGTCCCAAAATGTATAGAAAGATGATTTTTGTAAATGGTTTCTTGGTTAAATCTTCGTCTTCGTTGACACTAATAAACCTATAGAAATATATGTGATTAAATTCAAAGAATAGAAGAGGAAAAATATGAAATATGTTTAGAAAATGGGTTCCCTCTTTTTCACAAGTGTTTTCTTACCTTATTATAAAATAAGAAGATAAAAAAGCATGCAAAAATCTCTCTTGGTATTTTTTTTCTTGAAATGTTTGAGAAATATTTTGAAATGAGGAGAATTTATGGCATAAGGAGATAATACCATCCAAGTGGGTTACCCCAATACCAATGTAATATAAAAGGTCATATATTCTACGCAAAGCATGGGTGAGAGTATTGTTGGGAGCTATCATATCCGATTAGCACCCAAAAAGTGACGCTTGGCACACAAATCTACAAGATCCATAAAGCTCTAAAAAGGAGATTCACAGACATTTATGTGTTGTTGTAGCTTCGTTATGGTGAGGAAAATACTCGTAGAGGCGAACCAGTGGCGATAATACAAGTCGCAAGAATGCCCAGATAGTTCTGACAGAACCCTTAATGAACTCGATGACTAATGAGGAAACAATCATTGTAGCAAGAAACTTCATTACAACAATAATGTTTCACGTGACAAATTCTTGTGATTTGTGAAAAGAATCACTCTCATTTTTGCTTCTGCAAAGGCAGAGCTTCACTGTAGTGAATCTGATAGATTTCGCTCAATTTTTCTTATTTTTTGTTTATCCAAAGATTATCCATGAGCAATATAAATATAGAAAAATAATAATTTTTGTACACATATAATTTTTTTACCAAGATGTTAGAATTCATTTGTATAAACACATGACATGAGTGTACGGAATCTCCAACATAACTTTCATCCAAAATGTGATATTTACGATCTGGAGATGATTAAACATATTTGAAGATCTTGAACTATGATGAATATTTTCGGAGAGATAAATTAGGAACCCAAAGTATTTTGGAAAATCTAAATACGAAAACTACCTACGATGGCACCATTGAGTATGTGAATACTCTTATAACATGTCTGCTAAAATTTAGAAGAGAATTAAATTGGCAAACAAATGAGCAAAGATTGTAATTAAACGAGGTATAACTCTTAATATATGGAACACCTTGAGCATTTATACATTGGAAGTGGCTAGTTCCCGCTGCCAAACTGCATCGATCATCATAATTAAAATACCATTCTTAGCATGTGACAAATATATGAGATATTAATACTTTATCCACAAGATATAATCCAACGAATATAAAAATCCACATAAGAAATTCCATCACGATGACAACTCCTGAATAAAACTCAACTCCAAAATATATATTAGAATTTATATGAAATAATCCAACTAAAAGGGAAAACGTAAACAATTATGGAACTGAATGGCCCACCAAATCCATAAACAACAGTCTCATAAATAAAATGACGGAATGAAAAATCTGTGACACCCCGCCTAATTAACCTCGGGTGATCGGTCCTAAATTAAGTTAGAACAAGTTTCTCAGTTGGATCATTTTTAGCATCACTGACGCCTTTTTAATTACTAACCACCTAAGTGAGAAAATTAGTCTGGTGTCAAGTTTTATCCTTCATTAACTCAAATGAAATTCATGCGGAAATAAAACAACATAATAATCTTAATTAACTGAAACAACCATTCACAATTAAATGACTGACCGAATAAACCATCGGCCCAACATCAACAAATATAAAATAAAGACAAGTAATCAATCCCAACAAATCTGACAAAACTAAATGGACTGTGAACGACATGCTCGAAATAACTGATATAAGTCTCTATACTAGAATGAAAGAGTGAGGCATCTATCAAAACTCCCACAACATCCACATATGCTGCAGCAACGGATTCCTGAAATAGAGTCAAGTCTGGCATCCTTGTGGCTGGACTCCTAAAAGGTTTTTAAAAATTTATAGCAAGGGTTAGTACCCAAAAACATTTGAAAAACATATAGCAAATGATTAACTTACAGTAATAATTAAATATACATGCTCTCCATATTTTAGTTAGTGTTGCATTCCCTTGAGGATATCCTCACCCCTCCTCTAATGTGCACTACTAACGCCTTAATTAAATTTAACTAAAGCTTTATCTTATGACTAGATAAATCATATGACCCCTTGCAACCACCCTACACTAACCGAGTATGCCTTAATTATGATTTTTAGGTTATTATCGTCATCAACTTAATTAAATCATTTCCTTTTTAAATTTCATATAACTTCCACATATGTTATACATATAATACAACTCATGCTTTGTATTACTTAACCCGTATATAATTATTTACCTAATTATATACTCAATCACATTATGGTATTCACAAGCATACTAATATAACATTTAATAATTGTACTTTCCCGAGTAAATTCTCACTAGGAATAAATTCTCTATAGTGCTATCCCACTAGGTATGTTCACAAAACCTAGTTACCCCAAGTTAGATTCGCTCACTAACTTGGTTAATACTTACATGTTGGAGGCGGCCATATTCCTTCCCAGAAAGTGAGATGCCCCTCACCCATATAATGAACGATATGACCTGGGATTATACTCACCCTACTCCTCAAGCTAGGAAATTTATCCGCTACGCGCAACCTCCCCCTACAGCACTAGAGTATATAATTAAAATATCTATTCACTGATATTAATTGTACACATCATATATATATACTATCACATGTCGTATATATATAAATATAAATTATTCTGGCCACACTGTGCACTAAGTTCGTGACACAAGCCTATTCCATTTTATTTTGACTTTATTGCCCAACTCTTATTATAAATTAATTTGCACATTAATTTCTTTTGCTATCACCCCAACCAATATATTTGGACTTACACACGTGGCCGAAAATAATATCAACCGAGACTAAATCCTAGACTCTAAATTATTTAGCCTTTACCTAAATAAATTTACATTTCGGTATCGAACAACCATTATTCTCGGACTTGTCTACCACATAGTATTTAATCGTTTTGAAACAAACTATCCCAAATTTAACCTTAGTGTGTCACACCTAATTTCTACAAATCCCAATTAACTTTAATTATGATGTCACACTAAGCCCCCTCAAATCCTAATTAACCTTGATTCACAATTAATTAGATTTAAACCCATGTATTAATTACTCAACAATTAAGGCATGGAAGGATTTTTAATTATTTTCCCTATACCTTAAAAATTGGGCGAACTGTCAAAATTTTCGAACCATCGATCGATCGATGGTCCTCCTTCGATCGATCGAGCAGGTCCTCGTCTTCCCCGAGTTGGTTGTTTTAGCCATGGACGCCCACCTCCAAACCCTAGTTTCTTCTACACTGAAAAACAAGATTTCCCCTCGATAATAGACATCAAAAACCTCATGGGGAACCTCTATAAATTTCAACAACATCAGTAAATTTACTTTCTCTACTATTTTTACAAATTGGGGTAAAATTCCATTTAATCTTTAACCCATTTAAACATCAATTTTTTGACAACAAATTCATCTCCAATTCATTCGGTTTTACACATCTTATCAGATACGAATATATAATTCAAATTATATATGATTTTCTAATCAATTTAACAATCAGATTCATGGTTTACAAAACCCCATGTTCATACCCCTTTAAATCCCAAAAACGAATTTCTTTGATTACACACATCACATGAATATGAATTGAAATACACTTTACCTACTACATCAAGTTAACCACTTTTCTTAGGGTTCATAGAGTCTGAATTTGGAATCGTGAGTGCTCAAGGTTGAAGATGACTCTTTTTGGCTCTCCTGTGATCCCCAAATTTGACTTTGGATGCTGTTATGGTTTCCTAACCCTCTAAGTCTTCTCTAAAATCCTTTCAGTCGTTCCCTTGTTTCATTTATTTATTTAATTAACTTTAATCCCATTTTTTGTCTATTGGGTCAAGCCCAAGTGACCCAAATGCCCCCGTATGGGCCCGACTATGTCTAAAAACGTCCCGTGACCACTTTACTACCCTCGGGTACACTTTACCAACTATCTCAGCCCATCCGGACTCAACCATACCCTCAGAATTGGCATTCAAATTAATTTATAAAAATCCTTATTTCATACCCAATTTAGTCTATACCGATTCCCGGCTGAAATAAGTATATATCCCGTTATTAATACCTGAGATGATGTAAATACATTATTACTATTAACTTAGTAAATAAGGTTCCCTAAATATTAACCATTCACTCCCCGATTATTATTTAAATATAAATTACGATAATTAATGAAATTAAAATTACGACACACAAGTAATTTTGAATTCCCGAATTAATTTAATATTAAATGCATGAAAATATGGGGTGTTACAAATTCTAAACTACTAAACAAATAAAATAACTCCAATTTCACTTTAGGAATATCCCATCCAATCTACACAGCTACTCCAACAACTATACTTGAAATGTTATTCTACTGAATGGGTCAAAGACCACAACATGAATAGTAGTTACTACTCCCAATTAGGATCCATGAATCCATACATAAGCATAATACGGGATAATATTACTATAGTGTATTTTAAATTAAATGATATAAGGACATGCGAGTAAAATAAAATAACACTAACTACCCACATAGCTAAGCCATCCCATTATTCAAATTCAATTATGTTATTTCAACATTTAGTTTTGTTTATTTAGTTTTGTTTAAACCATTAAGTTAATTTAATGCAATGCACCAACTATTATTAAAGCGACACCACTATATCCACCCGACCTTTCTATTGGTCCTGCGCATTTTCGGGCATGCCTAAATTCTCAATACATTACACCCATTACCATCACTATATCTGAGGGGCCCAATTTCGTTAGCCCTACACATATTGGTGATGCTCCACGCATGACACGACACAATAGTCAAACAACCCAAATAATGATTATCCTTCCACACATTGGTGACAATAATACACATTCATGTCTCTATACCCATCCAACCCAATTATCATTAGTTCTTCACATATTGGTGTTGCAAACAAATACCCATGCCACTATAATCATCGAAACCAATTATCATTAATCTTTAATAAATTGGTGATGCCGAATCCATTTTTATACCCATTAATTATCCGATGCATTAATTATTAATTCATAATCATGTTCTCTTTGTTCAAAATTAGCCCTATCTATAATTCGGGTATCACAACCTAAAACCATCCCTAGTCCCATACCTAGAGATCACCAAACCATAAGTATTACCTAGTCTATCACCTAGGAAGAATACCTATCAAAAATCATCACATAGTCTGTCACCTAGGCTAAAGGAAAAATGTAACAATGCACTACCTAGGCCAACTTAGAAAAATATCCAACCGTACGATTGTACACTCACTAGTCCCCTACTAGAAAGTCTTAATAGACAATAAGTCTACCTAATAGTCCCATACCAAGCAAGCTACTTATAAAACAAGTGACGTAATATTAGTTTCGAAAATCCCAACATCCTCACAATGTCTAAATATTAATATGAACACTCTCCAAAAATATTATATTTTAATTTAACACTAAAATTGTCCATTTAATAGTATGATTTCAATTCCATTTAAATTTATATCCATTTAATCACGTATTAGTCAAATTCAACAAAATAGTTACATGAGTTGTCAAATTTCATAATTCCTATACGAGTGATATTTTAATAATTCAACAAATAATTCAAACAAATATGCATAATAACAATCCGACACAATAATAAGCTCATTATACAACATGCCCCTTTAATAGCGTAATTTTATGAGCCAAAACATTGATTCAAATTCATGTTTTCATTTTAACATGTGATTCGTCCCACAAATCTAACTCAACCTAAAACACTCATGTAAACATACGATTATTTAAAGTCTTAAATCATATGTTTAGATTTAATAAATGCATTAACCGATTTATTTTCAATATTCCTAATTAATTTGAAGAAAACATGATTAATTAAGGTTTAGGCGACATTTAAAACATACAACACTTAAGGGGAACAATAGAAGTATTCACGTCTCATAAGAAGTCACCTCAAAATTCTGATTATATGGTTGTGATCCTCTTGTAAAAATAGGAAAGACTCATTCTTGATTGATCTTGAGAAAACTTTATATGAATCATCAAAACTCGAGTTAAAACTTGTTTTTAATAGGTTTTAGGATTTGTAGAAGAGAGAAAGGAAATTTTGTGAAGCTACCTCTTTTTTAGATGAGTTAAAAGTGTTTTAAACCCGAGCCTTTTTATTATAGGAAAACAAAAGGAGTTTGAAACCAACTCAAACACCTAAAAATAAGCAAATTTGCCAAATCAACCCGATCAAATCGATTCACCCTAGAGCCGAATCGATTACCACCATGGGAAAATTTGTTCCCCCTCAGGGATGAATCTGTTCCCCTCTACTGAGTCAATAAAGAAGAAAAGTTTAAAAAAACCATTTTTGTTCCCGATTTCAAATCCGATTAAAACATTATTTCTTATATATCACAACTAACATTCTTTAAATACGAAAAATAATTAAATCCGATAAAAAAAAAATTTTTGATTTTCTATTAGTAAAAAGATATTTACGGTAAAAAATCCCAAGGTATTACATTTTCCCCCACTAATATAGGAATTTTGTTCTCAAAATTTTACAGAGTGTAAACTTAAAATGTAAAGTCATGCAAATTAAATAAGGCTCACATATGCTTACCCGTAGAATTCCATGACTGAGAGACCACATACCTAGTCCTACATGCTCCTACCCCTTAAAAAATGCAATCTATATCTTAACTATATATATAGGTATAACTATGCGTCATGCTCTCCCATAAATCATTACTTGATTCTATTTCCAAAATCTACGCAATGCTGTAATACCCCGTATTTGTAAGGATCTAGAATTTAATTTATTCGGTGATATGGGATTTAATTAATCTGGAGGATTTAATTAATTTAGTGAATTAAGAATTTATTTAATTTGGGTTATATTTTTTAAATTCGCATGTGTCATAATTTGAAGTTGAGATTGGAGAATTTTAGTAAAGTAACTTGAATGATGATTCTGAGAGCACGGTTGATTCCAAATAGGCCTAGATAGTCAAAAAGAGTACTCAGGGTTAGTAATTGCGTTTCGAGGCATTTTCAGGCATAACAGGGTTCACACGGGCGTGTTCGGGTCATTTGGGATTGGACCATAGGCTTAATTTCTGGATTAGCAATATAAAACCTACATTAGGGAGTTTGTGATAGACACAACTCAATAATAAAACCCCAGTTTTGCAGAGAAGAAAAGAGGGAGATATTGGGATAGCTTTTAGGAGCCAAACTAATAGAATAGGGGTGTGTTCTTTATCAAATCTTTGTCTACAACAAAGTAAATCAGACGCTACGAATTTATTCATGCAAGCAGTTAAACTTTCTTTCAAGTTAATTATAGTATCTCAATTCATAGCATAGTGGGTGTGATAAAGAAATTCATTTTTGGGACTGGGCTATTATATAAAAGTGGTTTCGGTGATTCGAGTATATTGTGTAGAATAAAATTTCAATTGAGGTGGCATTATGATTCAGTGTTGTAGGAATTTAAATTATGTGAGGAAGAAGAAGAAGAAGAAGAAGAAGAAGAAGAAGAAGAAGAAGAAGAAGAAGAAGAAGAAGAATAAGGGGCCGAGCGTAACATCAAACAACTTTGCAAGTCATTCGGACGACCTTGCAAGTTGTTCAAATGACAGAGAGGGTCGTTGGATCGATAGGTGGGATTTCTGAGCAGTTCCGACCTTTTTCTTCTTTTCTATTGGAATTGTTTTTTGGAGGATTCAATTATATAGAATAATCTAATGGAAGTTAATACCTAGGATATTGGGAGATGGGTATTAAGGAATATCAAAACTATTAAGGGTGTTAAACTTATTAATGGGACTTTGTGCGATAAATTCTAAAAAGTTAACATAGGGACCAAGTGAGGGAGTCTGGACATTTTTGTTGAGTGACAATACATTGATGAAATTAATGGAGGTGGAATTAATTTAATTAAGGGTGGAAGGTTTAACTCCGATTATTTTTAGGCGGAGTGCGACGGAAGTTAGGGATGGGGTAGCAAGTTTATTTATTATAAAGTCATATAATAAATTATCGAATATTAAATTTAACGAGGGGTGTTAAACTTAATAATGTAATTTTTAGTAATTAATTCTAAAGGGTGAAGATATGGACCGAGTGAGTGGGTCTGGATATTATAGTTGAGGGGACACAACTTGAATGAAAAAAATTAATGTGTAATTAATAAAATTACAAATCGGGATAAAGACTTTGGTATTCTTGGGCTAGTGCTATGGGTGTTTGGCCTGGGTTAGCTTGACATTATTAAATATATGTATACGGTTATGTGTGATAGTATATATATTTGTACGTTTTATAAATATTGATGTGAATGATATTAATAGGAATACAAACCCTTCTAGTTCTATCATAAGAGGTTGCGCGATGTAGGTGAATCCCCTAGCTTGAGGCGCAGGGAGAGTATAATCCCCTAGTCATAGCATTCCGTATTTGTATGTTGTGATTCTATTCGAGGTAAGACGTCCTGGGTATGATTCAGTCTCACACCGAGGTAACTATGACTTCCTCCATTGGATTATTATATTTTTATCAAGCTTGAAAGTGAGTCCGACTTTAGGTAGTCGGGTTAGAGTGAGCATACCTAGAACATGATAGCATTTTAGAGAAAGCATCTAGTGAGTTATTAATTGGGAATAGATGGATTTTATACTTGACATGTGTGTGAATGTTGTATTATATTAGTACGTATATAATGTGAGTAGATAATTGTATAGGGGATTAATACATAAGTGTGAATGTATTTCTTATATAACTACTATGAAAGTTATATGATTTAAAAAAGGTGATTTCTTATATAACTATTGCAAAAGTGATATGATTTAAAACATAACTAGTGTGAACGTTATATGAATTAATATAGTTGAAGTGATTAATAAGTTGATGACTCGATAACTTAATAATTAAAGTAATGATACTCGGGGTTAAAGTAATGTGTTAGAAATAGGTGTAATGAGACTAGTTAGGTGGGGTAGCTTAACTAGGAATGCTAAAAAGTAAGAGTTTGGTGTGAAAAGTAGATTAGGAGTGAACTATACCTCAAAAGAGTACGATGCTAGCTTAAATATGAAGAGTGTTCATGCATATTTAGTTATTGCAATTTATCTTCTTGCTTGCTAAATATTTTTCAAAATATTTTACTTGGGCTCTGACTCATGTCAAAATATTTTTCAAAACCTTTTAGGTGTCCAGTCAGAGGGACATCCAGTTTGAGAATTCTATCTAGGGATACGGAACTGCATCTTATGTGGAAGTTGCACTACTTTTTTATAGAAGCTTCATTCATTAATTCCTAGTGTAGGGACTTATTTTATTATTCATTTGGGCATGTCCTCCTCAGATTTTTTATTCAATTATTTATTTGACCTTGCGTATCCATATTATTGCTACAGTGTACTATTGTATTTTATTGTTGAACCGATAGTTTATTCAGTCCCCTTTATTCATATTATTCATCTATGTCAGGTTTAGTTACCAGTTTGTGTGGATGGTTTAATTATTATTTATCCCCGCATGTTGTTAATTAATGAAAGATAAAATTTGGCACCAGTCTAATTAAATTACTAGGTGGTTAGTCACTTTAAAAAGTTTTTTCGACATTGATGCTAAGAGTGATCAATATGCGACCAACATTTTATTTTGATCACGGGCTGGCCACCCGGTATTTTTGTAGGTGGGGTGTCACAGATGGTATCAAATCTTCAGGTTTTAGATTCCTTAGGATCTATGTGGCTTATTACGTTTTAGCGTAGCATTCTTTGATATAGATCCTTATTATAGCATTGTTGTATTTATCTATGTATACGATTTATGTTCTCTTGTTATTAAGTATAGTTGATGCGATTCATATACAAGTTCAATTGGGCTTCATGCACTGAACAATTTTGGACGACCGACGAGGGCTGTTGAAAGTACTGAAGGGGGAGAGGCTCAGAAGAAGCAATGGAATATTCTGGGAATGGTGACCACGATAGAAGTCACCATAATTATTGTTTAGGCTAGATAGCGTGGGGATAATCACAAGGGAGTAGTAATTTCCCTAAGCACTGTCATCGAAATCGATGGTACAAATTTCAGACTCACCAAATGTAGTCGATAAAGGGGAAAGTCGGAGGAACTCTTCTGAATATCCATCCATAAGGATTCGAGGAAGAGAGGGAAAGTGATGGGTCAGTGGAAGGATATAACCAAAAGTAAATTGTGTAGGTGGAGTACAGCGGCACCCAGGATTTAATTTTAGGTGAAATTTTGGCTCATAGGAGTGGCGTTATAGTGGTAGGAGTCAGAGACCACAACCATGGAGAGATACCATGAATAACAAGGAATTTAGGGTGTGGTTTAATCGTTAATTATCTCATCGGTTGTTTATACAGATAGGCAAAGGAAATTTTAATACTTGTTTCAAAAGGGTCATATGGTGGTCGATCATGAAGGAGAGTTTGTGTGTTTGGCGAACTTCATACCCCATGAGGTGGGTTCGGTGATCAAGAAGGTCTGTAAGTTAATAATGGATTCATGGGTAGAATATACAAGAATGGTTGGGATAATTTGTCTAGAACCAATTGTACCATTGTCATCAATGTCGTACGTTTATAATTTGATATCAGCGGTTCTGTGAGAAAGGAGCTAAGAGAGTTGGAAAATCTAACCAAAGGGAAAGGCTACAATTAACGAGCTAGTGACGCACCACGTGAGGGTATACCCGGTAGAGGACCCATTTTTAATAATTGAGGTCAATAGAATTCTTACCAGGTAATGGTGTATTCACTTAGGATTGTCAAGGCTAGCAATGAGTCCCATAAAGTAAACGAAGCGAAAGGGACAACGGTGTTAGCAATCAGAGTAAAGTCTACTAGGTCTGTGAGAAGGACAACGCCGACATGTCCAGTAGGGCCATGGAAAGGAGAATGACACAAAAAGGTGTCTTATCTGTAAACAATAGGAACACATGTGTGAATTTTGTCCTTGGTGAATTGGGGGGAAGGAACAGGATGCCAGTAGGGGCGAAAGTTATAAGAAGTTTTTGGTTCAGTTGGGACAAGGGTGTTATATCCAGGAACCCTTTTACTATTGGAAATTAGAAGTAGGATTGTTATCTTGGGATTAATGGGGTTTGTTTTGGGTTGACACGAGCGAGTCAAACTAGTGCATTAATATTAGATTCGCACGAAAAATGGGTTTAGTAGAGATATTGTTAATACCACGATAGTTTGTGTATATTTACCGTTGAGTTAGTTGGGATCTCTTCAGTTCCATTTGCAGGGGAGAAGGCGTGGACACTAAGAGGACATAATTTTATGAGGATATTGTAATACCCCGTATTTTTATGACTTTTAAAATTTGGGGATTTATTAAATTTAAATTGAGATATTAATTTAATGTTAATCCAAAAATTTATTTAAATATTTACTAGCGTGGTGAGAAGTAGTAATTATTAGGAATTTGTCGAATATTACTAAATGAGTAAATTAATATATAAGATTGATTTTATAAAAATTATCACAAGTGAATAAAATGGCAATTATGGAAATTTAAGTCGGGACGAGCCTGTGTCGTGTCAGGACTAAATTATTATTATTAAAAGTGAATAAATTATAAGTCGTCCGTATGGTCATTTGGAGTGCGCCAATGTGTCCGAAAGGGTTGAGATAGTCAAAATAATGTACCCAGGGGTTTTGTTTGGGTCTCGGGGCATTTTTATGCCTAATGGGCATCCCGGGAAGCTATTATAGACATTTGACATTTTTGGGTAAATAAAACCACGAATTTCATAAGCATAAATAATCCTTTAGGAGTTTCCTTCTAGGGTTAACAAACACAAAATCAAAGAAAGGCCATTATAGAAGAAGATGGAGAGCTTTCCAAGAAACTCAAGGCCAAAGACTCACCTGTTCGCATCGCCACCACAATGAAAATATAGATCGCATGACAAGGGACGCAACCATACATCTTCCGTCCACAAATTAGAAACTCAAATTCCAGACAAGTATATATCGTGCTTTATTTTAGTTAATTTTCCAATCATGTTAGTCTAGGGTTATTTAGAACATGTTTCATTGAAGAAATCAATATTTTTTAGACTTAAAATCACATGTTGTAGAGGAAGTAGACATATTCTATACATCTAAATCACATGTAGAGGATAAGCTAAGAATTTGTATGGATTTAGAAGAAAGTAATCTAGAAAAGAATTGGAAGAATGGAAATTAAAGAAAAAATTAGGGTTCTTGAAGTTTATGTCAATTTTCCTCCAATAAATCATTACACTTGATGAAATCAGACATATTTTAGGTAGAAATCATGTAGTTAGGTATATAGTGCATGTAGTAATGTTTTCTGGGAGTTTGGGGATCTATAATGGAGATTGGTAGAGGTTGGAGAGGTAAACTCGTAACTTGTCAATGGCATAATTCGTCATAACTGCTTGATCGATCGATTGATCAAGAACATTGATCGATCGACGATATCGATCGATCGATCCCCTTTCCTCGATCGATCGACCCCTCCTGGAAAACTGCATATTTTTCTTTTGTTGCTATAATCCGGTTAAAATGCATATAAACCCTTGATTATTATTTTTAGATCATAATGGGATATAAAGAGGACCAGTAGGGTCTAGGTGGACCCCGTTGAGTGAAATTTAATGTAGGATAAAATTATGGGTTAAGGGGGAGTTATTCACACAATAAGAAATCATGCATACGTTTAATAAAAGATCGAGACTCATAGGGGAGTTAGACCAGAAGGTAAGTGAGAGTATGCCTACTTATATTATACTTAGGGAGATATAATACTTTGAGATATGAGAAGTACGTATGGAATAACTTATATATGAGAATAAAAGTGACGACTCGATTATACGAGATAACCGAGTAAAATGTGCTAAGAATAGATAATTATAATTATGGGTCGTGGGCACACCTAATTTAGAAATCTGAATATATATATATATATATGATTGCGTGATTGTGCATATATTATATATCTGTGTAAAAATCATACCCGAGGTACTTGGTATCACGGGGGTTTTCGCGCCGGGACAGTCCTATCTTGATTGGGCCTTTATGGGGGATAATGACTTGTACCCTAGAAAATAGTATCCCTGATATAGGCTATATGAGTGATAGTCAGATGGTCCTAAGATACGTGAGGGTATGTGCTGACCTCTTAGTGACTTGGAACTATACTTTGCCTCCAATTGTATGTGTTTTATGTTAATAAAGTTCGAGAGTGATTCCGAACTAGTATTTCCATTAGTACGAGTGATACGGGGACTTGATAGTAGTATGAGTGACTAATATATATATATATATATATATATATATATATAAGTATGGGAACTTTCTACTATCCATAAAAGTAGTTAAGTAATGAATAAATACTCCAACTTTATTATAAGTGTTTGGGAATTTTGTGACATCACTAGGTTATTTTAAATAACATAAGATATATGATAGAGATTAGTTTTCATAAATTAATTATCTTAGCCATAGTATTTATCGAAATGAAACCTTATGGGAAAGTTAAGTTAAAATAAACTTTTGAAATTAATAGTACAGTAGGCGTGCACACTATATGAGAGGTGAGAATTTCTCAAGAGAATGTCGCATACTAACATGGTTGTTTCATTAGCCGGTAAGCATTTTAAATACTTGCTAAACTATTTTTAAACTGTTTTACAATCGGGCTCTAATACGTTTCCTGCTATTTCTTTTCTTGTGTATATATATGTATATATTATAGGTGGCCAGCCACAGGGGTGTCTGCTTAGATTCCTTGGAACGGACGTGCTGCAGGTTATGTGGGAGTTGCAGGCCATTGCTTAGAAGACCTCATTGTTGACTCTACTCTTATTCTAGTTCTGATTAGTTAGAACTAGAATTCTAGTTCTGACTCTACTCTCATTGTTGCCTGTTTCCCTATTCAGTTGTAGTTGTCAGAGATTTATGTTAACTTATTTTCAGTATTTGGTACTCTTTGGGATGTAATTCGAGTCAGGATGATTTCATTTGCAGGTTTTAAACTTGGTATTTTGTTTATCTGAATGGTTAAATTCTTGTGTGTTAACTAACATCTTTAACATTGATGCGATTCTTAAGCTGTTAATTATTAAAAAGGTTTTCATAATGGAATTTAATAAAATATAAATACGGTTTAAATTGTTTGGACACTTAGCTTAATTATTTAGGGTGTTTAAATTGGAAATTTTATTTTGCGACAGTGATGCTAAGAATGAACCAACCGTTCACCTTGATTTTAATTTAATAAAGGACTGATCACCCGGTATTTAATTAGTCGGGGTGTCACAGATATCTTATTTTGGGAGGTGATATTCGAGATATGATTTTATCCAGGGTATAGACTGTAAAGCAATGGTGGGAGGTTATAGCAAGACTCTCCTGTTCGTTGTTCTAGGATAGGATGTATATTTTTGCTATGTCTCACTTGAAAGAAGGTCGAGCTCACAGTGATATTTTTATGAAGTAGACTTCACAGAGTATATTTGTCTAGTTATATTAGATCCCGGTGCGTATGGACTTTTACTGATGTGATTCAGGGTATATCGGGTTCATCGTTAAGCAGAGAGTGTTTAGCTCATTGTTGTTTACGTGCTGAGAACTTAATGATAGTGAGAGAATCGTATCGTCTGACTCCTTGAGAGACATGGGCATAGACGATTTGATTCATGTGTCGAGAGGCAAAATTTGTGATATCTTAGTTATGTGCTTTGAAATGACGAATTTTGATGTCTAACAATGCTAAGGGATAGTGCATTGGGTAAAGTTATTTTGATCTTCGTTGCGGGATGTTACACGCATGGACATTAATAAACATTCGGATTAGTGAGAGGTTGTTAGATGCTAGTGCATCAATTTTAAATGTTAAATTATTGAACGTGTAGAGGAAACACTTTGAGCTGAGAGCTATTACAATATATGGCTAAGGGAGTCGGATAGTGATGCAAAGTAAGTACTAAGGAAACTTTTGCACCATAAGTTAATCATTGGGGCAGTATCGAGGAGAATTAAATTACAACTGCTCGAGTAATCGAGAATACCAGTATGATTAGCCATGCCGAGAGTGCGGAGATGAACTTATGATAAGTATGTTACGTACGAGATGTTAGTGATAATTATGATGGGATGTTTGGACTATAGTATATAGTATTGTGAGACTTTGTGTTCGCTATTCCAAGATAATTTACTTGTGATAGTTATCACTTAAAGGAGGGTCTAGTCTATATATACGTGTATATATTTTATCGTGTGTTGCATACTAGACTTATAAGAAAGCTTTTGTATTGTTATATTTAATCCCAGGGAGTAGGGAGATTTACTAATGGGATTCAAGGTGGATAGGTTTTTTACCGACCGGGAAGATATAGCTCGTGATTGATTCGTGCTAAGAAACTAGTGATAGTAAGGGGCACCGTAATGTATGATGTCTTTTGTAACATGAGAGTGGACAAATATACTTTTATGTCAGGAGATAAAAATTTGGGGTACTTACTATGAACTCAGAGCCTAACGGATCTCAATGACTGTCAATGTTAGGTAGTAGTGTATTGTGGGGGTTCCTTATCTGGATTTCGCTTTAAGAGATGTCCCACGCATGAAACTTAGTGCAACGTTAGAAGTTGGGAGATGTGTGATCATTAGGACATGGGTTTGGTATGTCGGTTATTATACACATATGTAGTTGTAACGGTGGGTTTAAAGCTATATTACAATTTAAGGCTAGTAGAATCGGGTAACATTTGTGCAATTAAGCATGGGTATAAAGTGTATGGGCACCCTGTGTAATTAATTTAATTTTAATATAATTCGCGATTTAAAGGGGTAGAGATATGTGTAGCGATATTAAGGGCATGAAAGTAGGGGAATATTCGACATTGGGAATACTAGACTCGTCCTAATTTCGAGGATGAAATTCCTTTGTAAGGGGGAAGTATGTAATACCTCGTATTTCAAAGGATTTGGAATTTAATTAATTTAGTGATATGGGATTTAATTAATCTGGAGGTTTTAATTAATTTAGTGAATTAAGAATTTATTTAATTCGGAGTATATTTTTTAAATTTGCATGTGTCGTAATTTGAGGTTGAGATTGGAGAATTCTAATAAAGTAACTTTGATGACGATTCTAAGTGCACAGTTGATTCCAAATAGGTCGAGATGGTCGAAGAAGAGTGCTCGGGGTAGTAATTGGGTCTCGGTGAATTTTTAGGAATAATCGGGCTCACACGGGGGTGTTCGGGTCATTTGGGCTTGGCCCATTGGCTTAATTTCAGGATTATCAATATAAAACCTACATTACGGAGTTTGTGACAGACATAACTCATTAAGAAAACCCTAGTTTTGCAGAGAAGAAAAAGGGGAGAAATTGGGAGATCTTTTGGAAGCCAAACCATGAGAAGAGGGGTGTGTTCTTCATCAAATCTTCGTCTACAAGAGAGGAAATCAGACCCGACAAATTTATTCAAGCAAGTAGTTAATATTGCTTTCAATTTAATTACAGTATCTCGATTCTTATCATATTGGGTTTGATAAAGAAATTCATTTTTGGTTGTGGGCTATAATATGAAATGGGTTTCGGTGATTCGAGTATATTGCATAGATTAAAAGTTCAATTGAGGTGGTATTATGATTCAGTGTTGTAGGAATTCAAATTATGAGAGGAATACAAAAGAGGTAGTGGGTTAATTCGAACGACAGAATCAAATTTTAGAAAACCATTTAGTTGAAACTTGTGAAAACCCAAATATGGAAATTTAAGATTTTGATAAAAAAAAATTGTTGATTTTTAAAGGTTATTATGAGGGTTAAATCCAGTATTAGGTGTGTGTGTTATGTTGGTTTTAACTAGATTAATTAGATGAGGGTTAAATCAAGTATTAGGTATGCGTGTGTGTGTGTTGAGATTGGATTAAAGTATATGAAGATTTAGAAGCTTTTTTGGGTACGTTAATGGCGAAAAGAGAGAACTGTGTGGAAACGAGAACGAGGGGAAGAAGAAGGAGAAGGGGATATATATATATATATATATATATATATATATATATATATATATATATATATATATATATATATATATATATATATATATATATATATATATATATATATATATATATATCTGTGTGTGTATGTGTGTGCTTTATAAATATTAGTGTGAATGATATTTATAGGAATACATACCCCTCTAGCGTTATCATAGGAGGTTGCGCGACGTAGGTGAATTTCCTAGCTTAAAGAGCAGAGAGAGTATAATCCCCTGGTCATAGCGTCCCATATTTATGTGTTGAGATTATATTTGGGGTAAGACGTCTTGGGTATGATTCAGTCTCACAACCGAGGGAACTATGACCACCTCCACCACGCTTATTATATTTTTCTCAAGCATGAGACTGAGCCCTACTTAAGGTAGTCGGGTTAGAGTGAGCATACCTAGAACATGATGGAATTTTAGTGAAAGCATCTGGTGACTTATTACTCAGGAATGGACGGCTTTTATACTTGACATGTGTGTGAATGTTGTAATATACTAGTATGTATATAATAGGAGTACATAATTGTATAAATGATTAATACGTATATGTGAATGTGTGAATGTATTTCTTACATAACCTGTGAAAGTTATATGATTTTAAAAAGGCGATTTCCTATATAACTAGTGTGACAGTTATATGAATTAAAGGTGGATTTCTAACATAACTAGTGTGAGCATTATATGAATTAATATAGGTTAAGCGATAAATAAATTAATGAGAAGATAACTTAATAATCAAAGTAAGAATACTCAGGTTAGGGTAATTATGTAGAAATAGGTGTGATACGGCTAATTTGGTGGGGTAGCTTAACTAGGATGGTTAGAAGGCAAGTGTTAGGTGTGCACAGTAGATTAGAGGTGAGTTATACCCCAAGAGAGTGCGACACTAGCTTAAATATGAGTGTGCGTGCATATTTCATTATTGCAATTTA
The DNA here is from genome assembly GCA_949130495.1 of Sambucus nigra. Taxonomy (NCBI): domain Eukaryota; kingdom Viridiplantae; phylum Streptophyta; class Magnoliopsida; order Dipsacales; family Adoxaceae; genus Sambucus; species Sambucus nigra. The sequence goes on from OX422207.1 coordinate 704,590,783, forward strand.
AGTGCTTTCTAAATATTTTTCAAAATATTTTACTTGGTCTCTGACCCATGTCAAAATCTTTTAGGTGTCCATCCACAAGGACGCAGAGTTTCAAGATTCTATCCGGGGATGTGTAGATATAGCTCATGTGGAAGTTGCATGATTTTAGTATAGATGCTTCATTCATTCATTCCTAGCGTGGGGGCTTTATTTCAATACTCATTTGAGCATGTCACCCTCAAATTTTGTATTCAATTATTTATTTGAGCTTGTATAGTCAAGTTATTGCTTCAGTTTACTATTATAATTTATTGTTAAACCGATCGTTAATTCGGTCCTCTTTATTCATATTATTCATCTGTGATGGATTCAGTTACCAGTTTGTCTGGATGGTTTAATTATTATTTATTTTTGCGTGTTGTTAATTAATGAAAGATAAAATTTGGCACCAATCTAATTAAATTACCAGGTAGTTAGTAACTTTAAAAAAAAAATTGACAATAATACTAAGAATGAGCCATATGAGACTAGCATTTTATTTTGATCATGGGCTAACCACCAGGTATTTTAGTAGGTGGGGTGGGACAAATGCCTAAGTTCTCATATCAAATCAAATCACCACATCGATAATAGAGATTATTAACATCTCTACTAACGATCTCCAAAATAAATATCTCCTCCAAAATCAACTCAAACGATCCTCACATCGAGATTAATATTCCCAACCTTAATGCCTATAATGGTCTTAACAAAAAATTACTTATCTCCAAGAAACACTATTAACACGTGTTCTTGACCCAATATCTTATAGAGTAAGAATCCATAAAGGGAATGAAATATCGGTAACCCGAAAATAATAACAGACTCAAAAGCTATGTGACTTCAGACTGTGCTCTGATACAAACTGTGACACCTTGCGCATTTTGATGTTGGAGGTGGCCACTCTCCAATGCCAAACTATGTCGGGCCTCAGAACTAAAAGAATGTTCTTAGTGTGTGATAGAAATATGAGACATTAAAAACGTTTTTCAAAAAAAAAAAATCTAAAATTTAATCCAAAGAATATAAACATCCACATAAAAAAATTACATCACCGTGCTAACTCTAGAATCAAACTCAACTCCAAAAGATAAATTAATACTTACATGAGATAACCCAAATATAATTATAACTGAAAAGTAAATGTAAAAAACTGTGGAACCGAACGTCCCAACCAATCCATAAACAATTGTCTCGTATATAAAACGAAGGAATGGAAAAACCTAAATTACTAATCCAATAAAATAGCTCCAGCTGAGCTCCAAGTTTCAATCCAATATATGCATCTACGCTAACAACTATACCTGAAATGTTAGTCAATTAAATGGATCAGAGTACATCGTATGAATACCAGTTACTCCTCCCAATTAGGATCCATGAATCGAGACACAAGCATTATATGACATAAATATTACAATAGAATATTATAAATTAAAAGGTATAAAGATATGAAATTAAAATAAAATGACACTAACTACCCACATAGCTAAGCTACCCTAATATTCAAATCGATTTATGTTATTTCAACATTTAATTTTGTTTAAACCATTAAATTAATTTAATGCAATTAACAAACTACTATTAAAGGGATACGACTATTTCCAGCGTATCTTTCTATTGGTCCTGAACATATTAGGGCATGCCAAATTCTCAACACATCACACCCATTCCCATCACTACATCCAAAGGGCCCAATTTCATTACCCCTACACATATTGGTGTTGTTCCACTCATTCCATGTCATTATAGTCAAACAACCCAATAATCATTAGCCCTGAACATATTGGTGATGCCAATACACACTCACGTCTATATAGCCAACTAACCCAATTATCATTGGTTCTGCACATATTGGCAACGCAAACAAACACCCTTGTAACTATTGCCAGTCGACCTATTTATCCTTAGTCATGAACATATTAGTGACGCCAAATCCATTTTATTACCCATTTATTATCTTAAGCATTAATTATTAATTCTTAATCATGTCCTCTTTGTTTATAATTAGCCCCACCCATAATTTGGGTATCATAACCTAAAACCATCCCTAGTCCCATACCTAGAGACCATCATACGATAAGTATTAACTAGTCTATCACCTAGGAAGAATACTTACCAAAACTCATGGCCTAGCCTCGCACCTATGCTAAAAGAATAAAGTAATGAGGCACTAACTAGACCCATTTAGGAAAATATCCAACCGTAGAAACAGACACACACTATCCCCTTACTTAGAAAGTGCCAACAACCAATAAGTATACCTAGTAGTCCCATACCTAGCAAGCAACCTATAAAACAAGTGAAGCACAATAACTCTCGAAAATCCCAACATCCACGCGGTGTCTGAATATTAATATGAACACTCTCCACAAAAATTATATTTTAGTTTAACCATACAATATTCCATTTAATAATACAATTTCAATTCCATTTAAATTTATATCCATCTAATCACATACTAATCAAATTCTACCAAATAGTTGTACAAGTTGTCAAATTTCATAATTTTGATACGATTGATATTTTAATAACTCAACACATAATATAAATCAAATATGCATAATAACAATCCTACACAATAATAAACTCGTTCTACAACATGCACATTTAATAGCGTACTTTTACAAGCCAAAACAGTAATTCAAGTTAATATTTTCATTTTAACATACGATTCGTCCCACAAATCTAATGCAACCCAAAGCACTCATTGAATCATATGATTATTATAAGTCTTAAATCATATTTTTAGGTTTAATAAAAACATCCCTTACTTTCGCTTTCACTAATTAATCTTCCTGATTAATTTTAAAACATATGATTAATTAACGTTTAGGCAACAATTAAAACATACTACACTTAAGGGGAATAATAGAAGTATTCATGCCAAATAAGAATTCACCTCAAAATTCTAATTATACGATGGCAATCCTTTCGTGAAAATAGCAAAGAAGCATTCTTGGTCAGTTTTGAAAAAAATTGAGTTGAATATTCAAAACTTGAGTTGAAACTTATTTTTAATGGCGTTTTCGTTTTACAGAATAGAGAAAATAAATTTTAAGTAGCTACTTATTTTTAGATGAGTTAAAAGTGTCTAAAAAAGTCTAAGCCCGAGCTTTTTTAATACAATAAAACAAAAGAGTTTGAAACCAATTCAAACACCAAAAAATAAGCAAATTCACCTTGGAGCAAATTAAATCCTCCTCCTAGTGCCGAATCGATTCCCCCCCCCCCCGAGGGAATCTGTTCCCCCTGTTCAGCAGTAGAGAAGAAAAGTTGAAAAAAATTCCAATTTTATTCCCGATTTTGAATATTTTTAAAACATTATTTCTTAATACCAAAACCAACATTATTAAATAATTAAGTCCAAGAAAAATATTTTTTTGAGTTTTGATTTATAAAAAAGATATTTACAGTCCAAAATCACAGGGGTGTTACAATATAGAACACATTGAATCCTCAATTGGCATCAGAGGAATAACTCTTCTAAGCATTAAGTAGTTAGAGTTTGATCTTACACTATTGTGTGTCTCTATCGTTATTCGTTACTCATAGATATATTTTGATAGTGATTAGATCTTTATTTTTGATTGATTATGAATCAAAATGGAGATATTAGCTCCACGAACCATCGTATGTTGATGGATCTCAATGGGCATTAAAAAGTTAAGATGTGCACACATTTGAGATCCAAACATGAAAGGCTATAGGTAAGTGTTGAAGCTGATTTGAGTTATTCTAGTATAAAGGAGGATGGAGTGAGAGTAAAAGAACCAAGAGGTTTTGAATGGATGAGGAATTTATGGATTGTCATTACAATTTCGTCACTTTAAATAACTTGTTTCCGTCCGTGAGTACTCAAGAGTAAAATTGTATTTTTAATTGTGAGCTAGCCAAAGAATCATGTGATATCTTGCATGTGAAACATGAGAGAACATCTAGCATGAAACGAGATAAGTTACAAAATATTATGACTAAGTTTGAGATGATGCGAATGAGTGAGGATGAAATCACTAATGACTGTTAAACTAGGTTAAAGTAGGTAGTAAATGAATCATTCAATGTTGGTGATAAAATTCCCAAAAATAAAGTTGTCAAATAGCTGTTAAGAATGCCAGCCTCTAGGTTTAATACCAAAGTTTATATCCTTAACGAGATTTGAGACATTGACACTTATAATGTTGAAGAACTTGTTGTATCATTTCAAATTTGTGATGAAGAATAAAATACAATTCCTTCGATACAGAAAAAGTATATAGCACTTGTGGTTAAATCTAGTGAGAAGAGTGATTCATGAAAAAAATAAAAAAAACTAAGGAGAAGTTGAAGTGGACATGGCTTTATTTCTAATGAGGTTCAGAATAATTTGTGAAAACAACAAAACATTTTTCAAAACATAAAGAAAATTTGAACCTAAACCTTACAAATCCTTTAAACATAACTCTTATGGTGACAAGAATATTTCTAAGAAAAATAAAGAGAATAATGATGATCGTTATTATGATTGTAAATTAGCGGGAATTACATAAATATTTTTCAAACTCATTTGAGAAAGAAAGAGAAGTGTAAGTAAGTAGACAAGAAGAATAAGGTCTATAATGCTAGTATAAGTGACTCCGAGAGTGATTATGATGAGAGAACATCTAGTGAAGAGTGTGTAAGTGGGATTTCTTTTATATTTAAACTTTATTCGAGTGATAAGGTTAGTGAAATATGACGTCACTTGATAGCGTTTTGAGGAAGAATAAGATCAAAGCATCTTGTCATATGTCTCTTCGTGATTTGTCATCATATTGTAGCAAGGGTTCACCCACTTTCATTCCTAGGTCACTAGAGGATAATGTGTGACACCCCGACTAATTAAATACCGGGTAGATACTCCTTTATTAAATTAATTCAAAATGCCAAGTTGGTCCAGTTAATAGCATCACTGTCGAAAACATTTTAAAGATTACTAACCACCTAGTATTTAAAAAGTAAGTTGCCAAATTTTAATTTAAGTCTGATTAACATGCAACAAGTGTAATGAAGAATAATAACACCATTCACCACAATGAAGTAAATAGAATAACCATCACATAACGTAAATAAAGTCTGGAGGAAAACTCCTCACTACAAATCCCACAACTGCTAAGTAAACTGAATACTAAATCAATACATGCCAAAGTCTGATAACTATAATGGAAAAGTAACTCTAATAGAAATGGGCGACATGCCCTACAACTGATAGATAATGAATCTGGAATCCAAGTGATAGAAGCGTCTACAAGCAAATCCGTGTAGCTTCGACAAATAGCTACAGCTTGTCACCAGAATGAGTATCCTATGCATGGTGTCCTTGTGGTTGGGTACCTAAAATGGTTTTACAAGAAAAGTAGATTTGAAAGAAAACGGGTCAGAGCCCGAATGTGGAGTTATATTTTAAAAACCTGCAAGTTCTTTAAAAACATTTAAAACATTAAATGCAAAGTACATGTTAGGACGTGCACTCACATGATATTCTCACCTCTCGTCTAACTGTGCACTCCTAACGTAAGTACCCATCTACAATGACACAAACCACTAGCTAAGTGCCATCATATCTAGCTAGACTGTCATAGGTCCTACCCTTATTACTCAGTTCTATTAACATTATAACGCTCGTAATTAAATAGGGGTTTAACGTAAACTCAGATGCTCAAAATGCAATATATTACACTATCAGCTAACCCGTTATGTTTCTCAACACAATACCGTAATTATATTCACAACACTAACATGAAGGTTCCCATTAATTAAGTGTATATTATTCACATCATAAATATACAATATAAGCACCCCGAGAACTAAGCTGCGGTGCACACATACTCTACTATCCATCCCGGTACATCACGTACATAAGGATTACATATTCCGAATCTCTCAGGAATAGTTCACAGATAACAACATCACAAATGATGGAGGCGAACACAGTCACATCACATGGGTCACGCACATACCTACGCTCCCACGATCAGCGGACTTATTAATATCCCAATAAGTCTTTCTATGACCTATGGTCATCAAGGTAACCAGTCTAAATCCGGGCAACACAAGGATTAGAGGGCCCTAAGCGAACGCAAACCTCCCGTGATAGCAAGTATGGTAGCTATGTCATACACACAATTCATATACCAATACTAAGTAAACACACGTCTTAGTAATCCCGTAGTTTAATTGTAGTACTATTCTCATTCTAGTACCAATATATAATTTACACACTTTATACGATTCCGGTTTATAATCATACGCGCCATAATCTATTCTCACGTCGTAGTAGACACTCACGTCTCAACCCAAACGGTTCATTGATTTAAATCTCTCGTATACAATTTACTCCTCATAATAACCCAAAAGTCCCAAATCTATCCATACATCATCAAAGGAAGGTTATCTATATCCTCGAACAAGTTTACGGGACTTCAAAAATCGAAACAGGCCAAAAAGGCCTAAACTGCCAACTTATTAGAAGTCTCGTTCGAACGAGACTGTTCGAACGAGATTCCACTGTCAACTCGTTAGAAGTCTCGTTCGAACGAGACTGTTCGAACGAGATCCAGTTCGTTCGAACGAACTGTACCTTCTAACGATATCTCGTTCGAACGAGATTATCGAACGAAGTTCCCTTTCGTTAGAAGCGACTGGTCAATTCGTTAGAAGCTCGTTCGAACGAGTTCGTTCGAACGACCTGGGCAGGGGCTTCTAACGACCTACCAGTTTCGTCCCAGATTTGTCAAATCTCGTTTTTCACCATTTTTAACACCTCAAGTCTCAACCAAAATTCGTCCAATCAATGTTTTAAGGTCCCCCATCATCCTAAAACATACTAAGGTCATATACTAACACCTTTTAAGGAATTAATACATCCTAAACATCACTAGATCACAAGATTCTACACTTTTCCCCAATTCTTTTCAAGAACACAAACCCTAACATTTTAAATCATGAATTAACCCAATAAAAATCCGTTTTAATTTCTTCCAATCACAATATCATTTGAATAATCATCTGCCTATCATTCTACATGCAATTCTCCTCAAGATTTTCAAGTTCTAAATTCCAAACTACATGGGTTTTCATATTTCACCAAGAACAAACATAAAATTGGGATTATCTAACATGGAAAGAACATTCTCTGAAATTAAATGGAATTAAGTCACTTGCCTCGAGTTTATCTATGATTTAGATGTTGGTTTGATGGAGTTTTCTGCAGAATTTCCTCTCTCTCTCTCTCTCTTTCTCCAAGCTTCTTCTCCAAAGGTGGCTATGGTGGCTAGGGTTTGCTTTTGGGAAGGTATTAGAAAACCTAATTCTAATAACATACGTAGCTTGTTGGGTTAATATGGGTTGGTTAGTGGCTTAGTCGGTCAATTCCCAATCAGATTAAAACTCCCAATTTTCGTCACTTTTAATTATCCAAAAATACCAAATTACTAAAATGCCATTTATGTTGCCTATATGGCCTAAAAATACCCCGGGACCCAAACTAAACCCCCGGCTAGTGTTTTCTGACTATCTCGACCCTTCCGGACGCGTTGGCGCACTTGAAATGACCATACGGTTAATAGAATTTAAATTCACTTTTATAATTACTATAATACACCATGACGCGGCGGTCACACGCGTCTCAACAAAATTCCTAAAATGCCGTATATCAATCTCACGACAAATTTTTCATAATACAATATTCATATAAAACATGTATGCACATAATCAAATACCAACTCGCATCTCGTTAGTATTTTTAACCCGGATTAATTTCAATTAATACGCATTTAATTAATTAATCCCAAAAATAAATATAGCCAAAAGTACGGGGTATTACATACTTCCCCCCTAATAACTGAATTTCATCCCGAAATTCGAACCTAGAAGGTACCTGCTAAAAATAACTCTGGATAACGTTCGCGCATCTCATCCTCGCGCTCCCATGTGGACTCCTCGACATTGTGATGTCGCCACTGAACACGCACTAACGGGACTATCTTTGACCGTAGTTTCCTCTCGCTTCGGTCCAAAATAGCAATCGGCCCCTCCTCGTAGGAGCTATCTGGCTGGAGATCGATGTCCTCCACCGCAATGTGAGAATGAGCCAAATTATCTCTAAGGTATTTCCTCAGCGAGGAAATATGGAACACATCGTGAATCCGATGCAAATGCTCCGATAACTAGAGTCTATACGCAACCGGTCCGATCCGCTCAATAATAGGAAACGACCCCACATACCTTGGTGCCAACTTCCCCTTCTTCCCAAAACGCATAATCCCCTTCATAGGAGATACCCTAAACAAAACCTGGTCCTCTACTTGGAACTCCCTGAAAAATCTCTCCGCATCAGTATAACTCTTCTGCCTGTCTTGAGCTACCCGAATGCGACTCCGAATCAACTCAATCCTTGCCGAAGTATCCTGAATCACTTACGGCCCAAGCAGTTTGTTGTCCCCCACCTCTAACCAACATGCTGGGGAACGACAAGGCCTACCGTACAATGCCTCAAATGGAGCCATACCAATAGTGAATTGATAGGAGTTGTTGTAAGCAAACTCCACCAGTGGAAGATACTGCTCCCATCCACCCCCGAAGTCAATAATGCACATGCGTAGCATGTCCTCCAACATCTGATTTGTGCGTTCGGTCTGCCCATCAGTCTGCGGATGATAAGCCGTACTCAACCGCAATTCCATGCCCATGGCCTCCTAGAAACTCTCCCAAAACCTCGAAACAAATATCTTGTCTCTGTCAGACACGATATTTAGGGGCACACCGTGAAGTCTCATAATATCTGAAATGAAGAGCTGGGCATACTGTCCCGTAGTGTAGTCAGTCCTTACGGGTAAAAAGTGAGCGACTTTGGACAACCTGTCCACAATTACCCAAACAGAGTCGTGACCCCTCTGCGACGTAGGCAACCCCGTGATAAAGTCCATGGATATGCTCTCCCACATCCACACCGGGACCTCCAACGGCTGTAGCAATCCTGCCGGTCTCTGATGATCCACTTTTACAAGCTGACAAGTGGCGCATTTCGAAACAAACTCAGCGATATCTCTCTTCATACCGCTCCACCAATACTGGCGTCTCATGTCTTGGTACATTTTGTCCCCTCCGGGATGCACTGCGAACCGTGAGCCGTGCAACTCTGCCATCACATCGTGTCGCAATTCATCCCCTTCCGGAACTACCAATCTCCCATTGAAGCGTAATCCCCCGTCTGAGCTAACGGTATAGGATTCGGCTCCCTCTGCTAGTAATCGAACTATCTTCTCCTGACAGAATGAGTCATTAGCCTGTGCCCGTACTACCTTCGTGACAATCTGCGGTGTAACGGTCATCATAGACATGAAAGATCGGGCCACTGCATCCTGGTGTCCCAATTCCTTCCACTTAGCCTTCCACACCTCTGCCACCTCATCTGCTGGCCTACAGCTCAACGCGTCTGCTACCACGTTAGCCTTTCCCGGGTGATACTGGATGTCGAACTAGTAGTCCTTCACAAACTCAAGCCACCTACGCTGCCGCATGTTCAATTCCTTCTGCGTGAACAGATACTGTAGGGACTTGTGGTCCGTGAACAGTTGGAACTTCTCCCCCAAAAGATAGTGCCTCCAAATTCGTAGGGAAAATACCACTGCCGCCAACTCCAAATCATGCGTGGGGTAATTCTTCTCATGAGGCTTAAGCTTACGGGAAGCATAAGCTATGGCATGTCTCTCCTGCTGCAATACACCTCCCAGTCCTTGCAAAGACGCATCGGTGTAAACAAAATACTCAACTCCCGGTCTCGACAATGCTAATATAGGTGCTGAGGTCAATTTGTCCTTCAATTCATCGAATGCCAACTGACAGGCATCACTCCAGATGTATGGCACACCCTTACGAGTCAGATGTGTCAAAGGACCTGCTATCTCCGAGAAACCCCGAATAAACCTCCTGTAGTATCCTGCTAGACCCAAGAAACTACGAATCTCCATTGGTGTCGTGGGCTGTCCCCACTCCCCACCGCTGATACCTTCCCCGGATCAACAGATATTCCCTGGTCGGAAATAATGTGTCCCAAAAACTGGACCTCCTTCAACCAAAACCCACATTTCTCATATTTTGCATACAACTCAATCTGACGAAGTGTCTGCAAAACCTGCCTCAAATGCTCGGCGTTCTCCTCCTCTGTCTGGTAGTAAACCAGAATATCATCAATGAAGACAATGATAAACTGGTCTAGGAAATCCCTGAACACTCTGTTCATCAAGTCCATAAACACTGCTGGAGCATTGGTCAAACCGAAAGGCATAACCCGAAACTCATAAGAACCATATCTCGACAAGAACGCAGTCTTCGAGACATCCTCCTCTCGGATACGTAACTGATGGTATCCCGATCTCAAATGAATCTTCGAGAAGAAAGAAGCTCCTCTCAACTGGTCGAATAAGTCATCGATTCGAGGTAACGGATACTTATTCCGTATCGTGACCTTATTCAACTCTCAGTAGTCCACACACAATCTCAGTGAACCGTCCATCTTCTTCACAAACAAAACTGGAGCGCCCCAAGGTGAGGTACTCCTTCGAATAAAGCCCTGACCTAACAGCTGCTCTATCTGATCTCGTAACTCCCTCATCTCAGCTGGAGCCATACGATACGGTGCGCGTGCTATAGGTCCCGTACCCGGTAGCAAATCTATAAAAAAGTCTATCTCTCGACTGGGGGGTAAGCCTGGTATCTCCTGAAACACATCTGAATACTCCCTGACAACTGGGATAGAATCTAAAGGAATCACTACCTCCTTAGAGGTATCCTCCTCAATGTAATACATATGAGCGGTCGATCCTCCCTCTGGGCGAGGCATCGCCATTACAAACATCTCTTGCCCCGGAATGGCAAAAACAATGCTCCCGCTGAAGCAATCAATCATGGCCCTATAAGCTACGAGCCAATCCATACCGATAATCACATCGTGAACATGCATATCTAACACCAACATGTCTGCAGGTAATACCAAACCACCAATCTCTACCCCCACTCCCCGGCATATAAAGAAAATAAGTGACCCACTCCCCAATGGTGAGTCGACACAAGTCACTGTGCTCTCTGCCGTAGCTAACAATCCTAAAGCTTTCGCGAAGTTTGTAGCTATAAAACAATGTGTAGCCCCCGTATCAAATAATACCCGACCCATAGTGCCATGGATAGGAAATGTACCCTCAATCGCGGGCGGTGCCTGTCGAACTGCAGCCTGGTGGACGTTGTAGACACGTCCATACTCTAGCTGCCCCTGCTGAGCTGGGACTGCTGGAATGGGTGGCAATTCTGCCATCTATGGCGGTGCGGGAAGAGCGGCGGGAAATATAGGCCTCTGTGGCTCCTGGCGAGCACCAAGTTGCTGCTGCTGTGGGGCCCTGCCCCTATCAGGACAATCCTGTCGCTTATGGCCAGTCTTGCCACAAACAAAACACTTCCCTGGGAAGTTCCCTCCTCTCTTCCCCTGCTGTCCCCGGCCCTGGTGGTCGTTGCCATTCCTCCCTTGGCCCTGCTGGCCTTGGTGAAACTGCTGCCCATTCTGCCCCTGTTGGCCCTGATGGCCGTTTGGACCCTGATGGCTCTGACGGAAACCTCCTTGTCCCTGTCTGTAGTTCCCTGATTGGAACCTCTTCTGATCCCCCTGCTGCGAACCTTGCTCACCCTGTCTCTGCCCCTGAAAAGATTGTGCCCCACCTGCACCATGTCCTCCAGTCCTGCCCTGATGGCTAGACTCTCCCGACCTCTTGCCCTCAGCCATATGAAAGCGGTGGTCCTGGCAGTGTAACAAAGCAGCGTTAACCACATCAGAATACGTGGCCACCAAAAGGTTCCCTAACAGATGCTGACGGATCCTCCAAGTCAACCCGTCGGTGAACTTCTCAATCTTCTTCTTCTCTGTTGGTATCTCATCTGGAACGATATTCAACAGATTTGTGAACTCGGCCTCATACTCGGCCACAGTCTTACCCTACTGCTTCAGACTCATCAATTTCCTCCTCATTTCTGTGTGAACAGCCGACGAAAAGTACTTGTGGTCAAACCGCACCCAGAAGTCCTGAATAGTGAGAGTATCCCTCTCCTCCATGGTGGTAATAGACTCCCACCACTGTAGCGCAGATCCAACTAGCTTGAAAGTAGCTAGCACCTGCTTCTAAACATCCGTGCACTCATACATCCTCAAGTGCCTCTGCATATCCTTCCTCCACTGGCTCGAGACTACCACATCTGAGCTACCTGCAAACTTTGGCGGATGCGCTTTCTGAAAAGCATCACATACACGTTCCCAAGCAAACGGGAATGCATTTGCCCATACTGGCGCAGCAACCGGCGCCTGAGGTGGTGCCTGCTGAACAATGGTAATTGCGGCATTTACTGCTTGGGCTACTATAGCTGCAACCTCAGCAGCGTTCATCATGCCCTGAACTAGAGCGGGCTGGGATTCGGGCGTTGCATCCCTGGGAACTCGTCGTGTACGTCGTGGAGGCATCTGAAATAAGAACAAAGTTTATAAGTTCGCTGTTATAAACTTAATATAGCTGAAGAACGAAGCATACACAGAAAGAGTACAACGGTCCTAAAATATAGGGCTCTATATCAAAGAAACTTAGCAAAAACATAATAAGCTGTCAGATCCTACAGGACACTAGAACCTGATGCTCTGATACCACCTGTGACACCCCGACTAATTAAATACCGGGTAGCTACTCCTTTATTAAATTAATTCAAAATGCCAAGTTGGTCCAGTTAATAGCATCACTGTCGAAAACATTTTAAAGATTACTAACCACCTAGTATTTAAAAAGTAAGTTGCCAAATTTTAATTTAAGTCTGATTAACATGCAACAAGTGTAATGAAGAATAATAACACCATTCACCACAATGAAGTAGATAGAATAACCATCACATAACGTAAATAAAGTCTGGAGGAAAACTCCTCACTACAAATCCCACAACTGATAAGTAAACTGAATACTAAATCAATACATGCCAAAGTCTGATAACTATAATGGAAAAGTAACTCTAATAGAAATGGGCGACATGCCCTACAACTAATAGATAAGAATCTGGAATCCAAGTGATAGAAGCGTCTACAAGCAAATCCGTGTAGCTTCGACAAACAGCTACAGCTCGTCACCAGAATGAGTATCCTATGCATGGTGTCCTTGTGGCTGGGCACCAAAAATGGTTTTACAAGAAAAGTAGATTTAAAAGCAAACGGGTCAGAGCTCGAATGTGGAGTTATATTTTAAAAACCTGTAAGTGCTTTAAAAACATTTAAAACATTAAATGCAAAGTACATGTTAGGACGTGCACTCACATGATATTCTCACCTCTCGTCTAACTGTGCACTCCTAACGTAAGTACCCATCTACAACGACACAAACCACTAGCTAAGTGCCATCATATCTAGCTAGACTGTCATAGGTCCTACCCTTATAACTCGGTTCTATTAACATTATAACGCTCGTAATTAAATAGGGGTTTAACGTAAACTCAGATGCTCAAAATGCAATATATTACACTATCAGCTAACCCGTTATGTTTCTCGACACAATACCATAATTATATTCACAACATTAACATGAAGGTTCCCATTAATTAAGTCTATATTATTCACATCATAAATATACAATATAAGCACCCCGAGAACTAAGCTGCGGTGCACACATACTCTACTATCCATCCCGGTACATCACGTACATAAGGATTACATATTCCGAATCTCTCAGGAATAGTTCACAGATAACAACATCACAAATGATGGAGGCGAACACAGTCACATCACATGGGTCACGCACATACCTACGCTCCCACGATCAGCGGACTTATTAATATCCCAATAAGTCTTTCTATGACCTATGGTCATCAAGGTAACCAGTCTAAATCCGGGCAACACAAGGATTAGAGGGCCCTAAGCGAACGCAAACCTCCCGTGATAGCAAGTATGGTAGCTATGTCATACACACAATTCATATACCAATACTAAGTAAACACACGTCTTAGTAATCCCGTAGTTTAATTGTAGTACTATTCTCATTCTAGTACCAATATATAATTTACACACTTTATACGATTCCGGTTTATAATCATACGCCCCATAATCTATTCTCACGTCGTAGTAGACACTCACGTCTCAACCCAAACGGTTCATTGATTTAAATCTCTCGTATACAATTTACTCCTCGTAATAACCCAAAAGTCCCAAATCTATCCATACATCATCAAAGGAAGGTTATCTATATCCTCGAACAAGTTTACGGGACTTCAAAAATCGAAACAGGCCAAAAAGGCCTAAACTGCCAACTCGTTAGAGGTCTCGTTCGAACGAGATTCCACTGTCAACTCGTTAGAAGTCTCGTTCGAAAGAGACTGTTCGAACGAGATCCAGTTCGTTCAAACAAACTGTACCTTCTAACGATATCTCGTTCGAACGAGATTATCGAACGAAGTTCCCTTTCGTTAGAAGCGACTGGTCAATTCGTTAGAAGCTCGTTCGAACTCGTTCATTCGAATGACCTGGTCAGGGGCTTCTAACGACCTACCAGTTTCGTCCCAGATTTGTCAAATCTCGTTTTTCACCATTTTTAACACCTCAAGTCTCAACCAAAATTCGTCCAATCAATGTTTTAAGGTCCCCCATCATCCTAAAACATACTAAGGTCATATACTAACACCTTTTAAGGAATTAATACATCCTAAACATCACTAGATCACAAGATTCTACACTTTTCCCCAATTCTTTTCAAGAACACAAACCCTAACATTTTAAATCATGAATTAACCCAATAAAAATCCGTTTTAATTTCTTCCAATCACAATAACATGAGAATAATCATCTACCTACCATTCTACATGCAATTCTCCTCAAGATTTTCAAGTTCTAAATTCCAAACTACATGGGTTTTCATATTTCACCAAGAACAAACATAAAATTGGAATTATCTAACATGGAAAGAACATTCTCTGAAATTAAATGGAATTAAGTCACTTGCCTCGAGTTTATCTCTGATTTAGATGTTGGTTTGATGGAGTTTTCTGCAGAATTTCCTCTCTCTCTCTTTCTCCAAGCTTCTTCTCCAAAGGTGGCTATGGTGGCTAGGGTTTGCTTATGGGAAGGTATTAGAAAACCTAATTCTAATAACCTACGTAGCTTGTTGGGTTAGTATGGGTTGGTTAGTGGCTTAGTGGGTCAATTCCCAATCAGATTAAAACTCCCAATTTTCGTCACTTTTAATTATCCAAAAATACCAAATTACTAAAATGCCATTTATGTTGCCGGTATTTTATTAAAAATACCCCGGGACCCAAACTAAACCCCCGGCTAGTGTATTCTGACTATCTCGACCCTTCCGGACGCATTGGCGCACTCGAAACGACCATACGGTTAATAGAATTTAAATTCACTTTTATAATTACTATAATACACCATGACGCGGCGGTCACAGGCGTCTCAACAAAATTCCTAAAATGCCGTATATCAATCTCACGACAAATTTTTCATAATACAATATTCATATAAAACATGTATGCACATAATCAAATACCAACTCGCATCTCGTTAGTATTTTTAACCCGGATTAATTTCAATTAATACGCATTTAATTAATTAATCCCAAAAATAAATATAGCCAAAAGTACGGGGTATTACATAATGATAATTAGTTCAATGATGATCACTAGTCCTATCATGAAATCTATCATGAATCTTTAAAGTTGAATAAATTAAGCGTCAATCTTTTAAACAAAATGAAAGCGTTTCAATGAGAACATGATGATAAAGATCATAATAGAAAGTGATCAAATGGAATGCTACAAAATCGAAGAAAGATTTGAGGTTTTGAAGAATTAGAATTATTCTTTGAAAACCCAAAATGAGACAATTTTCAATGGGAAAAAAGAAATTTAACTTCGAAAAGCAGTTTTGACAATTGATGTTGAAAAATCAAAACTAGAGTTGTAAGATGACAAAGACTTGAAGATTAAGATGCTTGATATAAAAAATACTCTAGCTAGCATTCTGATGACTCGTTATCAAATTAATCATTATAAGCAAGGAATCGGTTATGTTTAACCATCAAAAGAGAAAGTAGTTGTTTCAAAAACAAAATTTAAGATTTCTCTGTGTGTTGAAAAGAAGGATAAGGAGAAAATTCCTAAGTTTAAAAGAATAGAATTGATCATAACTCCAAATTTGTGAAAAATGAAATTGGTTGCTCATTTAGTGGTAAATTTAATTATATTTATCATTTTTGTTTTATAAGTAATAGACTTTAGAAGGTTGATAAGAGATCTCATGGAGCCAAACCCATGCTTAGAAGGAATGTTCCTTTTTGCACCTATTTTAGGTTATAAGGACATTCACACCAAGCTTATAGGTGTTTTAAGGAAATGAATTAGAAGTACTTTAATAATAAGAATAAAGTGTTTCAAAGATATCCCATTAATTAAATTACATGTGAATGGATGGTTTATAAATAGAGTTGAGTTTTTTGTCAAACAGCGGAGTAAGGTTGGGAGAGATTTCCCTAGACCTAGAATGTTTACCCAAATTCGAAGGAATACACATAAGAATCCTTTGAGGAATGAGAGATGAATACCTAATCATGTGAGAGGTATACCTAGAAACCCTCCTAGAATAAAAATTGAGGTTGATATACCTCAAAAGAAAGTCGTTAGCAAGGAAGTTGTGTTATTTCCTCTCAAGGATCCAGGTGATTCTTCACCCATCGATATCTAGGTATAAGTTTGCTTAGGGTTCATAGGGCCTTCTTGGTATTGTTACTATTCCTAGGTACTCCTAGATTTTTTAGGATAAAAATATCTTGTTTAGTGTTTAAAAATTTGCATTTGGATCCTTTTTCATATTTTGTGAGGAATTTTTATGCATTTGTAAATTCTCATGCATTTTTTTATCCTTTATTCATTACATGATATGATTGTATATATTACATCATTCTTTATTTAAATAATGCCAAAAATATTTTCATTTTATTTATGTTTATGATTATGTGATTAAGTTCTTTGATTCATAGATTTAATGAGCGAACTTACGTTGAATAATAATTAAAATATGGATTCTTAATTTTTGATGCAAATGTTGGTTATATCAATGATAGGTTAGAATTCACTTTATAAATCTTGAAAGTGAAAATTGTTAAAATCTTTGGTTGTGATTTCACTTTAAACATTCACTTACATCTCACTTAATTCATATGATTATATTTATATGTATTGAGTTTAGTTCCAAACTTAATCATGATTAAATCTTGAGATCTCTTATTGGTGTTTAAAAAGTTTCTATGCTCCATTTGAGAGTATGTGGGATGTACATTTTTCTTGATCGAGTTTATTGATGAGACATGTTCATAAATTGAAAGTTCTATCACTGATGAGATCATGTTCATTTGAAAACAAGTATAGTCAATAGGTGACAATCAAATCATGTGTGAAAGTAACTTAGAAAAAGCAAAAATATGATGGAAAGAAATAAATGCAAGTGCTAGAAAATTTAAGGCAAATAAAAACAAGATACGGCTTTCAACACTTTCTTATAGTGCATACTTTTGTATATACTCTTGGGTTGAAACATCATTTGGGGAGAATTGTTTTTGGAAACTACCATTTTGTGAGATCTTGAAAGGATATTGATTTAATTATAAACTTATTCATCTCTTATAAGTCTTATGGCTTGGTTATGTGTTCATATTATTTTGTAACTCATATTTGTTTACGAATCATACTGTGATTACGATACAACTTTGTTTGATTTATTTTGATAAGAATTTTAAATTTGTTTGTGAATTTATAAATGTCTATCTTGAATATGTTCTCAAATTATGTCATTAATCAATATTCAAATCAAATTTGTTCATCATATGTTCCCTAATCATTGTCACACTTTTTCATATTGGACTTGCATTTGTAAATATATGTCTGCAACTTCTTTGGAATCTGAATTTTATCTCAAAATTATGATTAACATGTCATACATGAATGTTTAACATGCATTACCATCCATTCATAACATATTTTTTAAAGCTGAGTTTAGGAATCTACACTTAGTATTTTTATGAAAATTTCTATGATTATAGTATCTTTGCCAATATTGTTTGCCTAGTGCCAAAATAGCACCATTCACAAGACCAAACGTACCCACAGTAGCACTTAATTCGTTCATATAGACATCGCAACTGATCAGCCTATATATGATAAATTAGGGCTCATTTGTGTTCCATTTCAAATTGAACACCACCATAGCTAAGCCTGATGCGATTAGGAGTGACAATTTGTATCTTGCACTTACATAGGTGGCTGTTGAGGTATTTTGGGTACATTTGATGTTTTTTATGTACAGACCCTAGTGTGGACATCTGGGGTTTGATTCCCTCTGATGCGTACAAGATATTGGGATCGTTTATCTTCAATTGGCAGATAATGTGAAGAGATAAAGTCACTAGCCTATTTTTCTCAAAACAGGCAAAAGAATGTCATCGCCTTAACAGAACGTCATCAATGTTGAACCGATCCATGCGAAACCAAATAGTTTGAAGGTTAGGGGAGTAAGCAAGGGAATGGGAAGATGTTAGGCACCCATTTTGCCCTTTTGATCTCTCATGGACTACTAGTAATATTCTCCTTTTAGACCATATGATGTGCGTGTATATGTGTATAATATAAGTAGTGGGAGAATGGTATTATCCAACTCGCGTCATGGAAGGGACGGAGTGGATTCATCCGTAGGAGTGTTCCCGAAAAGAAAGATAATAAAAAAAACATGATGTATGTGCTTGTCGGATCATAAATCACTATGAAAGATAGAATGTGAAGTCTGTTGAGGCACGAGTATGTTGGAGTATAAATTTCACAAAATATATATAATAAGAAATAAGATAAGTATATGAACATGAAAAAGGGAGGATTCGAATCGTGGCATTGGACCAAGATGCCTACATAGGCCAAAGAGTATCAAAGTCCACGTAGTTCGAAAATAGCATGGGGTGGGTTTCAATCCATAAATCCAAATGTGCGACTCCTCTTATTTGTATGCGAAGAAAAATTATTTTAAGAGTGAAGACATGAAAATGAAAGTTTCGCTCTTGGAGTTTACAAATAAACCCATTTTTTTGTATTTTGTTTTTTTTTAAAGAAAAAAGGTTATGTGCAATACTACTAATAAAGAGTAGAGGTTATTGGATGTCATGTAATGAAACAAAACATAAAATAGAAATAAGGTGAATAACACTTGAAAATGCATAAACTAGATAAATGGGTTGACAAATAGACCTCTTATTGGATGCTTGTTGCAGACTTTAGAATGCAAGTGTGATGATTTTGAAGTGATATGGAAGTGATGTAGAGATGTGAGGTGAGTTACCAAGTGAGGTAAGGATATGAGGTAAGAAAATATGGGGATATGGACTTTTGTAAAAAGTAAAGGCTCTGATTATGAGGGAATGTCCTATGATTGATGACAGAGGTCTCTAAATTTTTTAAGGTGAGATCATCGCCCTTTTTATAAAGAACATGGGGGTGATAATCAACATGACCCATAGCTTGCCTATAGGCATAGGGTCTGCCTTGTTGGGAAAGGAAAATAACACCTTTAGATAGGAAGGTTATCTAGGTTGACTATAGGCCATCTAGAATGGTTTTTTCGTAACAACGGGCATAAATCCAAATCGTAAGTTCGAATTGCGCATGGGTCAAATCGTTGGAAAGGAAATTCAGATCCCTTTAAGAATCCATTGAGCCACTCCTGGGTCTAGGAGATGACAAAACTCAAATGAGGTTCAAAAGCGCTCCATGGTCTCTAGATGGTGGGTTTCAGAGGAAAATGAATCATTCACTCGGATCGTAAGGCGAATTTATGCATGGGGTGGACTGTTGGAAAGAAAATTCAGAGAATTACGAGTATTCATTGACTTTTTCTCGGTTCAAATCATTGACTAAGGTTAAACAGGGATCAAAGGCGTCCGATGACCCTTCAAAGTGAAACGGATCATTCATCTTAACCGTAAGGCAGATTTGCCCACAGGAAAAATTAATGGATAGAGGATTTAAAGCCCTTCTATGATCCAATGAGATTATCTTAGGTTAGAGAGTTGACTTGAGTTAATAATGTCCTAGGAGTGCCAAGTGGCCACCAGATCAATATTTAGATTATGACTTAGTGTTTATGGTGAAGGGATGAGTGTTAATGACCTAAAGAGGTGATTAAAGAGTCCTAGGTTGGGGTGTCTACAGATCCCCTTGATAAGAAAGATTTGAACAAGTGAAGGTCGTATTAATATAGACACCACATCAATATATGGGAAATGATTTTTGGTCAATTTTACGAACCTTTAGGTTGGAAGTGATCGATTCAACGAGTCGAGGTCACTTCTGCCAACATAAAGTTGGTTGTGACTGACTCCCATTGAAGTGAATCTCCTAATATCTTTGAATTATAAAGCATATGCTTCTACACACCCAATCACTCTATTAGATATAGTTTCCTCTCAAAATATCACCTCCAGAATTAGAAGAGAGTAGGGTCCCTAGATTCGACAAATTCTGGCATATTGCCTTTATTGAAGGCACTCCTCACTTTCTCCCATGTCAAACTGGTACAAGGGGTAGGTACAACCATGTATGGTGGTTTATTCGGGTGCATTGCGTTCATAGTAGCTACATCATTCTGGGCAATAGTGACAGCCAAATTAGTAAGCGCAAGTGTCGCCGCCTACTGCTGTGGATGAGGGTGGGAATGTGATTCCTCTAATTCGATAGTGGCAGCCTATCTGCGATGTGTGGGTGCTCTCCACCATAAGATAGACTATAATCAATAGTGAATCAATAATGTGTGAGATAAGAATAAAAAATCCTAAACAAATTAGATCTGAAGTATCCTAGAACATGATGCAAATAAAGTAACGGACGCATTCACGACCCTAGGACACTAAAACCTAAAATTCTTTAATTCCAACAATAACACCCCTGTAAAATCGATAACTAGATTAATCAATTCTAAATACAAAAAATTTTAGAGTCAATACAATTTGTATCGTTCTAAGCATGACTGAAATAAAATAAAACGACAAACATGCACACACTGAAAATGTAAAACAGTACTCAATAAATCTCAATTACCAAAATCCAAATCAAAATTAAAAAAACTACACTATAAAATAGATAAGTGTCTTAGTAATAAAAATATAACTCTGATTAGAAATAACTCAATCTAGCATAAATAAATTCAAATACAAAAATCTAACTCGACAGAATACAGAAACTAGAGATCTAAATACTAAATTGAATGTGATAAATAAAGATGAGCATATAGTTTTGACGCCTACATCCTATGAATAGAAATTTGGAACTAGAAATGAAATGCTTGAGAGATCGGGGTTGAGGAGGATTTTGCTGCCTAAAACCTAAAAAATAGTTCCAGAAATAGGATTAAACTTAGAAAGTCTACAGTGATTAAGAATGTAACTACATTTTGTCTATAATAACACTAATGCATCTTCCTCCATATTTTTGTTATTTTAAAGTTATCCCAACCCAACGACCTAAAGTTATATGTTTTCCCAAGTATCCATTATAACGTGGTTCCAAAAGGTAGATTTTTATCGTGACATTCCTATTATAAACTGAATTTAAAGGAATATAATCGCAGGAATCAAATGACCAACTAAGTATACCCCACTCACGTGAAAAATAGGTGGGCTATGTTAAAGCCCGCCAATAAGAGCACAACGGCTTATCACCCATGCCTTCGGGGATTACTCGCATCATATTAGGTATAATTACAAATTCTCCCAACCCTAAAACCTCGAAGTATCGAACAAGGGAAAGAACAACGCCTTCCTCACCAGTCGTACGACCCCTACCCAAGGCAAGAAGAAATGAAACCCATTTTTATCCAACCTGGAAATAAGTACGTCGTCCATAGTATCGGGGTAACTAAGACCAAGGTAAACTCATCTCAATACCAAGAGGTCAACAACATATGCACCCCATCAAATGCCACTTAATACCTTAGCAACAAGTACTCTCACACACTTGGTATAGTTTCAAATAATTCAATAAAATAGCACCCAATCCTACTCTTGAAATTATCAAAGTATTCTTTTAACTCTTCGATTATTCTCAATCATTAAATGTTAATGATTTACATAAATTAAACTTGAACTCCTAGGGTTTATAATTAAAATATTTTTCAACTTAAACCCATTGGCTGTTAAAGTTCTTCATTAATTTAACAATCCCAAAGCTAACCATCCTCAAAAATCCCATTTAACCTACCAAACTACCCTCATTGGGCTTCCCCCGTTGGACTGGATCGATCCGGTACCACGTCAAAGCGATTCAATGGGTCGATCGTCTTCTTTTTTTGAGCTTACGACCACAACCAAATTGTTCTCATACCTAAATATTATAAAACATCAAATTTTCTCTGTTCCTTATAATACAATCAACATATAATCATTATAAAGACATATCAACAAGATTTTGATGATTTAAAACTCATATTAAGGTCATAATTCATTTTTGAATAATATACCACTATGTTCATCCTTAAAATAAGATTTACTCAGTTAACTGACGAACTCATTACAAGAATCATTGACAAGTGAGGACTTTTACAAATCAATGATATTATAATACATATCTAAAGTTTTTACGTTCACATTACATGATTTCTTGATTCGATTTCAAGGATTCAACATCAAAACTAAACTAGTTCTTTATTGTGTGCTTAAGGGTTAATTGTGTAATTAAGCTAATTATGAAATTAGGTTACAATATGATTACAAGTCGAATTTCATGGTTATTTTCATATTCTAATGAACTACTATTATTCTTGCACAAACTTAATCAGATTGTTAATCAATGTAAATTTGCATTAGACCAACTATATGAATCGAGTCCCAAAATCCACAATTATCTTCAATCCTTTTTATGACTCTTCTCCTTATATGCCTATGGTTATTCTTTAATTTGTTAAGAGTATTTTAGGTTTTCTAAATTAATTAATTAAAGGCTATAATCCAGAAATTAAGACTATGCCCAAAAATAAACTTTAACCAATTAGCCCCAAACATGTTCCAAATGACTCGAACCTTGCCTCAAACCATATACTAACTTAACGAACTTAAGTTCCACTATCTTAACCTAAAAATGAAATGTGTAAGCGTTCCAAAAGTCAATTTTAATAGGGAACGTATTTTATAAATTAAATAACTCGTTAATTTAATTATTAACATGTACGAGTAGGTTAAGTTAAAAATTAATTAGTTATTAGTTATGTGTTTCTCGACATTATAATAAACTACTTCACGGTCGGTGGGATAATGGCGAAGGAAGAATCCAAATAAGGAAACCATAGTCACTTGGTCCCTGACCATTCCATAGTTGCCCATAATACTAAGTCACTTAGAATATTTACTTACTGAATTATAGTGTGTTAAGTCAAATTATGAAGGATGTGGATTCACATAACACATAAACAAATCAAATAGAAATATGTATGTAATTATAATAAGTGACATATCACATGTCACGATAAGTAATTTAATAAATAAATAAGCAATTAAAAATATATACGAAATATTTGGGGTATTGCACACTAGAGATGCACCTGATTTTTATGCATTTACATTTGCACCTACTCTCGTCCGTGCTCCTACTCCTGCACTAGCTGATGGTACCAGAAATGGCACCACCAAGTCAAAGTGTTGAATAATCCCAAAACCAGACAACAATGGAGTATAGAAGATATAAGAAAATAGAGAAAGAGATGAGGCAAATAGGAATATAATACCAAATTTAAGTGGTTCAGCTTTGTAGGGCCTACGTCCACTGTGTGAGTTTGTGAAATCCACTAAATAGGGGCACTAATGGCCTTGGGATACAAGCCCTCAAGATTTATCTCTCTAGCAATGGTTTTGACTGAGTTTTGTAGGATTAAGAATTTTTTATCCTTTACAAGTATGTAGAAGACAAGTATTTATATGGTTGGGGTGGTGTCAAACGCACCCCAATCATGAATGAG
The DNA here is from genome assembly GCA_949130495.1 of Sambucus nigra. Classification (NCBI taxonomy): domain Eukaryota; kingdom Viridiplantae; phylum Streptophyta; class Magnoliopsida; order Dipsacales; family Adoxaceae; genus Sambucus; species Sambucus nigra. Next base: position 704,614,868 of record OX422207.1, read on the forward strand.
GCGTGCACAGCACCAAGTGTACAATAATACGGTAATGATTAAGAGATATCATCCTCATGTGTAAATGATGTAATTGTAATGATTTTGATCACATGGGCTCGCAGCACACGCACACTCCCCCCACGCATGCTTTGTTCAACGCGCCTTGTTAGATATTGAACATGTCCTGTTGGGATGAGGTGTCGGCCAATCCAAGTATGAGACCACTGACATTCCATTGGATTGCCAAGTGTAGTCTCGGTTGGCTTGCATGGGGACGATTTGAGAGATGGAAGCAAGCTAATGTGGCCTCGTCTTCCTGAGAGGGAGGCATATGGTCTCATCTCGGCTCCGGAAGAGGATGAGATAGTTATTACAGGGCTGTTTAGGAGCGATTATTTTGTAGGGTCGACTTTATTTGAGCTTGGTTCGAGCAGAGACAAGGTCTCATTTTATCATATCAATCACCCCTAGCCCTTAGTCTTCTGTGTTGATAGAAGACTGAGGGGTAAATATGTCAATTTGAACGATGAATGTATGTCTCTGAATTGTAGATGTTGATGTATTGATGCGTACAAAAGGGTGACACTTGTCATCAATTCTTTGGCCTACCGTTCTCCCCATGAAGTGGCGGCAGCATGTGCGCATCTTGGTAGTTGTGCACTAATGATGGGCACATCGAAAGTCGAACCCCATCATTATTGGGGTTTAAAATGTTAAATTTAAAAATTATTCTTCTCTCAACACACTTTACGTGTGCTCATTTCTCTCTCTAGGCTTTCTATTCCAGAGTTCCTTCTCGTTCCTCCCTAGTAGTCGTCATACTAGGCAAACCCTCCAGTTACTTTTCTTCTTCCTTCTCTGCTAGTTATTTGTCACTTTTTATCCATTTCTATACTTGTTTCATTTTTTTCAGCGAGTCTGTTATTTTTTGTATTATTGTATTAGGCAATGGCAGGGTGGTTTTAGGGCTAAAAAGTTCAGTTTAATGGTTGAGAAAGGCTATCATAGGATTTATTGGCCATTATAGGGATTTTCCACCTTGGTTTAACCCCATCTGGTCACTTTGATGAATTACCGACCATCTTCTTTAGTGAAACATTCAACCTCTTCTTGAGTGTTCTTGGACTTATCTCTTCACATTCTTTGCTTTTGATCTCTAGTAAAACACGAGTTAAACCTTTAACTATTTGCCCTATTTCATTGTTTCCCACAAGTTGAAGGTCGTCCCTTGGATGTTGAGGAAGTTGTATGAGCTAGCTGAAGATTTCCCTACTCTGAGAGAGAGGTGGTTCAGGGAGATCATAAAGTACGAGGTTAAGGAAGCTTTCAAGCATAAGGTCTAAGCCTTTCCTCTTCGTCCTATATATACCATCCCCCTCGTAACCATTCGTCCTTCGATTGTAGAGCTAAGTGGCTCCATGTCTGAGTTGGCTGTCAAGAGTGTCGATTCTTTCCAAGTGGCCATGGAAGTCCCTGATGATGGGTCTGAGGAGGATGAAGGTTCTTTAATACCTTCATCTTCATTTTAGACTGAGTCATCAAATCGGGATGAGTAATCAAATTGGGTCGAGTCATCACCAAATCCATCTGAATCTTTGCAAGGGTCAAACTATTTAATTCAAATCCTTTTGTCTCATAATGAGCCAAGAGTGAACGTTTCTATGCCACCCCTAATTGATGCAATTTCTCTCACTACCAGTTTACTGGAATTTCTCATTCTCAAGGTGTCGTCCCGACTGCAGACCAAGATCATAATAAAGATGCAGTCGAGGGAACACTTGACACTTACTGTGATGAATCCTATGTCAGTACCACTACTGAAGTTGACCTCCTTTAATGGAGACATCTCTATGGCATTAGACCTTACTTTCATCATGAGATCACCCTCGATCGAGTAGGTGAAATTTGTGTATATGAACATATATTTAAGTTGGCTTTAGGCTACCTATACATCCTAATGTATGAGCCATTTTAGACAGTCTTGGTCTCGACCCTGCACAGTTATCACTGAATACATGGAGAGGAATCCTCAACTTTGTAGCCCTGTGGAAGTTATTCCACCACTAAAACCTTCCAGATAGAGTCTTCAGAGGATGATACATTGCCTCCTCCCTAAAATACAACCTGACTACTATCATCTCGTAGTTAGGAGATAAAAAAATAAAGCCTTAATTATTACCCAAACTTCCAATTAAAACTAGAAAACTCATTATTTCTTCATCTCAGGAGCTTAGGAATTCAGCCCTGATGCCCCCTGCATTGCCTCTAAGCCCCGTGTACCTCAAAGATGGGTGAAGGCCACAATATCGGTTAAAACTGATCTGGGCTTGAGTTTTTAATCCACCAAAATCCTTGAAAAGGTTAGGAAACAAGGAGATAATGGGGGTTTTGTTCAATTTGAACACTTGATGACCCATTTTTTCTTAGCGCATACGGGAATGAGGGTGGCCACCCTATCTAATCCATGTAAGTATTAGCATTATTTCTTCTAACTATTGTGTCATTTTTCTGCTATCTGAGCTTATGATCTTACTCTCATCATTACAGACTGACCATCAAATACCCCGAAAGTTTTGTGGAACATGGTAGCTCCAAGCATTGCCAATTTGCTCAAATAAGTTGGCAAAAAGTTAGCCCCTGCGCCTTAGATAAAAAAATCCACTATTTCCAACCCCATCCAGGTCGAGGGGTATAGCAGGAGAAAGGAGGGTCATGAGAATCTCCCTATGACCCATCGAAGCAAGAAAATCAAGGATGTCCAGTCCAAGATTGGGACAAGTCAAGCAATCCCTATCTCCTCAGGGAGGATATGCTTGGGAAGAGGTTGGAAAATCTGAACATAATCCCCGACTGTGCATTGGGAAGCAAGGATAAGGACCTAGAGTCCCTAACCTCTAACACCTCTGAGTCTGACAGCAAGTTTTTGGAGGCAACCAACATCTCCCTAATGAATGACTTCATCCTTCCCAGGGTTGTCTAAGTAAGCCATTTTTCTTGTTATATTTTGTCATTTTCATTTTTTTCTCCAACTGTAAGGTCGTCTCGTACTGACCTTTTTTTCTTATACAGACAGCTTTCTACCTTCAGAAGCTCCACCAATGGACTAAGAAGTAGGTCCCTAAGATTTATTAATCTTTTCTATCCATCAGGAATGATGAGACTCAGAGGAATCATATTGAAGAGCCTAAGGCTCTGATTAAACACCTGAAGAAGTAACACTCTGAGGCTATCACCAATCTAAATAAAAATCATAATGAGGCTATCAATTCTTTGAAAAACTAGCATACAATCGAGATTATTGGGAAGGTAAAGGAGGTTGTCAATAGAAAGATCTCTGAAGCTTAGAAAAAGGTTTTGGAGGACTTCAAGTCTTCTGAGGAGTTCTTGGGCTATAGTACGCAGTACTTTAAAAGAGGTTCTTACATTGGTTGCCTATACAGTACCTTAAAAGAGGTTCTTACATTAGTTTCCTAAGGGCAACTATGAAGTTATCGAAGATTTCCCACCAATCTGAGAAGCTAAATACCTTCATCTTGGATGACTCACTTTCCATAATAGCCATGAGTCAGGTTGAGGGGGAAGCAAAGTAGGAGCCTACAGCCCTGACTACGAACCAGGTGGATGAGACTGATCCTATCGGAGATACCAAAGATGGTAGCACTGCATTTGGGTATGCATTGGCTTTAAATGAAAGCGAGAACCCAAATATTGAAGAGACCAACCTCCAATCTTAGCTCTTCTCAGCCTTTCTCTTTGTTGGGCGACCGCTTCTGGCCTGAGGCCCCTCTTGGATGGAAATTTCTTAAATAGTTGGATATGATTTTGTAGTTTGTTATCAGCATCGTATCTCTTCTTTGAATAAATATGAACTCATATTTTTAATGATAAATGATATGATCCTTTATTGCCATACTTTGAATGGATGAATAGTATTCCTTTCCATATTTATGATTTGCCCTTCTTTACTTATATGTATGCCTCCTTCTGATGTTTTATCAAGTGACCACAAGTAAAATATTTTATAACCATGATATCACTAACGATCTAAATGAATCATTCATCGTCCCATCTTTAGACGAGACGAGAACAAGTGATAAATTTTTCAATATAGACATTGTCTCATTATAAGACGAGATATAATGATTTTCAACATGAATCTGAATTCACCACCAAATTACGCAAACCCCCTCTCATCGTTTTGAGAGTGTATGGATGAGATAACTCTCATACATACACTTTCCTCTCAGCTGAGAGTGTTTTTCCACCAAATTAATGATGTTTAACATGAACCACAACTAAGTGATTTTTAAATTTGAATTCACCAAATTATGGTGATCGTGTTTGGATCCTAAGCCCCCTCCTGTCAGTTTAAGAGTGTATAGACGACTCATCTCAGCTGAGAGAGTTTTTCCAATAAATTAAATATGTTTAACATGAAACATAACTAAGTGATTTTTAAATAAGTCCCCTCTCATCGTTTTAAGAGTGTATGGACGAGATCAGTCTCGTCTATACATTATCGTCTCGGCTGAGAGAATTTTTTTACCATATTAATGATGTTTAACATGAATCACAACTTAGTGATTTTTAAATAAGTCCCCTCTCATCATTTTGAGAGTGTATGGACAAGATCACTCTCGCCCATACACTATCATCTCGGCCAAGAGAGTTATTCCATCATATTAATGATGTTTACTATATTCCCTTCTCTCGATGTTATCGTGAGTCCATGGATGAGGTTGACCCCGTCTGGACTGTCATGTCACCGAGAGTAAATATGAGCCACTTCACCATGAATGATGTTCTGTAGCTTAGGATGAACTAATACATACAATCTAAAACCATTCAAAAAGCAAATAGGAGAGAACATTTGGAAATTTTTTATTCATGATTTAATTCTCATATACATAGACAAATTTCATTCATATAGACAAATGAAACTAATAAAAGACTCAAAGATAGTCAGCATTCCATGGATTGAATAATGGTTCTCCATCTAAATTCTTTAGTCGATACGTACCTAAAACCACTTCTTCAATCACCAGGTAGGAACCAGGCCAGTTAGTATATAGCTTCTTGGGCTTCTGCCAAGTCTTCTTTAGAACTAGGTCCCCTAGTGCTAGTGGTTGATCCTTCAGTCTCTTATTATAAAACTTCATTGTCCTTTCCTGATAAGCGGTTTGCCTAACCTCAGTATCCTCCTTCCTCTGTTCCACTAGGTCCAGATCCAATCTGCATTCCGTAATATTCTCCTCTGGGTCATATGTCTAGAACTTACGGGTTGGAAGACCAATTTATATCGGCACAATGGCCTCTTAGCCATAATCTAGCATGAACGGGGTTCCCCCATTGCTATCCTCTCCGTAGTCCTATAAGCCCATGGGATGACATGCACCTCTTCAATCCATCTTTCCTTTGCATCTTCCATCATTTTCTTAATTCCATCAAGAATTGGTATGTTTGTCACCTCTTTAGAATCGACCTAGATTTGAAGAGAACTGTTTGATGTTAACTCTCTTATATTAATTCTTAAAGGAGATGTTCTTAAACTGCTTCTCATTATTATAAATCAGAGTGTTCGGTAGGTCGTATCTGCAGATATTTTCAAATGAATTGGAAGGCTTTCTTCTCCGTTATCGTGATCATCGCCTCATCCTCTATCCACTTCAAAAATTAATTAATAGCTATAATCATATATTGATAGTTGCTTATAACCCTTGGAAATGGTTCTACCAAATCAATGACGCGGAATAAAAATGTCTAGGGGAAATGGTGGCAAAACTTTAGAACTTGTCGCACTTCTTCCCATATACAGTTGCATCCTTGGCCAGTGTCGACCACAAATATCCATGACTGGGTTAAGCTCCCTCATGCACGTCCTTTAAAATATACTCTACCTCGGACGGATGGACACATCTGCATAGAAGGAGTAGGAATCCTTTCTTGTACAGGATGCCTCCTATGATGGAGAACTTTGTCTCTGTGTATCTCAGTTTCTTCTTCTCAGCTTTAGAATTGGGTAGTTCTCCATCCCTAATTTACTTGGCGATAGGATCCATCCAAGAAGCTCATATGTTCAAATTGAAACAAAATTCCACTGTGCTATCTTCCTCTTTAATAGCCGACCGATGTAAGATATCTACTGGAACTAACCTTCGAATTTCTTTTCTTGTGGTGAAATCTAGTCTTGCCAAAGTGTCAACTCATCTATTGTCTTACCGAGGTATCCTATTTAGCTTCACCTCTTTAAAATTCTTCAGTGTTGTTTATAGTTCCAAGGTAGTTGGCCATTCTATCGTCCTTGGTCTCATATACTCCCAAAATTTGATTCACAACTAACCTGGAGCTACTATGAACGAAGAGTTGTCCGACAATAAATTCTCAATCAAGGGAGATTCCTACCAGAAGGGACTTACATTATGACTCATTTTGGAGTGTTTGAAATGAAACCTCAGAGCATATTCAATGTCAGTACCATATGGGGCCGACACAATCAAACCTGCTCCACTTTCTACCTTGCACAAAGAGCCATCAGTAATCAAGTTCAACACAGTACCATCTTTGAAAGAATTACCTTCCTCTAGGGTCCATTATTAAAGAGGTATCTCTCTTCCTCATTCTCATACACCTTACCCCTTGATATACTCGTCTCGACCTAAGTCGAGGGGAGTCATATTGTTTCTTCTACCTCATAATCTGAGGTCTCAATCTCTTCTATGTCGGCCTCGTCCCATGTGAACTCGACTATGAAATCAACTAGTGTATGCCCCTTAATGGCCGTTCTTGGCTGGTACATGATATTAAATTCCCCTAACTCAATTGACCAGGACATTAACCAGCCCGATTTCTTAGGTTTATGGATGACCTGTCTGAGAGGAGAGTCGGTAAGGATGACCATAGTATGTTCTTTAAGGTACAACTTCATCTTCCTTAAGGCATCGATTAAAGCATAGGACAACTTCTCTATTTTAGGATATCTCTTCTCGGTCTCCTGGAGGGTTTTAATGTTAAAGTACACTAGCTTCTGTACACCATCCTCATCTCTGACAATGGCAGCACTAATTATCGATTCTGACACTGTTGGATATAAATACAACTTCACTCCCTGAATTGGTCTTGACAACAAGTGTGCGGAGTCAAGGTAGGTCTTTAATTCTTAAAAGGCCTTGTCACACTCCTCCTTCCACTCAAAATCTTTTCTGATTACTTTAAAAAAATGAAGGCACTTATCAGTAGCTCTAGACACAAACCTATTAAATATTTCCACCCGTTCAGTTAACCTTTGCCCATATTTTATTATTATTGGAGTCTTCATCTCCATTAAAGATTTGATCTTCTCAAAATCTTCCTCATCCCCCCTATAGTTCACGATAAATCCCAAGAACTCGCATGTCCCCACGCCAAAGACACACTTGGAAGGGTTAAGTTTCATTATAAACTCACCCATAGAATTAAAAGTTCGCTCAAAGTCGACCACATGAGTGTTGTCCTTGAGACACTTCATCAAAGTGTCGTCGATATAAACCTCCATCGTCTTCCCCATCTGCTCCTCGAACATCTTGTTGACCAATCTTTGATATGTTTCCCCGGTATTGTTCAAGCCAAAGGGCATGACCTTGTAACAATAGGTCCCCTTATCAGTTATAGAATATGTCTTCTCAGCATCGTTCGAATCCATAAATATTTGATATAGCCTTAGTATACATTTATAAAACTCATTAATTCAGGGTTAGTGGTAGCATTAATCATTTGATCTATCATCGGTAGGGGAAAGTTACCTTTGGGGAAGGCTTTGTTTAGATATGTAAAATCAACACACATCCTCCACTTGTCATTGGCCTTAGGAAGATGAATGCATTTGTTAACCACTCAGGTAAATAACCTCCCTGATGAAGCCATCATTTTCTAAATTCTCCACCTCTTCTCGGATAACATCGTACTTCTCTCGAGAGAATACTCTCTTTCTCTGTCTTATCATCTTTGCATAGTCAACCACATTGATCTCGTGGCAGCAAATCTTTGGATAGATGTCGAGCATATCCTCATGGCTCCTGGAAAAATCGATTTGCCTCTTTTTCAATAGTTTGATCAAATCCTTTTTAATCTCCTTCATCAAGGCTTTGCTAATTTGGACATTTTTTTTGGCTCGTCCTTATTGAAGACAGTGGATTCTACCTCATCGGTGATTTCATGTTTTTTTATCTTAGTCTCATCCCTGGGGTTAAGAGTATTAATATTGAAGTTGTAGTGGCCTTTTTGTATGCCTCCCTCTCCTCAGTCGAGTTGAAGTAGCATCCACGTGCCTCAACTTAGTCACCCTGGACTTACCCTTCTCCATATAGAGTCGGGAATTTAATCATCTAGTGAACTGTTGAGGGAATGTCCTCGAACTCCTTGAGGGCTACCCATCCCAGAATTATGTTGTAGGCGGAGTAGACGTTTTCATCCAATGCAAAGAACTTGATTTTCTTCGTAAGGCATTTTGGCCAGCTATTCCCCATTCTAACTTACATTTTATAAATTCCCAACGATTGCACTTTCTCACCATTGAAATCGATGAGAGGTTGGTGATACAGGATTAGCCTCTTCTTTCTCGGCCCTAGACCCTTGTATCATTCCTAAAACATCACATCGAATAAGATGCCACCATCAACCAATATTCTAGGAACCTCCTACCTATGCACCAGGGTTTTAATCACCAATGGGTCATAATACGAGGCTAAAATCTCCATAAAATCTAGTCTAGAGAAACCAATAATAAAAGTTTTCATATCAACTTTAGTTCTTTTTACCTTCTTCGATTCAACCTATGCCGAGTGTACGTCTTTGAGTTTTAGAGGAAGATCTTTGGCCTCTTCCACGTGAGTATTTAGGTCAGCAATCCCTTTTCCCCCCTTCGGTAAGTCCTTTACAGGTCATCTTAACTCGAACATAAATTATAGAGTTGAACCTTAGGATCGGTGATAGGAGGTGGAAAGTCACGATCATCTTCATCATCGTCATTTGAGTCATCATCGTCTCAATTGGATGGAGCGTCAGGGTTGCACTTGTCATTCATACTCTTTTAGGTATCGCCCTAGCCACCCTTTGAAGTATTCTTATTAATATACTTTCTTTACTTGCCAGCTTTCAGTATTTTCTCAATATCGTCATTGAGAGAGAAACATATGGTGGTCATACGGCCATGATCTTGGTGAAATTCATACCACAAATTCTTATTTCTCTTGTGAAGGGGAGATCTCAGGTTCTCAAGACATCTCAAAGACCAGTAATTCTTGATCTCATTCAGAATGTGCTCACAACTGACTGTTAGAGGCGTATAGTCAGTGAACTTATCGTTTTTCGACCTCTTCTTGCTATCCTTATTCTTTTTTAGAACTTACATCCATAATTGTTCCCTTCTCATATTCACCCTTGTCATCCATTGCCTCCTATGCATTCATGACCTTCTCAGTCATAGATAGGAGTTTAGCCATAAATTTAGGAGTATCATCGGCTAGATTTTAAAGAATCTTTTCTTTCTATTACCCTCCCATCAAGGCGGTCATAGCAATGCTCTCTTCGTAATCTTTAACCTTTAATTTCTCCTTGTTGAACCTTTCTATATATTCTCTCAAACTTTCATTCTTTCCCTGCTTCACATATAGCAAGAGTGTCATCTTATTTTAGGGTCTCACGCTAAAGCAAAAATTTTGTATGAACCTCTTTGCTAACTATTTGAAATTCTCTATTGATTTTTTAGGGAGAGAGGTGAACCACACATGAGTTTAATCGGTCAGTGTGCTAGAGAACACTCGACACCTCATATCTTCCGAGACAGAGTAGATATTAGCAGCTTATTAGTAAATCTCCACGTGGTGGATGGGATTAGTGCTCCCATCATACTTAGGCGTGACCATCAGTGGCTTAAACTTAGTCGGGGTTGGGTAACTCACAATCTTTTCCACAAAGGGGTAGCCTTTAGTGTAACCCCTCTGTAATTGTCTCGTCTCTTCAGTATGTCACCAATTTTATCCTCTAATTGTTGAGTGGAATCATTCCAGGCCCTCTCGGTTGCCACTACAACCTCGGTCAAAGACACATTATCTCCAGCCCCTTCTCTGTCGATTAGACAAATTGAGGGCTCTCTGGAAACTACCCTCTGTCGATTATTCACCTCTCATTGTTCCTCGTCTTGACCTCTAGGAGGTCGATGATCAACACATCTACCATTCCTTCTGGAACCAACGATACTTCGAGATCTGGAGAGATGATTCCTTAAATCATCAGATATTGGGACAAGCCTATCAAAGACCAACCGTTTACTTAGTCTGTCCAAAGCTAATGCCCTTGGCCAACATTTTTGGCTCGGTCTGCTGCTACATCCTCGACTGGGATAAATTGGTAGCACAATGCCTCTAGAAATTTGATAAGGCTCCCAATATTCTTTGTTATCCTCATCATCACAGTGTTTATCATCATCATCAGGGTACTCCAGAACCAACTGCCAAGCATAAACGCCTAGGTTCGGCCACATCTCTCTATTTATGCTGAGGAGGGAGATATTTAAGTTGGGAATGAGGTGGTCCCCTGGCCACTAGCTCTGGAGCACCTTCCCTAGCGGTCGAAGTTATGATCTCATCTTCGACTAAGGTGGGTCTAGCTACCATGTTCTAGGTTAATGCAACAAGAGTCACCTGTATTTTTCACTAACTGTCCACTAAGGAGCGCAGGGGCGCTGCCACTTCAGCCATTTCTGACTGAGGTGGGTCTTGGCTAGTATGGGGTCCACCTACAGTAGGAGGATCTGATGCCATTGAAGAATTCCAGTGACCAAAAAAACAAGTTATGAACTGGAAGGGAGCTCGAAGACCAGAAAGTGAACCTGAACTCAAACTATAGTTCTTTCAATGGTGGCTCAAGCTCAACCAAGTGTGAGGTTGGACCACCACTAGAGAATCCGGTGGAATATCTACAGATAATGGGAAGAAGATATCTATCTCATTCCTAGAAACGGCATCATCAGCTGATGAGGATGAGGATTATAAGTATGATAAGGATGGCGATACCATTCATGAGTGGATTGGAGTGCAGTGCCTAATTGCACCCGTGCACAGATGGAACCAGAGTTTGAATTTTTCTTATAAATAGTCTATTTCCCTCCTTTTTCAAAATATCTGACTTCCTATTTACTTCTCTACACCATTGAGAGTATTTTCAAGGGTGAGAGCATTTCATTTGCTTCTCTTTATTCAAATTCACTTGTTCATTTCAAAAATTGAGGGAAAACTTAGATTTATAATTGTTCCTTTTGTTGTGAGGAACTATAAATGATTTGAAGTCGAAATCAACTTAGTTAAGTTTCAATCTAAACCATTCTAAATTTTAATTGTTGATATGTACTCTAATATAAAAAATGAAGTGTTTTGAGATATTGGAGAATTCAAACCATGATGGAAGTCTAAAGAGGAGAATGTACTTCCTTATTCATCCTATTGAGGTCCAAAAGCACCCAAAATGTATAATTTATACCCCGAATAGAATCATTTTAGTTGCTCATTTTTAATAAAATCAGCCTTACGTTCGTATATTATCATTTTCCAGGTCAATACGCAGTCGCGATATTAAATGATGCTAAATCGGCATAATTGCGGCAAAGTAGCGGTCAAAAGCGTGCATCGAAGAAATAAAAAAGATCACGAACCAGAGTCCCTATTTGAGCTTGCCCCGATGAGTTCTGATATCCTGAATCTTTTCCCAAACCAAGCCTAAGCCTACACCGAGCCCAGTCCTTCACCCGAGCATCGTGTGTGTTTAGTTTGTGCTTTTAGAATTTTTAGAATTTTTTATTTGAGCCGTTTTCAATTTTTAAATTTATTTTATTTTGAGTCGTGATTATTTTTAGGATTTTTTTTATGTGTGTATAGTAGTATATATTAGAGTCGGTATCATGAATCTTTTATTTTTATATTTTTATGTAAATCTAATAGATGTGCATTTTAATAGATTTTTATTTATTTATTTATAGTTTTTTGTGTTTAGTTTTAATACTATTTTATTTTATTTTTGTTAAGTTAGTTTTATTACTTTTATTTTTATTTTATTTTATTTTGAGTATTTTTTTTATTGATTAGGATTTTATAGATTTTAAGTTTTAGTTTTATTTGTCTTAGTTTTTTTATAGGGTCAAAAATTTAAACACACACACACCATACTTCCTACTGTGCACCTCACCACACTCAATAAACCCCACTTCATCATCTTCCTACCTCCCAATACTCTCTCTCCACGAACCGCTATTAACACCGCCAACTCATCTCACCTATCCTCCATTAACGAATTCACCACCACCACGGCAGTCCCTTACAGTCGACTCGCGCCGAGTTCCATCTCCAATCAACCCATAACCCAAAAACTAGACCCTTGAGAACCCGGAACCAAACCCCATATCCATGTTTAACTCGGAGCTACCAAACCCTTGCCAAACCCATCTCCAAATCTGTAATGACCCAGAAATCAAACCTCCTAAACCCAAAATCGTAAGACTTACCAACTACCCCATCAAATTAGGAGTCACAAAACCACTTCAAACAAAACCCATGTGCATATCCAATTTACATCCTTGGACTTAGATAAAAAAATCCCACTAATATCTCATCTTCCAACCCAATTCGTGGACTATAAAAAAAAAGGGGAGACTCATATAGAGGAATCTTATATCAGATGTAGAGGAGACTGTAAAATAGAGAGAGAGACTGTTTATTTGTGACACCCCGACTAATTAAATACCGGGTAGCTACTCCTTTATAAAATTAATTCAAAATGCCAAGTTGGCTCAGTTAATAGCATCACTGTCGAAAACATTTTATTATTACTAACCGCCTAGTATTTAAAAATCAAGTTGCCAAATTTTAATTTAAGTCTGATTAGCATGCAACAAGTGTAATGAGAAATAGATAACACCATTCACCATACTAAAGTAAAACGAATAACCATCACAATAAAGTAAATAAAGTCTGGAGGAAAACCCCTCACTACAATCCCATAACTGAAATAAATAACTGAAACAATACATGCTAAAGTCGGAAAACTGAAATATAAAAGATGCTCTAGATAGAAATGGGCAACATGCCCTACAACTGATAGATGGTGACTCTGGAATCCAAAGATAGAAGCGTCTATGAGCAAACCCCTGTAGCTTCCACAACCAGCTACAGCACGTCACCTGAATGAGTACCTATGCATGGTGTCCTTGTGGCTGGGCACCTAAAAAATGGTTTTACAAAGAAAAAGAGATTTGAAAAGCAAACGGGTCAGAGCCCGAATGTGGAGTTATATTTTAAAAACCTGCAAGTGCTTTAAAAACATTTAAAACATTAAATGCAAAGTACATGTTAGGACGTACACTCGCATGATATTCTCACCTCTCTTCTAACTGTGCACTCCTAACGTAAGTACCCATCTATAACGACCCATGCTACTAGCTAACTGACAACATAACTAGCTAAACTACCAAAGGTTCTACCCATTTACTCGGTTTATTTAACATAACAACGCTCGTATTTTAATAGAGGTTTAACGTAAACTCAGTTACTAAGTATGCCATTGATATAACTATCAGCTAACTCATTATATATCTCGAAACAATACCGTAATACAGTTACAACATTAACATGAGGATTCCCATTAATTAAATGTATATTATTCACATCATAAATATACGATATCAGCACCCCGCAATCTAAGCTATGGTGCACACATACTCTGCTATCAATCCCGGTACATCACGTACATAAGGATCACATATTTCGAATCTCTCAAGAATAGTCCAGATAACACAAATCACAAATAGTAGAGGCGAACACAGTCACCATCACATGGGTCACGCACATACCTACGCTCCCATGGTCAGCGGACTTATTAATATCACAATAAGTCTTTCTATGACCTATGTTCATCAAGGTACCAGTCTACATCCCCCCCGTAGGCACACAAGGATTAGAGGGTCCTAAGCGAACGCAACCTCCTGTGATAGCAAGTATGGTAGGTATGTCATACAAACAATCCATATACCAATACTAAGTAAATACACGTCTTAGTAATACCATATTTTAATCGTAGTACATATCTCATTCTCGTACTAACTATAATTAACACAATTCGTGCTATTCCGGTTTGTAATTATACGCGCTATAATTCATCCTCACATCGTAGTAGACACTCACGTCTCCACCCAAATGGTTCATTGAATATAATTCTCGTATATTGTTTACTCCTCTCAATAATCCAAAAGTCCCAAATCTAACCTCACATCAATAAAGGAAGGTCATCTATATCCTCGAACAAGTTTAAGGGCTCCAAAAATCAAAACAGTCCAAAAAGGGTCAAACTGTCAACTCGTTAGAAGTCTCGTTCGAACGAGGCTTCGAACGAGTTTGGACTGTCAGGTCGTTAGAAGTCTCGTTCGAACGAGGCTGTTCGAACGAGATCCTAGTTCGTTCGAACAAACTGACCCTTCTAACGATATCTCGTTCGAACGAGATATCGAACGAAAATCCCTACTCGTTAATAACGACTGGTCAACTCGTTAGAAGCTCGTTCGAACGAGTTCGTTCGAACGACCTGGGGCTGCTTCTAACGAGGTACCAGTTTCGGTCCAGATTTTTCCCCAATTCGTTTTTCACCATTTTTACTCCTCAAATCTTCTCCAAAATACGTCCCAATGATTGATTTAAGATATCTAAACAATTCTAAACACAATATAACCACATCCTATCCCGTTTTTATAGATTAACTCATCCTAATCATTCATCAAATTTGCAAATATTGAACTTTCCCCCAAATTATTCATGAACAAGAACCCTAATTTTTAAACCCTCTATTCATCAAATTAAATCCGTTTGTTTCACCCAATCATGTATAATCATCATATAATTTCGTCTCCATACCATTCTACGTACAAATGGTCCTCAATAATCAAATCCTAAGTCCAATTAACATGGGTTTTTATTTATCTTCCAATAACAATTAGTAAAACATCAATTTTCTAACATGGAAAGAACATCCTTTGAAATTAAACATAGTTAAACCACTTGCCTTGGTTGTCTCTGAGTTTGGTGTAGATTCGGTGTAGAATTTCTGCAGAATTCCTCTCTCTCTCTCTCTCCTTCTCCAAGCTTTCTTCTCCAAAAGGTTATGGTGGCTAGGGTTTGCTTTGGGGAAACTTATGAAAACCTAATTTAATAAACCTCCGTAGCTTGTTGGGTTAATAAGGGTTGGTTGGGTCAATTCCTTATCAGATTACAACTCTCAATTTTCGTCACTTTTAATTACCCAAAAATACCAAATTACTAAAATACCCTTTATGGTGCCGGAATGGCTTAAAAATACCCCGGGACCCAAACTATACCCCCGGCTAGTGTTTTCTGACTATCTCGACCCTTCCGAACGCGTTGGCGCACTCAAAATGACCATACGGATTATAGATTTTAAATTCACTTTTATTATCAAAATATTATACCATGACGCGGCGGTCCCACGCGTCTCAACAAAATTTCTAAAATGCCGTATATAAATCTCACGACAAATTTTATAATACCAAGTTCATATATAATCATATATGCACTTAATCAAATACTAACTCGTATCACATTAGTATTTATAACTCGGATTAATTTCCAATTAATACGCAATTTAATTAATTAATCCTTAAAATAAATATAGTCAAAAGTACGGGGTATTACATACTTCCCCCCTAATAACTGAATTTCGTCCCGAAATTCGAAACTAGAAAGTACCTGCTAAAAATAGCTCTAGATAACGTTCGCGCATCTCATCCTCGCGCTCCCATGTGGACTCCTCAACATTGTGATGTCGCCACTGAACACGCACTAACGGGACTATCTTTGACCGCAGTTTCCTCTCGCTTCGGTCCAAAATAGCAATCGGCCCCTCCTCATAAGAGCTATCCGGCTGGAGATCGATGCCCTCCACAGCAATGTGAGAATGAGCCAAATTATCTCTAACGTATTTCCTCAGCGAGGAAATATGGAACACGTCGTGAATACGATGCAAGTGCTCCGGTAGTCCCAGTCTATACGCAACCGGTCCGATCCGCTCGATAATAGGAAACGGCACCACATACCTCGGTGCCAACTTCCCCTTCTTCCCGAATCGCATAATCCCCTATATAGGAGATACCCTGAGCAAAACCTGGTCCCCCACTTGGAACTCTCTGAAAAACCTCTTCGCATCAGCATAACTCTTCTGCCTGTCTTGAGCTACCCGAATGCGACTCCGAATCAACTCAATCCTTGCCGAAGTATCCTGAATCACTTCCGGCCCAAGTAGTTTGTTGTCCCCCACCTCCAACCAACATGCTGGGGAACGACAAGGCCTACCGTACAATGCCTCGAACGGAGCCATGCCAATCGTGAACTGATAGGAGTTGTTGTAAGCAAACTCTACCAGTGGAAGGTACTGCTCCCATCCACCCCCGAAGTCAATAATGCACATGCGTAGCATGTCTTCCAACATCTGGTTGGTGTGCTCTGTCTACCCATCGGTCTGCGGATGATAAGCCGTACTCAACCGCAATTCCGTGCCCATTGCCTCTTGGAAACTCTCCCAAAATCTTGAAACAAATATCTTGTCTCTGTCAGACACGATATTTAGGGGCACACCGTGAAGTCTCACAATCTCTGAAATGAAGAGTTGGGCATACTGTCCCGAAGTGTAATCAGTCCTTACGGGTAAGAAGTGAGCGACCTTGGACAACCTGTCCACAATTACCCAAACGGAGTCGTGACCCCTCTGCGATGTAGGCAACCCCGTGATAAAATCCATGGATATGCTCTCCCACATCCACACCGGAACCTCCAACGGCTGTAGAAATCCTGCTGGTCTCTGATGATCCACTTTTACAAGCTGACAAGTGGCGCATTTCGAGACAAACTTAGCGATATCTCTCTTCATACCGCTCCACCAATACTGCCGTCTCATGTCTTAGTACATTTTGTCCCCTCCGGGATGTACCGCGAACCGTGAGCCGTGCGATTCTGCCATCACATCGTGCCGCAATTCTTCCCCTTCCGGAACTACCAATCTCCCATTGAAGCGCAATCCCCCGTCTGAGCTAACGGTATAGGACTCGGCTCCCTCTGCAAGTAATCGAACTATCTGCTCCTGACAGAACGAGTCATTAGCCTGTGCCCGTACTACTTTCGTGACAATCTGTGGTGTAACGGTCATCACAGACATGAAAGATCGGGCCACTGCATCCTGGTGTCCCAATTCCTTCCACTTAGCTTTCCACATCTCTGCCACCTCATCTGCTGGCCTGCAGCTCAACGCGTCTGCTACCACGTTAGCCTTACCCGGGTGGTACTGGATGTCGAACTGGTAGTCCTTCACAAACTCAAGCCACCTACGCTGTCGCATGTTCAACTCCTTCTGCGTGAACAGATACTGTAGTGACTTGTGATCCGTGAACAGCTGAAACTTCTCCCCCAAAAGATAGTGCCTCCAAATTCGTAAGGCAAATACCACTGCTGCCAACTCCAAATCATGCGTTGGGTAATTCTTCTCATGAGGCTTAAGCTTACGAGAAGCATAAGCTATGGCTTGCCTCTCCTGCTGCAATACACCTCCCAGTCCTTGCAAAGACGCATCGGTGTAAACCAAATACTCAACTCCCGGTCTCGGCAATGCTAACACGGGTGCTGAGGTCAACTTGTCCTTCAATTCATCGAATGCCAACTGACAGGCATCACTCCAGATGTATGGCACACCCTTACTAGTAAGATGTGTCAAAGGACCTGCTATCTCCGAGAATCCCCGAATAAATCTCCTGTAGTATCCTGCTAGACCCAAGAAACTACGAATCTCCGTTGGTGTCGTGGGCTGTCCCCACTCCCTCACCGCTGATACCTTTCCCGGATCAACAGATATCCCTTGGTCAGAAATAATGTGACCCAAGAATTGGACTTCCTTCAGCCAAAACTTGCACTTCTCATATTTTGCATACAACTCGTTCTGACGAAGTGTCTGTAAAACCTGCCTCAAATGCTCGGCGTGCTCCTCCTCTGTCTGGGAGTAAACCAGAATATCATCAATGAAGACAATGACAAACTGATCTAAGAAATCCCTGAACACTCTGTTCATCAAGTCCATAAACACTGCTGGAGCGTTGGTCAAGCCGAAAGGCATAACCCGAAACTCATAAGAACCATATCTCGACAAGAACGCAGTCTTCGAGACATCCTCCTCCCTGATACGCAACTGTTGGTATCCCGACCTCAAGTCAATCTTCGAGAAAAAAGAAGCTCCTCTCAACTGGTCGAATAAGTCATCGATTCGAGGCAACAGATACTTATTCCGTATCGTGACCTTATTCAACTCTCGGTAGTCCACGCACAACCTCAGTGAACCATCCCTCTTCTTCACAAACAAAACTGGAGCGCCCCAAGGTGAGGTACTCCTGCGAATAAAGCCCTTCCCTAACAGCTGCTCTATCTGATCCCGTAGCTCTCGCATCTCAGCTGGAGCCATACGGTACGGTGCACGTGCTATCGGTCTCGTACCCGGTAGCAGATCTATAACGAAGTCTATCTCCCGACTGGGTGGTAAGCCTGGTATCTCCTGAAACACATCCGAATATTCCCTGACAACCGGGATCGAATCCAAAGGAATCACTACCTCCTTAGAGGTATCCTCCTCAATGTAATACAGATGAGCGGTCGATCCTCCCTCTGGGCGAGGCATCGCAACTATAAACATCTCCTGCCCCAGAATGGCAAAAACAATGCTCCCGCTGAAGCAATCAATCATGGCCCTATATGATACGAGCCAGTCCATACAGATGATCACATCGTGAACATGCATGTCTAACACTAACATGTTCGCAGGCAATACCAAACCACCAACTTCTACCCCCACTCCCCGGTATATAAAGAAAATAAGTGACCCGTTCCCTAATGGTGAGTCGACACACGTCACTGTGCTCTCTGCCGTCGCTAACAATCCTAAAGCTTTCGCGAAGTGTGTAGCAATGAAACAATGTGTAGCACCCGTATCAAATAACAACCGACCCATAGTGCCATGGATAGGAAACGTACCCTCGATCGCGGGTGGTGCCTGTGGAACTGCAGCCTGGTGAACGTTGTAGACACGTCCATACTGTCGCTGCCTCTACTGAGTTGGGACTACTGGAATGGGTGGCAATGCTGCCATCTACGGCGGTGCGGGAAGAGCGGTGGGAAACATAGGTCTCTGCGGCTCCTGGCGAGCACCCTGCTGTTGCTGCTGTGGGGCCCTGCCCCTATCAGGACAATCCTGCTTCTTATGGCCAGTCTTGCCACAAGTAAAGCACTTCCCTGGGAAGTTCCCTCCTCTTTGCCCCTGCTGTCCCCGGCCCTGGTGGCCGTTACCGTTCCTCCCTTGGCCCTGCTGGCCCTGATGAAACTGCTGCCCATTCTGTCCCTGTTGGCCCTGATGGCCATTTGGACCCTGATGGCCCTGGCGGAAACCTCCCTGTCCCTGCCTGTAGTTCCCTGACCGGAACCTCTTATTGTCCCCCTGCTGGGTACCCTGCTCAGTCTGTCTCTGCCCCTGACCGGTTTGTGCCCCGCTGGCACCATGTCCTCCAGTCCTGCCCTGATGGCTAGACTCCCCTGACCGCTTGCCCTCGGCCATGTGAAAACGGTGGTCCTGGCAGTGCAATAATGCAGCGTTAACCACATCAGAATACGTGGCCAACGATAGGTTCCCTAGCAGATGCTGACGGATCCTCCAATTCAACCCGTCGGTGAACTTCTCTATCCTCTTCTTCTCTGTTGGAATCTCGTCTGGAACGATATTCAACAGGTTAGTGAACTCGGCCTCATACTCGGCCACTGTCTTGCCCTCCTGCTTTAAACTCATCAGCTTCCTCCTCATCTCTGTATGAACTACAGACGGAAAGTACTTGCGGTCGAACCGCACCCAGAACTCCTGAATCGTGAGGGTATCCCTCTCCTCCGCGGTGGTAATGGACTCCCACCACTGTAGTGAAGATCCCACTAGCTTGAAAGTAGCTAGCACCTGTTTCTGAACATCAGTGCACTCATGCATCCTCAAATGCCTCTGTATGTCCTTCCTCCATTGGCTCGAGACTACTACATCTGAGCTACCTGCAAACTCTGGCGGATGCGCTTTCTGAAAAGCGTCACGTACACGCTCCCAAGCAGACGGGAATGCATTAACCTGTAGTGGCGCGGCAACCGGCGCCTGTGGTGGTGCCTGCTGAACAACGGCAATCGCGGAATTCACCGCTTGAGCTACTATAGCTGCAACCTCAGCGGCGCTCAACATGCCCTGAACTGGAGCGGGCTGGGGTTCGGGCATTGCATTCCTGGTAACTCGTCGTGCACGTCGTGGAGGCATCTGAAATAAGAACAAAGTTTATAAGTTCACGGTTTATAAACTTAAAATAGCTGAAGAACGAAGCATACACAATAAGAGTACAACAGTCCTAAAATATAGGGCTCTATATCAAAGAAACGTAGCAGAAACATAATAGCCGTACAGATCCTAAGGACACTAGAACCTGATGCTCTGATACCACCTGTGACACCCCGACTAATTAAATACCGGGTAGCTACTCCTTTATAAAATTAATTCAAAATGCCAAGTTGGCTCAGTTAATAGCATCACTGTCGAAAACATTTTATTATTACTAACCGCCTAGTATTTAAAAATCAAGTTGCCAAATTTTAATTTAAGTCTGATTAACATGGAACAAGTGTAATGAGAAATAGATAACACCATTCACCATACTAAAGTAAAACGAATAACCATCACAATAAAGTAAATAAAGTCTGGAGGAAAACCCCTCACTACAATCCCATAACTGAAATAAATAACTGAAACAATACATGCTAAAGTCGGAAAGCTGAAATATAAAAGATGCTCTAGATAGAAATGGGCAACATGCCCTACAACTGATAGATGGTGACTCTGGAATCCAAAGATAGAAGCGTCTATGAGCAAACCCCTGTAGCTTCCACAACCAGCTACAGCACGTCACCTGAATGAGTACCTATGCATGGTGTCCTTGTGGCTGGGCACCTAAAAAATGGTTTTACAAAGAAAAAGAGATTTGAAAAGCAAACGGGTCAGAGCCCGAATGTGGAGTTATATTTTAAAAACCTGCAAGTGCTTTAAAAACATTCAAAACATTAAATGCAAAGTACATTTTAGGACGTACACTCGCATGATATTCTCACCTCTCGTCTAACTGTGCACTCCTAACGTAAGTACCCATCTATAACGACCCATGCTACTAGCTAACTGACAACATAACTAGCTAAACTACCAAAGGTTCTACCCATTTACTCGGTTTATTTAACATAACAACGCTCGTATTTTAATAGAGGTTTAACGTAAACTCAGTTACTAAGTATGCCATTGATATAACTATCAGCTAACTCATTATATATCTCGAAACAATACCGTAATACAGTTACAACATTAACATGAGGATTCCCATTAATTAAATGTATATTATTCACATCATAAATATACGATATAAGCACCCCGCAATCTAAGCTATGGTGCACACAGACTCTGCTATCAATCCCGGTACATCACGTACATAAGGATCACATATTCCGAATCTCTCAGGAATAGTCCAGATAACACAAATCACAAATAGTGGAGGCGAACACAGTCACCATCACATGGGTCACGCACATACCTACGCTCCCATGGTCAGCGGACTTATTACTATCACAATAAGTCTTTCTATGACCTATGTTCATCAAGGTACCAGTCTATATCCCCCCCCCCCCCGTAGGCACACAAGAATTAGAGGGTCCTAAGCGAACGCAACCTCCCGTGATAGCAAGTATGGTAGGTATGTCATACAAACAATCCATATACCAATACTAAGTAAATACACGTCTTAGTAATACCATATTTTAATCGTAGTACATATCTCATTCTCGTACTAACTATAATTAACACAATTCGTGCTATTCTGGTTTGTAATTATACGCGCTATAATTCATCCTCACATCGTAGTAGACACTCACGTCTCCACCCAAATGGTTCATTGAATATAATTCTCGTATATTGTTTACTCCTCTCAATAATCCAAAAGTCCCAAATCTAACCTCACATCAATAAAGGAAGGTCATCTATATCCTCGAACAAGTTTAAGGGCTCCAAAAATCAAAACAGTCCAAAAAGGGTCAAACTGTCAACTCGTTAGAAGTCTCGTTCGAACGAGGCTTCGAACGAGTTTGGACTGTCAGGTCGTTAGAAGTCTCGTTCGAACGAGGCTGTTCGAACGAGATCCCAGTTCGTTCGAACGAACTGACCCTCATAACGATATCTCGTTCGAACGAGATATCGAACGAAAATCCCTACTCGTTAATAACGACTGGTCAACTCGTTAGAAGCTCGTTCGAACGAGTTCGTTCGAACGACCTGGGGCTGCTTCTAACGAGGTACCAGTTTCGGTCCAGATTTTTCCCCAATTCGTTTTTCACCATTTTTACTCCTCAAATCTTCTCCAAAATACGTCCCAATGATTGATTTAAGATATCTAAACAATTCTAAACACAATATAACCACATCCTATCCCGTTTTTATAGATTAACTCATCCTAATCATTCATCAAATTTGCAAATATTAAACTTTCCCCCAAATTATTCATGAACAAGAACCCTAATTTTTAAACCCTCTATTCATCAAATTAAATCCGTTTGTTTCACCCAATCATGTATAATCATCATATAATTTCATCTCCATACCATTCTACGTACAAATGGTCCTCAATAATCAAATCCTAAGTCTAATTAACATGGGTTTTTATTTATCTTCCAATAACAATTAGTAAAACATCAATTTTCTAACATGGAAAGAACATCCTTTGAAATTAAACATAGTTAAACCACTTGCCTTGGTTGTCTCTGAGTTTGGTGTAGATTCGGTGTAGAATTTCTGCAGAATTCCTCTCTCTCTCTCTCTCCTTCTCCAAGCTTTCTTCTCCAAAAGGCTATGGTGGCTAGGGTTTGCTTTGGGGAAACTTATGAAAACCTAATTTAATAAACCTCCGTAGCTTATTGGGTTAATAAGGGTTGGTTGGGTCAATTCCTTATCAGATTACAACTCTCAATTTTCGTCACTTTTAATTACCCAAAAATACCAAATTACTAAAATACCCTTTATGGTGCCGGAATGGCTTAAAAATACCCCGGGACCCAAACTATACCCCCGGCTAGTGTTTTCTGACTATCTCGACCCTTCCGGACGCGTTGGCGCACTCAAAACGACCATACGGATTATAGATTTCAAATTCACTTTTATTATCAAAATATTATACCGTGACGCGGCGGTCCCACGCGTCTCAACAAAATTTCTAAAATGCCGTATATAAATCTCACGACAAATTTTATAATACCAAGTTCATATATAATCATATATGCACTTAATCAAATACTAACTCGTATCACATTAGTATTTATAACTCGGATTAATTTCCAATTAATACGCAATTTAATTAATTAATCCTTAAAATAAATATAGTCAAAAGTACGGGGTATTACATTATTATGTACAATTTAGATTAGGAAAACATTCAGAAAAAAATAGTTTAACATTAGAATAGATTTTTAGGTTCAATTTTCTTTTTATTTGTGTAATCAAGTGCTTGATTTGTGAAGACATTGGGATGCACTTTCATGAACACAATTTGACAAGGAACTTTGTGTATTGCATTTCTTTCCCTTTTCTTTTCATTCTTGCTATATTGTTGAATGCAGTTTAGTGTAACATGAGAATGTTTGGATAAACACCCTGCTCAAGGGGTTAGATGCACTGTGTAGGATATTATATTAATTAATTAATTTCATTAATTGTTATATTTTGAGTTTCATTAATTTAGACTTGTCACAAATTAATTATGGGATATACGAGTATGAAATTATCTTGGTTATAACTTTATAGTAATGGTTAGTACGATAGTGGGCAGTAATTGCAAGGCTATCGGAGTGGTTGACCTGCTGTAGCATGTTTTGTTCTGGCGAGACATCACCTGCGAGAGGGTCGAACTCGCACTTATATTAGCTATTTTAGAGACTTTGGAGGGGATATTGGGCTCGAGATATTCGATTGTAGTTTGTGTAGGGACTTTGTTGTTAAGATTCAGTATATATTGGGTTTACTGTTGAGTGAAAAAATTTGACTCATTATTATGTGGAGGGCTTAGGACTTGGTGATAGGTAGAGAGCACCGATATATCTACCCTTTAGAGATGTGATAGTTAAGAGTTAGACTCATATGTTTGGGATCAGGATTTTGAGAGTCCTGATTGTATGTGTACGAGGTTTGCGAATAGTGATTACCACCAATACTAGATGATAGGGAATTGGCGAAATGTTCTTTGTGTAGGTGTAATTACGGGAGGTGATGAAACTTTTATGTCAAGAGATGGAATAAAGGGGTACATGTTATGGAGGAAGGGCCTAACATATTTCGATAACTGACAATGCTAGGTAGTAGTGTATCGGGGGGTTCCTTGTTTGGATTTCGCTTTGCGAGACATCCCACGCATGAAACTTAGCATAAGGTTGGAAGTAGGAAGATGTTTGGTTATTAGCCAATAATTTTGGTACCTCGGTCATAGTAGGAGCATGTAATTATATCTGTAAATGGGAAGTTGAATTATGAATTAAGGCCAGTGGAGCCGGTTGTGTGGTAAGAAAGCATTGAAAGTTTTGCTTTATCACCACGAGTTGAGGGGTGGAACGAGGATAAGGAAAATTTGAAATTTCAATTTCTAGGGTTATTGGGAATACCCGAGTATTGTAACCGCATTCTGAGCACAAGGGAAATAAAGAACTTGGATGATTTTTAACATGGATTTTCTTAGAAGAATTTTTCATAACAAGAGAAAAGGCTTGTATTTATTTTGATGTATAGAGCATTGGTGAATTACTTTAGTTATTGTATTTATTCATGAGATTTGTGGTACTTATATGAAGAGAATGATAATTGTGGTTTCTCTTTTGTTGTTGTGGGATTTAGATACTCCATACCTTGTGATATTATGGATTCGTGTAGTTTTACCGATGAGTAGAGCGCCGTTCGCTCTCCCCGGGCGATCGGGGTGTGGCAAAATGTTGACATCCTAGTTAACTTATTTTAGAATAGTCAGAGTAGAAGGTGCATGGAAATGTACGTGTGGAATATATGTTTGTGGGACTAGCATAACGAAGTGGAAGTGGTAGAATGAATTAAGCGTCGTGTGAAAGACGATAAATCCATATATATGAGTGCGATCAGAGTAGCACACACGAACTTGGTTCGAAGGCTGTGGGATGCCATTTAAAAAGGGGTATTCCTTGAGAAGGGTAGAATTTAAATTATTATAGAGAACACTCGGAGAGGAGTTGTAATTATTCAAATGTTGAGAGCAAGTTGCGCGTACAAAGAACGATGATGTTAGTATGGTATAAAAGGTCCAGAAGTGCACATCGTGGAGAAAAGTGCACGGGTCGAAACTTTCAGTATACGCCAAGGAAATAAGGGGAGTATTAAGTGTCCCTTAATGTGAGACATTTCAAGTGGAAGTCGATGTTGAGCGGGATATAGTGAGTATTCTTCGCATGCACCACTCATAGATAGAGATCAATTGGAATCAGAGGATCAACTAGAGAATTTTGTGGTGATCTACAATTCTTGTAACGGAAGAGGGCGGTAAAGTCAGTAAAGTTACTGGGATGGGTTACCATCTTCAAGGTAAGATTAAGGGTTCATCCGAACATGTGGAGCAAGTCGCCTAAGAAGGAAGTGATTGATATTCCTTTGGGATAATTTAAAATATTAACTAGTGTGCCCCAGTCTCCCTTTGAAAGTAAAGGATTGCGCCGATATGTGGTCCTACACGGTATTTTTTGAATTCGGTTGAGATTTTTGAACCCCACCATCAATATGGGAATTCAGGAAGCAGCGGGGATATCAATTTCGTTTTAAGCAGGTTGTATTACCCATGATTCGGGGAGTAAGCGAGTGGTGATTGACCATTAGTAGAGTGGTGTGAAAATAATTTTGAATTCATGGTGATCATTTCTTCTTCCACAACGGTTCTAGCTAACCAGTGGAGTACAGTACGGTAATTGGGGTGGATATTACCTAATGGTAGGGTTCCGTGGGATCCCTTGTACCTGTTTATTGTGAACAAGATGCTTATTGAGATTTTGGTGTGGAAAAAAAACACCTTAACTTTTAACAGTATGAATGTTAAGAGATGGACAGGTAATCAGAATTTTGGACTGGTCGAGTTAGAATCTAATGTTTATGGTGGAATTACCATGGCTATTTTAGGCAAGCAAGTTGTGGTCAAATGTTCGTGTGGTTTCTCTTAGAAAGGCAGAATTTGTGTTTAAGATAAATACGAGTAAGTGTCAGGGAGAGAAGTGCGGCCTCCCAATAATGTTGAAAAATGGGAGTCAAAGAGATATAGACCCGTCTTATGCGAATGTTATCGAATAGGAGCATATTTTGGAAGTGTTGTTAATTAGAGTGTTAAACAAGCTTGATGTGAAACGGGGGATATAGTGATTGGGCGAGTTATATTGACGTTAGTTTGCATACTGATAAGGTATCCAAAAGATTTTACCGGATATGCCTCATTTTCCAAATTTCGGAGGAAATTCTGTTATTAGGGGGGAAGTATGTAATACCCCGTATTTTTATGACTTTTAAATTTTGGGGATTTATTAAATTTAATTAGAAATATTAATTTAATATTAATCCGGAAATCATTTAAATATTTACTAGCGTGATGAGAGATAGTAATTATTGGAATTTTGTCGTAAATTACTTTATGTGTAAAGTAAGATGTATAATTAAATTTAGTAAAATTATCACGAGAACTTAATTTGATAATTTTGGAAATTTTATCGGGATGTGCCTGTGTCGTGTCGGGATTAAATTTGAACAATTAAAAGTGAATGAATTATAAGTCACCCGTATGGTCATTTTGAGTGCATTAATGTATTCGGAAGGGTCGAGATAGTCAAAATAATGTACCCGGGGGTTTAGTTTGGGTCTCGGGACATTTTAGGGCCAAATTAACATCCCGGGATGGCGTTTTAGACATTTTGTATTTTTGGGCATGGAAACACACGAATTTTCTAAGGATTTATCAGATGTCAGGGATTGTCTTCTAGGATTAGCATAACGAAAAACCAAGGACGGACATTGGAGAGGTAGAGGAGAAGCTTTCCAAGGAGTTCTAGGCCAAGAACTCCACCATTTGCACCGCCGTCACCGCCAAATTATAGATCGAACGACGAGGATCACAACCACACTAATTTATTCCACAAATCTGATACACATATTTCCAGGCAAGTATCTATCTTTCTTTATTTTAGTCAATGCTTCAATTATATTAGCCTAATGTGGATTAGAACTAGTTTTCGTGAAAAAAAATCGTATTGGAGACTAGAATTCACATGTGGTAGAGGTAAAAATCGTATTCTGGAAATCTAATTCAGATGTAGAGGTTGAACCACGAATTTGCATTGTGTTAGGAGTAGAAAATCTGGGGAAAAAATGGTAAGAACTAAGTTAAAGATAATATTAGGGTTTTTGATATTTATATAGATTTTTTCCCTTTAATTCGTTATACTTGATGAAACTCGCATGTGTTACGTAGGACATTATCTATTTGGGTATATAACTCTTGTAGTATCAATTGTTGGGAGTTTGGGAGTGAAAAAGGATGATTTGGATGATATTGGAATAGGATTTTTGTAATAGTTAATTCTTGAGTTTCGCCATAACTACTTGATCGATCGATCGATCGACCCAAGGGCATCGATCGATTGATGGATCGATCAATCGACCCCTCCTAGAAAACTCCTATTCCCATTTTTAAATAGTTCATTCTAATGTATATGAATAGAAATCCTTGGGCATTATTTTTAGAATATTTTGGGATATAAAGAAGACCAGTAAGACTTTATAAAAAGGGAACCTTTAATGTAAGATGAGATTAACATTAACGGAAGTGTTTTACACTCAAGGAATAATGGGAACGTGTGTCTAAAGGGTGAAGCTCGTAAGGAAGTTACGTCGTAAAATAAAAGAGTACCTACTAAAATTACCCATAGGGAGATAGGATATTATGAGTGATACGAAGAAAGTTTGGAATAATCCCATAAATAAGAATAAAAGAGACCGACCGTTATACTGGATAATCTAGTAATGTGTGCTAAGAATAAATATCATAAGTATGGGTCTTGGATGTAACTAATTTAGAAATGGGAATGGTAGTATATATATGTGTGACTGTGTTTGTGCATCTATTATATACGTGTGAAAATCATGCCCGCGCTACTTGCTATCTCTGAGGTTACCGCGCTGGGACAGTCTTATCTCGATGGGACCTTTATGGGGGATATTGTCTTGTACCCTAGAACATAGGAATCCTTAGTACAGGCTATATGATCAATAGTCAGACAGTCCTAAGAGACGTGAGAGTATGTGCTGACCTCTTAGTGACCTGGAACTATGCTTCGCCTCCATTTGTATGTGTTTGTGTTAATACAGTTCGAGAGTGATTCCGAACTAGTATTTCCCTTAGTAGGAGTGATACGGGGACTTGATAGCAGAGTATTCCAGCACCATAAATTTATGTGGGGTGCCGATAGTGTGTATATATATATATATATATATATATATATATATATATATATATATATATATATATATATATATATATATATATATATATATATATATATATCAATATAATAAGGTAGGAAACTTAAGTATGTCATAAGATGAAAAAATGATGTCATCTTTATGATTTTTTTCTTCACTACCTCTTTTTCCCTTGAAATATTTGGTTTCCCCCTCTTTTTCTTCTCATTACTTAATTCCCTCTCTTACACTGTAATTCAATTATAAGGGCTAATTTGGTAAACAAACCAAAAGTCACACCTTTCTCACCACATTCTCACATAGACTCACCAAAATGCTCGCGATATTTGAGCTCTCTTCTCTCACTTTGGAACCATTCGTCCTCATAACCTAGGTCTCTCTCTCTCTCTCTCTCTCTCTCTCTCTCTCTCTCTCCCCATCTCCTACTGTTTCAGTGTGACTCTCATATCTAACATCTATTAGGTTTGATTTTACATTTTATGTTTTGCAGTCACAAATTATTGTTTGGGTTCAAAATCGGCACCAAGTTCTGCACAAATCAGTCTTAAGGTAAGAATTATCAAAAATACTATTTTGGACATATAACTTCTTTTGATTTTGAGCCTTTATTTTGTACAAATCAGCTTTTATTAGGTTTGATTTTCGAACAATGATGTTTAATTTATTTTTTATTTCGTTATTAGGGTAGGGTGATACTCTTTAAGAAGAAAACCCGACAATGTCTTTTTAGTACTAATTGGGTAAGTGAGATTATTTATTTATTCCATATTTTGAAGATATATAGCTATTGTTCATGAAATGTGTCTTTTATAAACTATTTGTTCATGAAATGTGTGTTGTCAGTTGATGAAATGTGTCTGATGATGAAAGTGGACAAATGTTTGTTTACTTATAAATAGTATGTGGGTTTGATGATGCAAGTGCATAACTATTTGTTCATGAACTGAGCCATATTCATATTGTTCTTTATTTACATTTTGGGTTTTCTTTTATTGTTTTTGTGGTAAATCATTTTTTTGTTTATGAAGATGTAGGGAGAAACACGCATTTGTGCACTTTCGGAAGTTTACCGCTATGAAAGTTGTTGACGGGGGATAATGATAGGTTACAAAAGCAAGTGTGAGAGTTGGTATATGAAAACAACTTTTTTTCCAACAGACTCAACAATATCGCACCCAAAAAAATTCAATATTCTAAATCTGGTACCCTGTTGTGAGTGTGACAGTTTTTTCAATGCTCAAACTTTTGATTTAGTAGCAAAAAAACTTTTGATTGGGTTATTGTTATGTTTCGTTATTCACTGTTCGATATTTTCGAACCATTTAGAAATAGAATTTTAACAATTTTCAAGGCGAATCCATTTTTTTGGCATGCATACTATAGTAGGAAGGCTCAATCATAATTGCAACTATTTTTGGGATGCGTACTCAAGTAGGAAGGCTTAAAGAGAGGTATGCTCTTTTTCACTTTCATTGTTTGTCTATTTATAGATGTTAGATTTTAGGTTAGGTGCCCAGGGAGAAAACAATCTCTTCAAGAGTGTATTATTGCTCCACTAAATGATTTATATTTGAAATAGTAGTCCTTAGTTTTTTCATTTGACAGATCTCTGTCTCATTTTGATGGCCTTCACGTGTTTGATAGAATGACTAAGGGACATGTCGGGAGATTGTTATGGTGAAAAAGTATGGTTTTGTGATAGTTATAGTTATATTGTAGTTATAGTGTTGATTGTTGTTTCAATATCTAATAAGACATGTTAAAAACAAACATATAATATAATGTTGGTTTCATTGGTTAATAATATAGCTGAGGGTGTGTTTGGTTTGGGGTTAGAGTTAAATATTATTCACTATTTTTTTTAATGTTTTTAAATAAAAGTGTGTGCACTTATTCCCCTTTTACTTTAATGTGTTATTGATATATGTATATTACGAGTGAGTATATTACTTAATGAGTTTATGTCAAAAAAAATTTGATTTTCTACTATTTGGTCAAAATTATTAATTAAGCTTTATTAATTTATTTTTGGGATTTGTTTTGTACATAATTTGGGTATATTCATGTCCAAATTCATCCATGTTTTAGATGTTAGACTTTCATTTCTTTAATTCGTATTGATGTTGGAACAATCTCTCTCGCGTGTCCCTTTTGAGTCTCCCATATCACATGTATTTCATCCGTCTATTTGTCTGTTTTACAGTTATGTAGGTTGGAGTTTGGCTATTAGTTTGTAATGAAGTCTAAAGACAATTAGTTTCTTTTCACTTTTTTGTTTCTTCATGTATAGAAATCAATTATAAATTATAAATGATTTAGTTGGTTTAAAGGGTTCATATAGAAATAGCAGGGTTCTAATTATGTTTTAACTTTGTTTTTGCCTTATTTTTGCTGGTTAGGCTCCTCCGTAATGAAACATTGAAGTTGTGGGAATCATCGTAGATAGGAAATTTTACTTAGGAACTTTTACTAAAGGTTAATTATAACGAGATGTGTTTTAGGTGCATTGTAAGCATTGTGCCAAAAGTGTGATAATGTCCTGTAACAAAGATAAGATGCGATGACACTATTTATATATTTTTACCCTAACGATTGACTTATTTTTATGCCTTTGAGAACAAGCAGGATAAGTACTGTCATGTGTTAAAGAGAATATCAAGTGACATCAAGGCTATATGTTCATTTATCTTAACTGTTTTTCATTTTTGTGCGCTGCCTTTTCTTAAATCTATTGGACTGAAGAGAGATTTTATATACCCTATACGATGAGGCGAGAATAGCCTTTTGCAACCACAAATACAGAATGTATATACTATATACGATGAAACTTCCTTAAGTTTCTTCGTAATGGCGGTAATGTACCCTTGGTGAAAAGCCTGCTCTAACTCAAGCTCAGACGGCTGTCAGCTGAGTAATGGCAGTCAGCGCGGTTGTTTAGTGTTCAACGATGCAGACTTGAATTTAAAAGTCCCCATGAAAACCTATTCATAGAACCTTGAATTATAAGACACATACGTGAATGAGAACGAACAATTAAGTTTTATCTTTTTTTATTTCAAACCTTCAAAACTGGTATTTTAGTTGCATCATTTGTAATCTAGTTTCTTATTCTCGAAGTGCTTACGGGACTTGCTTTTATGTTCTCATACAACATTCTCCTATATATCATCCCTTGTACAACATACAATAACTGATGGCCAATGTTTTCTACTCTCATGTATGTTTTGGTTCCCATGCCATGTTTGTTCTTTGGTGGAGGATCCACGGAATTTGTAACCTCCACCAAATTTGATTTCACCACATATGATAAGTATCCTTAGGACTGATTTTATCGAGTGGTACCTGTAAGTTATTTTTTTAGATATCATTTTATCCATAATCCTTTAGATATTGGTTTTGTCCAGTAGTATTTGGAGCTATTGTTATATGTTTAGTTTTTTAAACCAAATGACCCATTTAACCAGTTGTAACCTTAGGATCTCTTGGTTAATTATTTTTGCCGCTTATTTTGATTTACATGTTAGGAGTTTTTTGTCAGCTATTTAATCCTATAACTGTAGGTCTTCTTTTTTACTTAGTTATTTTGTTTTAACAATTTTTTGTTATCTATTCCATCTGATATGTAATGTACATCACTTGTTGAATTGCTGAATTAATTGTTGAATTTTGTTATTTTGTAGCGAGCCACCATGAGGGATGCTTACTATGTTTTGTTTGTGTCAGCCTATGGGTCCTTGGAGTGGCTAAACACAATGTGTCACTTCATCGTGTTGATAACACGGTGTCACTTCACCGTAGATAAGTAAGGCACTAGAAGGAGCTGATAGAAAATATTCGATGAGAAAGCTGTTGGAATTTATATACGACGAGGAGAAAG
Organism: Sambucus nigra; assembly: GCA_949130495.1. NCBI lineage: Eukaryota > Viridiplantae > Streptophyta > Magnoliopsida > Dipsacales > Adoxaceae > Sambucus > Sambucus nigra. The sequence continues at coordinate 704,647,419 of OX422207.1, forward strand.
CTTTGGAGAGGACGCACAAAATCCTAACTGAGAAGATCGTACACTTGAACTCGGCTTTGGATGATGTTTGTGCTCAGCTTCGTGCTGATGATGATGTCCAAAATGGAGTTGCAGTAACCCCAGATGAACTTGAAGCTTCCATATGACAAATTGTTGTTTGGAATAATAATAATAATATTTACTATCTTTTATATACGTGCATATTTATCGACAATCATGGTATGCACAGGTTTAGGGGCGTCTGAGCAAGAGAAGCTAAGGACCAAGTCATGGCCATTGATAAAAACTAATATAAAAAGTCATAAGCTTCACGAGACGACAACAATATTTTGCAGAAAAAATGTTAGAAATTTCTTGTAGTTTTAGTGTAAATAAGATTCATAGGGTTCATAGGCTTCATAGAACAAGGAGTGCTAGAGGTTTGGTGGTTCTGTAGAAGCCTCCCGAGCCTGACTTTACTGTCGATGATCATTTTAAAATGAAATGAACAACTATGGCCTATTTTGCATTATAGTTATGAAATGTGTATACAAAGCCACATAGTATCAAACAAAGCTTGGAATGTTGTATGTTTTACACAGTTGTGATATTATATGGCTTTGTATACACATCTTCCTCTATATGGCTTTGGCTTCCCCCAAACCCGATTATACATGACGCGAACCATTTATACATGAGTCTATGACCCATAAACATTAACCTGCGATATGCATAATTATGCTAACATAAACTGAAATGTATATTAACTGAATTTGGTCATGGTCAAATATATTTGGTCATAGATTTTCATGGAGAAAGGCAGCTACAATCATATTATTAAGCTCGCCTCGGTTAAGCATCCAACCTATGTTCCAGAAGCTTGCACTCCATTTGTTGGTATGCATGAGCACTGCTAATCTCAGTCAATGTAAATGCTATATTATTACAGTTTTTTCTTGATTTTGGACAGTTTTTTAGGTTCATTAGTCATATTTGTTAAGTGATAGTTGTGGTAGGAAACATATGTGAAGAACTCCGATGGTGCATTGTGTTGTGTTTCCCTATTTTACGGTTACTGTGTCATCATACACATTTCTTAACAGGGGTTATTGTTGTTGCTTTTCTCAGGTACATGATAAAATGATATGATGCCGTCCACACTTCATGGCTCTCCGATGTACTGTGCACACACCAACTTGAACGGGAAGGTCATATCTACTTAAGTCAATTCCATGACCTTCACGCATTGGTATTGTATTCATCCTTGGGACATTTAGCTTCTGGTTATTCTGTGGCTTTGGAAATTTTTTAATTTCTTCCTTTGGCTTCACGGCTGCTGCTTTTGGAACATTTTTCCATCTGATTGACTGGAAAAATTCAGGATTCATTGTCTCTAGGAAAATGCTTGGGAATTTGGGCATGCTCCTGTGACGTACTCTGTAGCTTCTCGGCATACATAGAAAAAGTACTAATGATAAAATGACTAAAAACAACACCGCAACAATTGATATCCAGACTATTCGTTTAGTAGTTAAAAAAAATTCCTTGCTTTAGAATTTTATTCTGCTGTTGAAGATGGGCCATCTGCCTGCTTCCCAGGTGTCCATTTCGGGGGCGTTTTCCCAGAAGTAGGTGTCTAAAAAGGTGGTGCGGGTTGGAAGTGGTGTGAGTCCAAAAAGGTGGTGTCTTTCAATGTGGGTTAGAAGCGGTGTTTGGCGAAGGCGAGTCCCAAGCGGATCATGGCGAGACCACGCACTGCCACGGCACATAGGTTGCTAAGGGTGTGCAGAGATATGTTTGTGATTACCTTATAGTGTTCTACCTACCTCACAGTACACTAAATACATTTATAGGATTGAGGTTTTCGATTTGGCCGTGGATATTAGATTTTGGGGACTTGACGTTAGTAAAATGTATTGGGTTCATTCTTAGTATTGTTTACGTTTGTTGTGTGAATTTTTTATATGCGATCTTAATTAAGCATTTCATTTTTCTTGCAAATTTGAACTCACTATCTTCTTAAGCAATTAAGACAACCTGAAGTGATTGCCGACATTACTGTATGTTTTAATTCTCTATATATTAACTTCACTCTCACCAAAAGGCCATTTCATCGTCTCCATCAGTCCCTTGAGATCATGTTCCATTATGTATTTATCCACCTTTCCTTATTGGTTTTATTCAAATCTTTACTATATTTTTCACATTATGTTGATTGGGACACAGCACGATAAGACAGTCCATTAGTTTGTGATTTTTCTTTATAGCATTGATTGTGCATTTGCATAGTGAAGAAATGATCATTGTTCTAACTATAGCATTGAATGTGCATTTTCACAGTGAGGAGTGTTTTATAGCATCGAATGTGCATTTCCAACTCAAACTATTCCAATGTATAACTAATAATATTCCTTAGTACGTACTTTTTTAAAATTAAAATATGTGTTAATTGTTATAATACGGATTGACTAATCTTAAATTGGCAACTATGTATTTTATAAAATTTACTACCCGACCATCCCGTTATCTATTATGACATTTCTATATACTATTTGTTTTGGCTTTCGTTGAGATTCTCAGAGTAATTAGATTGACATTTGTTTGTAAAATTCACTTAATTCTCAGTTTAGGCAGTAACATTTACATGTTAGAATGTAGTTTTCTCTTTTTTCTTCAATTGCATATTGTTGGTTATGACCTTTGAATTGAATGGATTTGACACCCCGCCTAGTTAAACACCTGGTGATCAGTCCTTTATTAAATTATAATCAAGGTGAACGATTGGTTCATTCTTAGCATCACTTTCGTAAAAATAATTTTTCCAATTAAATACCCTAAATAACTAAGCTAAGTGTCAAAACCATTTTTAGACATTACTTTCCAAACTTTATTTTAAAAAGAGCAACATCTAAAACTTTAACATATTTAATAGTTAAAGAGTCACACAACAACTATTCTGGAACATATAATCCAAACAATTAAACATCCAACTGATTTATTCCAACATTTAAAACTTAAAGGAAAAACATCCTGACAATAATAAATCCCAAAGAATAAATACTGTAAATAAACGAATCACAATATCCAATAAAACAACTGAATAATGGAAAAGGGCTACACATGCCCAACTGGATAAAATAATGCTAGAAATGGAATCAAGAAATGAGATCATCTAAGCAAGAGTCCTGTAACTCCCACCTAAGCTGCAGCGCGTTCCTTCCAAAGGATCATATGCAAGACGCCCCTGTGGCTGGGCACCTGTAATATATACATATATATACAAGAGAGGAGAGGTAACAGTAAATGGGTCAGAGCCCGATGGTAAAACAGTTTAAAATTTTAGTTTAGAAAGTATTTAAAATGTTTACTGGCTAATGCAACAACATATTAGTATCGACACTATCTTGAGAACGTCTATCCTCTCTTCTAGTGTGCACAACTATCGCCCTAATCTCCCCAACAGTTTAACTTCTTTTATCTTAAGTTATTCGTAATATTTCATATTGACGATTTCAAATGTTAAGGAGGTTAATCTTATTTAACCGTACATTTCTTACATAAGCCTTATATGACAATAAAGTTCCTTAGTAATATATCATACTTTTCAAACACTTATTCCCAAGTTGAAATAATTATTCTTTTATTACATACCATAATCACAGCAGGTAGTTCTCAATTCCTAGATTTTATATATATATATATATATATATATTATACTCATATAATATATATATTCTAACAGCACCCCACATAAATCTATGGTGCGGGCATACTCTGCTATCCAGTCCCTGTATCACTCGTACTAAGGGAAATACTAGTTCGGAATCACTCTCGAACTGTATTAATGCAAAACACATACAAAATGAGGCGAAGCATAGTTCCAAGTCCTAAGAGGATAGCACATACCCTCACGTCTCTTAGGACTGTCTGACTATCGATCCGATAGCCTGTACCAAGGATTCCTATCTTCTAGGGTACGAGTCAATATCCCCCATAAAGGTCCCATCGAGATAAGACTGTCCCAGCGTGATAACCTCAGGGATAGCAAGTAGCACGGGCATGATTTTTACACACATATAAAATATATGATCAATAATAGAGTCATATAGATATATAACTATTCACATTTATAAGTTAAGTACGCCTACGGCCCAACATTATATTATTCCATTCTTAGTACATTTTTATTCGATTATTGCTTATAACGAACTTATTCATTCTTATGTTCGAAATTTAATTTATACCAACTCACTTCTCATCTCTCGAAGTATTTTCCTTATCTAAGTACAAATTCGGTAGGCCCTCTCTCTTACCTTCTAATCCAACTCCTAGGCATTTCGATTATTAAATCTACACACATTAAATTTCTTAGGTATGAATCTTTCCCGTTTACCCTTCCTTTTTCCCATTTCATTAAAGTTCCACTAAACGAGGTTTACTTTGACCCTACTGGTCCTTTTTATGTTTCATTATGTTCTAATAACATTCGTCATGATTTATTATGCATTTAATTAGATTAGGTCAACGTAAGGAAAAATCTAGTTTTTCCCAGGAGGGGTCGATTGATCGATAAAAAGAGGTCGATCGATCGAACCGTTAATAGATTAAAGCTCTTCGCTCGATGGATCGATCAAGCAGGTATGGCGAAAACTGCAGTATACCAGTTACGGGGATTATCATCCAAAATCATCCAAATCCAAATTTCTAACTCCCAAACTCCCAAAAATTTATACCACAATCATTATACACCCAAATGAACAATATTCTACGTAAGGCATGCGAATTTTCATCATGTTTCATGGATTAAAAGGGGAAAAATTCATATAATTCTTATGAACCCTAAAAACTTCTTTAACTTAATTCTTCTCATTCTTTTTCCATAATTTCTACTTCTAATCCAATGTAAATTCGTGCTTCAACCTCTACATGTGAAGGGAGTTTCCAGAATGGGGTTTATATCTCTAGAACATGTGACTTCTAACCTCCAACATGGGTTTTCTTTCATAATAACTCATCCTAATCAACCCTAAACTAATATGAATGTGGAATTAACTAAATTAAGCAAGATAAATACTTGCCTGGGAATTTTTTTTCTGATTTGTGGAGGAAATCAGTGATGTGGTGATCCTCGTTGCGCGATCAAACTTTTGGCCGTGACGGCGGTGCAAACGGAGGGGTTCTTGGCCTAAAACTCCTTGGTAAGATCTTCCCTTCCTTCTCCAATGGTTGTATTTTGTTTTTGGTTGTGTTAAACCTAGAAGACAACCCTAAGCATCTGATATAACCTAGAAAATTCGTAGGTTTCCAAGGCCAAAAATACAAAATGCCTAGAACGCCCTCTCGGGGTGTTAATTAAGCATAAAAATGCCCCGAGACCCAAACTAAACCTCCGGGTACATTATTTTGACTATCTCGACCCTTACGGACACTTTGATGCGCTCGAAATGACCATACAGGTGACTTATAATTTATTCACTTTTATTAATCAAAATCTAGTCCCGACACGACACGGGCGCGTCCCGACTTAAATTTCCAAAATTGTCATTTTATTCACTCGTGACATTTAATAGAACCAATTTTACATATATTACTTTTCTCATTAGTAATATTCAACAAGTTTCCAATAATTACTAACTCTCGTCACGTTAGTAATTAAAAATAATTAATTTCCGGATTTATATTAAATTAATAATTCACATTAAATTTAATAAATCCCCAAATTTATAAAGTATAAAAATACGGGGTATTACAATGGAGTGTCTATTTTTGGTTCCCCGGTACACATCTCTATGGTAAGAATTGGTTTTCAAGATATTTATGTCAGACGTATGTTTACGCATGTGTATGTAATATGGTTTTTGTTACATATCTAATTTCGTTTAAACTTATGTGTTGTAATACAACCTTTTAATTTTATTATAGAAGATTCAACATTGCTTAAATCTAAAATGTTTAGAAGTTGTAAAAATAATTTGTTGATTGTGGGCTAGATTCTGCAGATTCCACATCATCTGCATCAGCGGAGAGTGACTGGGAGGAGGGAGATCCTCATTTGTTGACTAGAAAATAGTGACGTGGCATTTCTCAAGGACAGACTAGTGAGCCTAGCTAAAGAGCTGCTCTGAGCGACACTATTTTGCCTTGCTGCTTGCTTCTCTGAGTGACATAAATTTTTTAATACTGCATCATTATTATAAATAGCAAATGTCAATAATTTTATTCATAAAGTTGCCAATAATGATTTTATGCAATCATACCTGAAGTCTATTATAAGCATAAACCGATGATTGGGTTTATATAATGTCCAGGATGGACTAATTGTATAAATGTGTCATTTTGGTTTCTTAATTTAGTGGTTAGTCCTATAAATAGGGGAAATTTTTCCCAAATTTTCTAAATCATGTACAAATTTTTATGTTTTGTAATAAATTCTATGATTACAAGTCTTAATTGAATAAATGAGTAAGTTGATTACTGTTTTATTTACCTATTGATACATTGGTTGTATTTCATCAAGTTGAGTTAAATTGATTATTATGCTTATATGAGGTCCAAAATGGACTATTACTTAAGCAGGGTGGATAGTCCAATAAACAAAGTGAATTTTGTCCAAATTTTTCAAACTGTTTATACTTTTGTGTTGAAAAAAAACTATATGATTTAAATTTACATGATTCTATAATTTAAAATTTTACACTTTTAATAAATAATTTATTATTTACATTATATACGACTTTATAATTTTCAAAATTATCAGTGTGCCTTTAGGCACGGGCATACCCTAGTGTGTATATATATATATAGAGAGAGAGAGAGAATTGAAATTGGGAAACTTTCTACTGTGATTAAAAGTAGTTCAGTAGTGAATAAATACTCTGAATTTATAAGTTTTTGAAAAGTTTGAGATGATACTGACAGACTTTATAATAAAATGAAATTTATGTGAAAAATTTTCTTTCAGAAATTAATTATCTTAGCCCCATTAATTATCGGCATGAAACCTTATGAGAAGTTTAAGATAAGCTAAACGTGTGGGGATTTATAGTTCAGTAGGTGTACACATTAGAAGAGATGTGAGAATTTCTCAAGAGAGTGACGCATAATAATAGGATTGTTGCATTAGCCAGTAAGCATTTCAAATACTTGCTAAACTGAATTTTTAAGTTGTTTTACAATTGGGCTCTGACCCGTTTCCTATTATCTCTTCTCTCTTGTGTGTGTGTGTGTGTATATATATATATATATATATATATATATATATATATATATATATATTACAGGTGCCCAATCATAGGGGTGTCAAGCTTAGGATCCTTTGGTTAGAATGCGCTGTAGCTTATGTGGGAGATGCAGGAATTTTGCTTAGACGACCTCATTATTGACACCACTCTTGGTTTTATTTTATTCTGTTGGGCATGTGTCGCCCTTTTTCCTTATTCAGTTGATTTTTGTCAGAGATTTTGATTCAATTACTTTCAGTATCTTTCTTTTGGGATTTGTTACTGTCAGGATGTTTTTCCTTTGAAGTTTTAAAGTTGGAACTAGTTATTTGAAAGCTTAAATTGCTTGGACTATCTTTTCCAGTCTAGTTATAGTGTGACTCTTAAACTATGAATTATGAAAAGTTTTTTATTATTGCATTTAAATTAAATATGGAATTAATGTTTTTAAAAAAATGGTTTTGTCACTTAGCTTAATTATTTAGGGTGTTTAATTGGAAAAGTTATTTTACGACAGTGATGCTAAGAACGAACCAATCATCACCTTGGTTATAATTTAATAAAGGAATGATCACCCGGTATTTAATTAGGCGGGGTGTCATAGGTTGTATCAGAGCATCAGGTTCTAGTGTCCTTAGGATCTGTGCGGCTTATTATGCTTCTAGAATTACATTGTTTGATATAGAGCCCTATGTTTAGGATTATTGATTTCTATGGTGAAATTCCATTAACCCTGCTATAACGTATGTACCATAGTGAATCTTAATTACGGTCGGGAGTGTTCGAACAATTAAATATGGAAGGCAAGGGTCGTTGGGCGGACAGCAGGAGGCAAGGCTTAGTTGAGGTTGTAGAGTATATTCGAGGATGATGACCGTAGTTAAGGTCGCCCCTATGATGGCATGGGAATCCAAGACTGTAAAGACGGCTAGGGTGCAGCCTATGATTTCCAAGTGCTTCTATAGTCGAAAGAGGTGCGAGAGTAGACTCACCCAACGTGGTACGTCTAGGAAAAGCCAGGTGAAACATTGTAGAGAACTGTCAGTGGAAATTCTAGAAATGTGAAAATTGTGAGTGTTAGCCCAAGGAGGTAAAGTATCCAAAGGCTTGGACATAGGACGGAGTGTGGCTAACTCAAATTTGGAGACAAATTTTCTTGGCTTGTCGGAACAAGGTTATCATGGTGGGAGTCAGCCACTACTTTTAGAAGTGGAACGTTATGCCTATAGGAAAATCTAAGGTACAGTTTAACCGCAAGTTCCTTCATCAGATGTTCAGGATAAGACATGAACATTGTTCGGAACTCATCACAGGAGGACCTAACAGAGGTCCAATTGTGAATATGAATCATAACCGTTAACGAATCTTGTATTGGAAGATGTAGATACAAAGGGAGGAAAGAACTCCAAGTGGGAGATCGACTCGTAATAATAGTTGATAACACTTAAAATGGGAATTCTGCTGGATGGCTGATTCAGAGGTTGACAATGTTGTACTATGTCAATGAAGATGATAATGCTTCTTGGTGTGGGAAGCTAAAAGAATCAAAGAATTTAGTCAAGAATAATACATGATACAACGGTGGTAGTGTACACCACAAGGGGGTGTGGATACACATCAGGAGACCCATTTAAATGATTCGGATAGCTGAATTCTTACCAAGCGATGGTAGATTTAGTAAGGACTATTGTAGTCAGTAACATGTTCTATAGGGCCTATAAGGCTATGGGAATAACGGGGGTAGCCATCAGAAATCGAGTTTACCAAAGTCCGAGAGAATGACAATCCTAACATGGTTAGTATGACAGGTGATGAGGGGATTATTTGTTGAGGTATTTTGTGGAGAGTGAAATCAAAAGTGCTAATTTTTTCCTGAAATGATTATAGATTACAAGAGTATAGTGCCTAGTAAAGGAGAACGATTAAAGTAGTGTTGTTTTGGTTTGGACAGGCGTGTTATGTCCGGAAACCATTTGTACAGTCAAGGCGTTTGGCAAGGTAGAAGTATGAGTTTTATCCTCGGAGGATGAGGCGTGTTTTATGTGACACGAGCGAGTCAATATATTTTGTTCATTGCTAGATTAGCATGTGAGACAAGTTTAATGCATATAACTATACACATTATTATTATGTGAATATTTTCCCTAGTGTAGCAGGATTATCTTTAGTGCAATCCGAGGAGGATGAATGTGTGTATTAATAGTGTTATATACTTTATTGAGGTTACTCATTTTAGTAGAGTGATATACGAGTATGAAATTATCTTGGTTATAACTTTATAGTAATGGTTAGTACGATAGTGGGCAGTAATTCCAAGGCTATCGGAGTGGTTGCCCTGGTGTAGCAAGTTTTGTTCTGGCGAGACCTCACCTGCGAGAGGGTCGAACTCGCACTTATATTAGATATTTTAGAGACCTCTGAGGGGATAGTGGGCTCGAGATATTCGATTCTAGTGTGTATAGGGACTTTGTTGTTATGATTCAGTATATACTGGGTTTACTGTTGAGTGAAAAGATTTGACTCATTATTATGTGGAGCGCTCAGGATTTGGTGATAGGTAGAGAGCACTGATATATCTACCGTTTAGAGATGTGATAGTTAAGAGTTAGACTTATGTTTGGGATCAGGATTTTGAGAGTCCTCAATGTATGTGTACGAGGTTTGCGAATAGTGAGTACCACCAATACTGGATGATAGTGGATTAGCGAAATGTTCTTTGTGTAGGTGTAATTATGGGTGGTGATGAAACTTTTCTGTCAAGAGAAAAAATAAAGGGGTACGTGTTATGGACGATGGGCCTAACGGATTTCGATAACCAACAATGCTAGGTAGTAGTGTATCGGGGGATTCCTTGTATGGATTTCTTTTTGCGAGAAATCCCACGCATGAAACTTAGCGTAAGGCTGGAAGTATGAAGATGTTTGGTTATTAGCCTATAAGTTTGGTATCTCGGTCATAGTTGGAGCATGCATTATATATGTAAATGGGAAGTTGAATTATGAATTAAGGCCAGTGGATCCGGCTGTGTGGTAAGAAAGCATTGGAAGTTTTGTTTTATCACCACGAGTTGAGGGGTGGAACGAGGATAAGGAAAATTTGAAATTTCAATTTCTAGGGTTATTGGGAATACCCGAGTATTGTAACCGCATTCTGAGCACAAGGTAAATAAAGAACTTGGATGATTTTTAACATGGATTTTCTGAGAAGAATTTTTCATAACAAGAGAAAAGGCTTGTATTTATTTTGATGTATAGAGCATTAGTGAATTACTTTAGTTATTGTATTTAGTCGTGAGAATTGTGGTACTTATATGAAGAGATTGATAATTGTGGTTTCTCTTTTGTTGTTGTGGGATTTAGATACTCTATACCTTGTGATATTATGGATTCGTGTAGTTTTACCGATGAGTAGAGCGCCGTTCGCTCTCCCCGGGCGGTCGGGGTGGGGCAAAATGTTGACATCCTAGTTAACTGATGTTAGAGTAGTCAGAGTGAAAGGTACGTGGGATTGTACGTGTGGAATATATGTTTGTGGGACTAGCATAACGAAGTGGAAGTGGTAGAATAAATTAAGCGTCGTGTGAAAGATGATAAATCCATATATATGAGTGCGATCAGAGTAGCACACCCGAACTTGGTTGGAAGGCTGTGGGATGCCCTTTAAAAAGGGGTATTCCTTGAGAAGGGTAGAATTTAAATTATTATAGAGAACACTCGGAGAGGAGTCATAATTATTCAAATGTTGAGAGCAAGTTGCGCGTACAAAGAACGATGATGTTAGTATGGTATAAAAGGTCTAGAAGTGCACATCGGGGAGAAAAGTGGACGATGTGATTAAAAGTGGGAGATGCAGGCCTTTTGCTTTGACGACCTCGTTATCGACTCCACTCTTAGTTTTATTTTATTCAATTGGGCATGTGTCGCCCTTTTTCCTTATTCAGTTGATTTTTGTCAGAGATTGTGATTCAATTACTTTTAGTATTTTTTTGGGGGGGTTGTTACTGTCAAGATGTTTTTCCTTTGAAGTTTTAAAGTTGGAACTAGCTATTTGAATGCTTAAATTGCTTTGATTATCTTTTCTTGTCTAGTTATTGTGTGACTCTTAAACTATGAATTATGAAAAGTTTTTATTATTGCATTTAAATTAAATATGGAATTAATGTTTTTAAAAAAATGGTTTTGTCACTTAGCTTAATTATTTAGGGTGTTTAATTGAAAAAGTTATTTTGTGACAGTGATGCTAAGAATGAACCAACCGTCACCTTGGTTATAATTTAATAAAGGACTGATCACCCGGTATTTAATTAGGCGGGGTATCACAGTAACGAGAGTTAATAAATTATTTTTTTATTCTGGGAATCGAACTAGAGATATGTGTCTCCTAAAATTAAATATTAATTTGGTGTTGAAATTAAAGAATTGATAGATTTTTTATTAAATTGATCCTAGCTGGTAATTTTCTTGAAAATAGTATAATTCTTAAGTTTTCATCGAGTGACATTTTTTTATTAATTTTTTGAAAAAGATTTTATTGAATTTATAATTGTAACGAGAGTTAGATTATCGATTTAGTATTATCTCAAAAAATTTCAAATTAATAAATTGAGAAATTAAAATAATGCACAATGTAGTATAATCCTATCTCTTGACTTTCTCACGTTTATCACACTTGGTTGCACATTATTTTTCGTTATTTAGTCATTTCATAGTTTTAGCATTAATTAGTTAACTCTCCCTTGAAATTTCTTTTTAAGAAAATATAAAAACATTAAAATAAGAAAAAATATTTTAATAAGAAAAAATTGAATTGCAAGTGTTCACATCAATTATTTCACCTTGAAAGTTGAATTGATACCTGTAGTTAACGCAACACGAGTTGGTTTAGCAAGTTTTGTAAGTAATTCAAAGGAATTTTGAGATTGGCTTTTGAAGACAACGACCACATGCTAAAAGCCTCTTATCAGAGGTTAAGATGGATCGCACATCGTCAATGAGGGGCAGTTTAATATTCATATCATAATTTCACGAGAGATGGGTACTTCATTGCATTGTATAAAATATTTATAAGTCGAATAAGAAATTAGAGTGCGTTGAGATTTATTACCCCTTCGTGGGGGGGTTTCCTCATAAAATTTTTGTTATGGAATGTTTTTATTATGTGTATGTTGTTTACTTCTTCTCCATCACACAATATGCTCGGGTCTCACTTAGACCTAACCTAATTTATAAATTGGACTTAAGAATTTTACATCTAATGTAATTGACCTAGATTTTTCTAATTTAAGTTATAATTTGTTATTCCACATGTTTATAATCATGTCACCTAGTTGATCATTGTGCTAGGTTTGCCAAATTTGACAACAAAATTAAAATTAGAAAAAAAAAACTAAGCAAAGTTTGTAATTAAACTCTATTCATACCCCTTTCAGGTTTATTCAAGTCAAAATATTGATATATAACATGCTGGATCCTCATATAACTAATTTAAATATCAAATTAGGATCCACTATCTTTATGGATAACCTGGACTAAATATTAACCTATCTCCCTTACCCACATAACTCAAAGTATTAGCATTTGCCTCCTATAACATCTCTCAAATTATCTTCCATTCATCTCCTTATACAAGAAATGTGCCTTTGAATCTGACGAGAAACAACATAAATCCTCAAAAGCTTAGTATTTAAGTCATCACAAGCCTAACAAAAGCTCATCCCTCAAAAGATGATAGCACATAATACGACTCCCCATGTTAAAAATCCAATACACTTTTGGGGAAATTTAATACGCCACAAATCTATTTTTACCAATATTTTATTTAGTTTGTGATCTCAAACTTAACTTATTTGATACTCAACTTGATTATGAAATCCATCGGTTGGGTTTACTAGTAAAATCAAACTTGTAATTTATCAAGGGGGTATCCTAATCTTAAATATTTCTTAGACTTATATTCGTTTTAACTATGATATCATACATATTCACATAATGATTCCCCAACACACAGAGATTATTGACTCATTAGCATGAATTTAACCAATAATAAATCAAAGCTACAATTATGTGAATATTACAATCTTCATAATCTTTCATATTAAGAATCTATGAACCATTTTCAAAATTGTGAGATTGTGTAAGTGTCATCTAGTCAACAACTAGACACAAATATCATCATTTGTCATATTTAATAGAATTATGATGTATCAGTAAAATGTTCTTTGGACAATCAGATAAGTTCCTGAACCATCTGACAGATTCCCTTTGTCAAGATAAACTACTAAGACATTACATGAATCTTTATCTAAATGATGTCACTCCCTATCTAGGTTGTGAATTGTTCAATGATAGTAGAATTGGAATCCTAATTTTCTTTAATAGAGTCAAACCCAACTCACTAGAATTCCTACTAAGAATAATTGACTAATATATACAATATGTTTATAAACATATATAAGTCATTCCCATAAATATGATTCACATTTTAAATGATAATTGAAAATCCTTTATTAATAAATAATAAATGTCATAAATTATGATTTTAAGAATAAAACCGCAATTGGGGTAATAATGAGACAAATGTCTTATACAGTGACAAAGAAGGGACTCGTTTGTCTCTCACCATCGGTTTACAAAACACATGAGATATGAAATGTATGATATGGCTTTGCCCCATAAACATGGGTATGTGATAATGAAATAAGAAGAACAAGATAATAATCTGAATTTAGCCTTTTTCTAGGGTCTAACATGAGTTTCATGCCTAATAATTATCTCAACGCCTACCTAAAATCTCACATTCGACTGTATAAAAGCTACATAGAGTTGAGTGAACATTCTATGATCGACCTACATATAGAGGTATCATTTTAGTCATTAACTAAGGCGATATGTAGCATTATATTTTTAGAATGTATATATCTATCTCGCAATGTTGGAGCCAAAGATATAAATATCTCTTTTTTTTCTTTCTATGAGCCATAGACATGAATGTCTCACGCGACAATGTGAATCTCCCATGTATGGGGTAATATTCAAACCAAGTGGCATAATTATAATATGTCGAAACGATAATAATAATAATAATAATAATAATAATAATAATAATAATAATAATAATAATAATAATAATAATAATAATAATAATAATAATAATAATAATAATAATAATAATATAAAATTTGAGGTATGTGCATCAATAATCATTAAATAATAACAATAGTGTCGATAGAAAATTATGTCAAATCCTTATTAAATTATTAAGTCACAAACAACAAATATGAGAAAACAAATGTCTTGGACAATATGCAGCCACCGTATTTCAGTGGAGATATGCTCCAAGACCATTTCCCATTGTGCAATCATATCTCGAATATAGTGGAAACAAATGCTTATGTGTTTATATTTGCCTAATATTTGGGGTCCTTTGTGTAATCAAGAGAAATTTCCATACCTAAAAGGATATAAGCGAAATAATTTTTGTGTTCATAGGCATGCCTAATTGTAAAAGGAATTTTTTATAAATGTCAAAACAAAATTAAAGACACTTAAAACTTAAAAAAGTTAAATGTTGAAATGTAAATGAACTTTCATTAAATTAAAGGAAATAAACCTATGTTACTGAAAATTAAAGGAGATACATGAAGAAAATGATAGAAACTAATGTCATGGGTTTGTTTTATCTGTTTTTTTCTTATTCTTCCTCAAGATTTGAATTTATAGTTCTCTGCAATAACTAACTCTTATTTGGCTCCAAGTAAATTCCAAATTGAATCCGAACTAATTATTTTCAATAACTACTTCTCTTTACTTACAAGTAACTTCTAATTTAAATTTTACGCAATAACTACCCTTTTTCCTCCAAATAACATCTAATTCGAATTCAAATAATAACTACCTAGAATCACCTTCAAATTTCATTTAAATTATTGTAGTAACCACCATATAACCATAACTATATAACCGCCTCTAACTTCTAATTTGTAGCCACGTGTCAGTAAATGATCAAGAGAAATAATGGTAAAGCATGGTGTAAACATACCCCCCACACCAAGTGAATTTTGAACAAAGATTTAAGTGGTGGAAACTTGATAATTTCATACGTGAATAAACTTTATTAGATTTTTGTGATGCGCAAAACTTACCACTCAAAATAGTTTATAAGAGGAAACCAAAAATTACAATAGCATACTTCGGTTTAGGGATTCAAATTATAAGGTCGTTGAGGAATATGAATAACTTCGTGCTTTTTAACTCTGAAGGTCACTAATGATAGTTAATAATTTTAACCCTTTTTAACATCGATGGTCACCGTAAATAGTGAATAACCTCAAACTTTTTCAACTTCGAAGGTCACCAACGATGGTGAATAATCTCAACATATTTCAACTTAGAACATCACCAAAGACGGGGAATAATCTCTATATTTTTCAATATTTAAGGTGACTAACGATGGAGAATAATCTCAACATTTTTCAACTTCTTCCATATGGCAATGGATCCATATATTTCAAGATAATCGATTTATAAAGTATGGAGAAACTACTAAGGATTGATATATGCGAAAGAAAAATTTTAGTCCTATAATAATTGAATGATTTTGTAATATGAAGAACAAATATGGAAAACTAGATTTGAAAATCAAACTTAGGGTTAATAATACAATACCTGTGCAAATCCAGTTGCATTTCGTTATGAGGAACACTATTTTTATAATGAAGGGATGCCTTATTTTAGTCCTCCAATAGCTTTCTAAAAAACACCCAAATGCTTCGGTATTATATTATATGATCCACTTAAAGCTAGGTAGGTTTGTGAAAACCTTCGAAAAGTAAAACTCTTCCTTATAACTGAGATATGGTGCTCTCTCTCTGTAGAGGGGTGTTCCACCACATGGATGATTAACTTATCTAAGAGAATTGAGCAATTACAGAGAAAGATACCCCACAAACACACTTCAAAGATTCTCCATGCAAGTAGCTCGCAGGACCAACCTCGAAGGCTCCTTCACAAGCAAATAGCTCGTAGCGCTCTACCTCAAAGAGCCTCCAACTGACCTGGCTCCAAAAACCTAGCTTGAAGAACAAAGGTCACCCGGATGACAATAGTTTATAATAAGAAATAGAATGTTTTATTATGTACTTTATCTTATGAATGTATATGTTCAGTGGGGTCAGCTGGTACCCACGAGGGACCATGCCTGGCAGGATATGGGAGAGCTTTCATGCTCTATCAAGCTATCTCCTTTTAGGAACTTCAAAGGGACATGTTTTGGAGTATTGAAAATAAGGCAATGTTATTACCATCCCTCTTGGCATACTTGGACAAAACTTCACCCAAGACAAATGTCATTTTAGCCCACTCATTTCTTACCTATTTGAGTGAACCTCCTCGAGTCATTCGATCTCCCTCAATACTTTCCCCCTTGAGGTCACCTCCTTAAGGTAACTCAGGCGCCAGCCTGTCTGGCTGACGCGACTAGATACCAAACAATAGCCACTGTTTGAACCAATTCCTGACGTCATAGCGCCTAAAGTTTAGAAACTCAAGAATACAGCACTCAAGTTCCTTTATCCTTAGGTTGGTAGGTCTAGTTCACCAAATCTGACCGTATAGCCATCCTATAGTAATCCCCAGGCTGACAAGTCATATCCTTCATAAATGATTGTGATACTTCCAACCAATAGAATGCTTTCCCACTAAAACTAACAGATCCCATGCATGAAATGCAGTATCTCATGCATTTAATACACCAGGCCAAAGGGATCGAGAGGATGCTGACTCGAGCAACCTTTCCCTCCATATAAATAAGATCGAAACAAAGAAATCAAGGGGGAGACACCCAGAACCTGGAATTTCTGCCCAAATTCCCTCATACCAGAGAGCCCTCTAGAAGAGCATTAACTCCTATACACATTCAATGCACTCATCATTGGGCATTAACTGAGATTGAAGTTCCTGCCTTGTCTTTATTGTGCCTAGAGCTCTTCTTCTCTCTCCTTCTGACCATGCTACCTGCTGGTCCCATTCATTTATTGTGTTTACCACCTGCTGCTCATGTGAATATGTTCTTTAGTGCAATTTTGAATATTAAATATCTCTGTCTCTGATTCACCTGCGGCTCCAGCATGTGCTCTACATCTAACGGTTTTAGGCCCGATCTTGATAAGGGGTTATGACTCACTTAATACTAATAGTATTTGAAGAACCCACATCTTACACTCTATATGCTTCTTTAGAAAAATATGAATAGTGTTTTATCCCCACACTCTCAAACCCTAATAATGAATAATTTAGCTTCGAACCCCAACTTAAACAATATATATATATATATATATATATATATATATATATATATATATATATATATATATATATATATATATATATATATATATATTATTTTAAGTGGTGGGCTTGGGACAAACTACTTGGGTATATGGACTATACTAGTGATCAGAGCAAATCATTAAATTAGCTTCCAAATAAATACTCAAAAATCTAAAATTATAAATCTCGTAATTCATTTCATTTCTTTATTTAATCATAATTAATTCCACTAAATAATTAAGACTACACTCCAACTTAATTATCTCCAAAATTACTTGAATAAAATGAGGTTTTGCAAAGTTGATTATGGTACATGATGTGATTTCATGTGTTAAGCTTTTGATACTCGACTTGTCTAATCGATTTGTCAATAATTAACTTTAACCATCATCTAATCAATTCTTTGATTCTCATACTTCACGGATTTTTCTACACCATCAGATTATAGAATAATCCACTGATCGAGTTTAACGGGTGGAACAAAATGTAATAAGTTTATCAAGGGGGTATCGCAATTCAAGGTATACCTTAAATTCAAACTCCTCTCAATTATGATCTCAAACCTACCTGCACAATTATCGCCTAGTCTACGGAGATTAAGATTCAATTAAATTGAATATTTTCCATGACTGTCAAAGAAAAACTTATGCAAGCATTCCAATACTTATATTTCTCAATATTAAGAATATATGAATCCTTTGAAAAAAGGTGTGATATTACCTAAGCATAGGCATGAAAACCCTAAGACTTAGACGTCATGGGCAGCCCTGTTCAATACATTCTTGGATGTAATGATCATTATCCTTTTTTGAACTATCATATAAGTTCTTGAACCATTAGACAAGGTCCTTTAGTTTTAGATGAACAACAAGTAATGTATCACAACCATTATGATATTATGCCAAATCCTTTTATACGTTGTGAAATGTTCAACGGTACTAGGAGCGTAATTCTAATCTTCTTTGATCAAGTTGAACCTAAGAAATTTCTACTGAGTACCATTGACCAACACATATAAAATAATATATTTAAAAGAATAATTATAAAGCATTCTCATACACATAATTCTCATTTCAAAATGAATAAGTCAATCATTTTTAATAAATAAAATGTCTTTGCATGGACTTGAGATTAAAAACCCCAATAATATCTCGATTAGTCTTAAAGTCATGTGGCCATTCATTTTGTAAGGGAAATATTTATAATTGCTCATTTTATTTTTATTTGGCATATCCCGTTACACACCACTTCACCTTCATGGCCGTTATCAAGTCTTCGAAGAGAAGAAATGTTGGTGACATTTGCAAGATTAAAGATTGTTCATCACATCCTTACTCGAGAAAAGTTAGAAGAAACGGACATTGAAAATCTCGCTGGCTCTTTAGAGCAAACTGATATGTCATTCAAACGAGATTTAGATGGTCTTTTAAACAAGGTTCCCATGTTCAGACGAGATCTAGAATGTCACCTTCTGGGTTTGCACTGGAATGTCATTTTAACTTTTGTTGGAAACCATTTGAATAAGATTGGACACATCATTCAAATGATTACATGGGTTTTTTTTATTTTAAATCAAATATTTTTCAAATCTTTAATCCCTATCTCTTTGTAACAACTTTCCATATAAATAGAGATGCAGGATTAGACTTTTAAATAAGCATTTTTAGAGTTATTTTGTGATGAAACTCTATAATTTTTTCATCTAAATCCCTAGGATATTTGAGGATCACTTCTACAAACCAAGAAGAACACATTTTGAGATCAAAACCCTTGTAAAAACTTTCTCTACTGCTGAATTTTGGAGTTGAGGCTCTATAGCTGAAGAAGAAAGAAACTGCAATTTTTTAGGCTGATCGATGGATACCGAGGAAAGAGCTGCTCGATATGTGTGTTGCTGGACTGCATCATTTTCTATTAAAGATTTAAAGACACGCATTATACTTAGTGGATCTTTATGTAGTTTGTAAATCATATAGAGTTTGTCTAATCTTAAATAGTGTTGAATTAAAAGATTTAACCAAAAGGGATTTTTCCTTAATTTCTTATTCTTCCTATTTGGTTTGGAATTTGGTATCTATTTCTCTTACATGTTCACTATAAATTAAAATGATGATGCTGGAAACAACACCACCAGGTAAGGGTGTTTGTAAGCTCAATACAGTGATAACAATGGCAGCACAAGAGTATATTAAGTATAAGAGATTGAGATGAGGAGAAGAGGATGAACACCAATATATAAGTGGTTCATCCAATTAGGCCTACGTCCACTGTTCAAGTGAGTAAGGTCACTAAAATAGGGAACTAACGGCCATGGATACAATCTCTCAAGCTTTCTCTCTCTACTGTGCAAAATGACAGAGTTTCTGCTAGGGTTGTAATTTTGGATCCCATTGAAAGGTAGAGGATGATCTATATATATAGTGCTTGGGGGGTGTAATGTACCCCCCAAACATGCAATGAGCATGTACATGAGGATAGAACCAGTATGAGAATGACACCTAGTTGATCTTATGTAGATAATGATGACCTCAATATTCCCTCACATGGTGGGAATGATTCAGTTATAACATATTTGTCCACGTGTCTCAAGCCGTGCAGGTACGCATAGAACCTCGACTGTCTTTGCTTGATACCAACCTCGACATGGGTGAGTACTGGACTGGTGAGGTATGATCCCTGCCTTGGCAGGGAAGACGACCTTGGTTGGGATGCCAGCCGAGGTTAGATATGTGGAACGTCGACCAGGGCCGAGGTTGACCTTATAATTGATGTTGAGCCTTCAGGGCTGTTGATTCTCTTATAGCGCATGCAACGTCGGCTAGGGTTGATGTTAGCGTTGAAGGGTGATTATCCCAGGAGTCCTTGTTGACCTCGACTGATGAATAGCTGAGGTAGATGTATGGGATGAGTGCGACGTCTGCTATGGATGGCCAAATAAGATATGTTCTCCAAGGTTATAGATAATCTCGGCTGCTGCCGAGAAGAGGTCTGTAGTCAAATGGGGCGTCGCATGTGGCCGACCTTAGTAGGACGATGCTGCTGATAGAGCTTCACGAACTTCTGTTACCTCGGCTATCATAAATCCGAGGTTGAGATCTTTGGATTGTCTGGTACACTTTGGGCATATCATAAACCAAGATAAAATTTGGTAAAAAATGAATTTTAAAGGTACCTATATAGAGCACACCTAGGGTTTATTTTCCGTTCTTTAGCTATATAGACCTTCATCTAATTGGACTTGAATTTTAAAAAAATGTTTTTTGTAATTAGGATTCTGTCTCGCCTACTGACGCCAAGCTTGCTTTGGTCATGTACATCAAATGAGCTCTCTATTCGGTCTGTCATCTCTGAAAAGGTAATTTATATACACTCTTTGGCTCATAGGATTTATTCTGTGACATAGGACACGATACCAACACCGTGTTGCATTTGCATTTTGTTTATCATATCTTATGATAGTGATGAGTTTTGTCATAATAAATTTTTTTGAGTACTATATTTTAATTTGAATTTTTTATAAGAATAAATATTTTTGTGAAAATAATTTTTTGTTACTAAATATTTTTAAAGAATAAAATTTTCAGAATTAATTCTTTGAAGTTAAAAATAATTTTTTTTTATAAGTAGAACATTACATGTGTGTGTTATATATATATGTAAGTATGCATGTAGTATTGGACCTTAGCTTTCACGTATTGGACCTTAGCAAATCATGTGGCATGGGTGTTATTATATTATATATATGTATATGATTTTATGTGTGCGTACATGGCTAATAATATATATGTATGTATGTTATGAGTGAATATATGTTTATATGTTAGCTGTTGGACTATTCATTCACATGGTGGCGTTTAAGACAGGTAGCAGGACATGTAGTTTTGTTTTATCTATATAATAAAGTAGGATGGTGTTTTTACTATTCATAAGTTGGGGACATACTTTGTGGTTGATATTGAAGCCAATAAGGAAATGATCCAACGGTGTTGATGAGATGGGACATTTTACTCTTTTGTCCCACAATTATTTTGTTCCCTCTCTTTTCTCTCACTATAGTTCATTTTTCAAAATCCACTTTAATTCAAAAATAGGGGTAGTATTGTAACTCTCTCTATACACCCCCAAAGACCTACAACAATCTCTATATGCGGACACACAACCCCGAATCCTCTCTCTCTCTCTCTCTCTCTCTCTCACGCACTGCCGAGAGCTACCATATTCACCTGCCCACAGCCATTTTCACCATCGATAGAAACCACCTCTCATTTGTCATCGCGAGCGGTACAGCATCCTTTCCCTCTCACTGAGTAGTTTTTCTTACTTTCAATGTTGAGTCTAACTTGGTTTATATGTTTTTTTGTTATAATATCAGGTTTTTGATTCATATTATTTGGCTCCAAATCCAAATCTTTTGAAGGTATGGATCTATATACTATATCTCTCTCTTCCATCTTTTAATGTGTGCAATTTTTTATCCAGCCACTGCTAGGTATTTTTCAGATCCGGGTTTTTATCCATATCTTTGTCAACAATTAAAGATCCGTCTTTTTCACAAACTTTAAGATGGTACATTTACAAATCATTTTCATCCACGAACTTTGGTTCAGTTACTATAATTGTTGTGGAGATATTTTCTCTGATTTGATATAGAAAATGATATATGGACTGGTGGTTTCCTCCATTCAATTGATATATGGATGACTAATTTTATTGTTGTTGTAGAAGTAATTTTGGAGTAATTTCTGATTATGACATTGTGACATTTATTTTGTTTTGGCTTCTTTCAGATCAATATATTTTAGGGCTTTTTTGCTGTTACACGATACAACAATGTATATCATCGCATCATGCCTAAATTTTTTCTGTGTCGTGACACATGCAAGGTATGAAATCTCCACTCGATTTATGCTTTATTTGGCCAAAATTTATTACACTTGATAGACATACTGAGTGAGTGTCGGGACTTATATGGTTATTTTGTCTAATTTTCCTTTTTATTCACTCAATTTAATTTATAAAAAAATAGATTCAGGATGACATTTTGTCTATTTGAGAATTGTATTATTTTGTAAAAACAATTGGCCAATACTTACCGAATGATTGAAGTGTCCTACCTTCTTAAATAACCTAAGGTAACATTTTCTTTGAATGGAATTTAAATTATGATGAATGAGTGCTCATGATTTACAACAGAAAGAAAAGGAGTCTAAAAGAGTAATACAAAGTGTAGCACTTCAATTTAAATTACTGAAAAGTAAACATAAAATTTGATAATTGTAATTTTTTGTGATTTAATTTTACTAAAATACAAAGCTTTATCATTTTGAGATTATATATGTAGTCTTGATCAGGTAGGTGTGATCTTAGTAGGTACTCTCTCGGACTATCTATTTCTATAAATTTTATTTGATAATCTCTTCAACATGAAACCTTTACTTTTATTCCCTTTTATTTCTTCATACAAATGCAAAGTTACAGACACCATACAATGTGAGAGTTAACGGCTGCAATCCTAAATTCGGTGGACTTGATGTGGTCGAAGGTAAAGACTGAAATCCTAAATCATTATGCTTACTAACTCATTTTTCCAGAACTTTATTTCGTGTTGGTATACGTTTATGACTATGTAAACGAGCAAGTTTATGAATTGGATTAATAACTTGAAAATAAGTATTTCATTGCATTATGGTTGGTAAAATTTAAGGGTTGTGGGTCGATATACTCTATATGTTTGGAGGACTTCGAGGTGGATTTTGTAAAAGTTAAGAAAATAATTATTTCTTTTCTTTATCGAGGTTTTCTTTTAGTTGTTATGTTATGTTTAGGATGTGTGGACGATTGTGGTTGCAGTTGGGATGTGTGGAGATGTTTGTAAGGTCTTGATGGATGACTATGGTTATAGTCTGTGACTTATTTTTTCTAAATGTAATCCCTTATTTCATGTAATATGTATGGTGAAATGCTAGATTATTAGACCAGAAACGATTTTATTTATAATGGTACGTTTCACCAGGTCATAAGGTCTATATTATGGTTTTTTCACGCATTATATATATTCTAATTTGTTCGGTTATTTCATTTTTCATGTATAACCTCTGTTATCATGCTTATTTATGACGACGGTTCTTTATTTAATGGATAGATTTAACAGCATAATAGAGGAAGCTTCTGTTGCAAGGAATGAAATGAAAAGCTCAGGTAAAGAACTTCGGTTGATCGCTCAGGTAAACGAAAAGATCAGGCAATGACCTTTAAAGTTCTTGCTGGACTTGCTTTTATTTTTTCATCTAGCATTTTCCAGTAGATCCTGCCTTGCGCAACATACAACAATTGGTGGCCAATGTTATCTTCTCTGATGTATGTTTTGGTTCTGATGTATGTTTTGGTGCCAACGCCATGTTCGTTCTTTTGAGGGGGATCCACAAAATTTGTAACCAGTCGGGAAGGTGGGGTTGTGTAGGTGCGACAAAGTTCTTAACTGGGGTGTCTGCTATGTATTTTAACTGTTATGATTATTCATGCTAAGTATTTTAATTGGGACATGAGCTATGTTAATTGAATTTAAATCATAACAGTTAAAAGACGTAACTATTGGTGCAAATGCTATGTCTTTTAACTATTATGTCTTTTAACTGTTTATTATTAGTTGTTATGTCTTTTAACTGTTACGATATGCCAAGTGAACATATTTATGTATTCAACTTATTAACTATTATGAATACATAAAAATAGTATGTTTTAATAAGTTCCAAAACTGATATTCCCCTTCGTCTCTCTTTACAAGAAGAACCTGAAGCTCATTGACGATGATGTCCCCACTATCGAAAACATATATATGCAATCTGCATATATATGCAATATCTAAAATTTTTGGCCTCCACACTGCATATATATGCATATGCATATATAATACAGTGCATATATATGCAGATTGCATATATATGACTGCATATATATGCAATTTGCGGCCTCCACAATGCATATATATGCAGATTGCATACATATGCATATGCATATATATGTAATTTGCGGCCTCCACACTGCCTCCACACTGCACACTGCCTCCACACTGCATATATATGCATATGTATTGGCAATTTACGGCCTCCACACTGCCTCTAATGAAGTATCAGTTTTTGATCAAATAAGATGCAGTTTTTGATCTCTCTGAAGATATTGCAAAAGAACCACTGAATAAGCAGATACCATCCAATGAAGTAGCAGTAGTGGAACATTCCTCTTATTTTATCTATTTATACTTACTTTTTTAGTCCTTTTTCTTGATTAGTAAAGTTGAATGGATGGTTGATTAATACCTTTTTAGTCCATTTTGATACCCCCGATCAAAGAATTGATACAAAAGATCAATATGGATGTAATTCCCTTCATATTGCCAACTGATGGAAATTTAAACTATTGGATTTAGAATATATCACAAATTTAAACATTTCACTGACTTTGTTGAATTTCCCGCGGTTTATTACTAGAGACAATGTATTTTTATTGTATTGTCTCTAGGATTCTGATATTCTCTTCATTATGCTTTCAAACCCTCACTTATGCTCCTCTATTAAATGCAAAGCTTAGTATTTCAGAGACATTGCAGAAGCAGAAGCCACCTGTAGGGGCAGCCGCTGCTGCAACAACATCACAGATTATGGTTTTGGTATATGCGTTTAAACTCAACATACAATTTGATTAATTCTGTTAATGCCGATTTTAATCTCAACATCACAGATACTATGGCTTCCTATAACTCTACTTAAGTAGAATGACATTGCAAGATATCTTATTGAACGCAGTTGGGCATGGAACAATTAGTAACAAATCTATAGTGGTGGACTTTGTTCCAGACTCTCACAAGGTTTTAACCGTCTTAATAATTAAAAATGTGATTTCATTAAGTTTTAGTATGGAGTTCCTTCTCTCTTTTTACCCCCTTTCATAATGTAGGTTATGGTGATCATTGATGATGGCCAGCAATATGAAGGCGATATTTTTGTTGGGGCAGATGGAATGTGGTCAGAAGTAAGCTCCTTCCATTTCAAACTAAATATGAACTCCTTTTCTCATAAATCTTTTGTTAGATGTGTTCAAAACTATTTGGGAAACAAGTAGTATATTGAGATTATACGTGCAAGAACTAAAAACTCCGTTGTTTTTATTGGGTCTGAATTTGGTGCAAGAACTAAAAACTCCGTTGTGAGACATCTTTTAGAAAAAAGAAAAATAAAAAGAAAGTTTGAGTTGGAAAAAGTATATTCTCAACATACATGATTTCGAAAGTTGTTCTCAAGTTCATGTACAAAGCCAAGTACATTTCTCTAAATTTTTGTTGTCTTTGTTGAAGGTTTTTGGAGAAGGAACTGTTGTTGCTATATCTGGCCTTTCAATTGGGCCACAAGCATATGAATTGCATAAGAAACAAAGAAAATTCAAAGTGGTAGATGTAAAACATTTAAGGTGTCATCTAGTTTACACAGGAAAACTAGAATCAATACATGACTTCAAAAATAAGAGCCAAAAAAATAAATGTAATACAACAACATTTGTTTCATATTATAACATTATTCTAAGTATACCCTTCCTGGGCTTCAAATCTCTTGCCTATCCCCGCCGAAGAAAAAAAAAAGAAAATTACCACCCTTACCATCCCACGTCCCCATTTTGATGTAACTTAATCTGTAAAATACATTTGAAGCTAAATATTCTTTGTTATTTTTATTCATTTTTTTGTCCCTTGAAACTAGAATCCAGGATAGTGGGTGTACTGCGTATAAGCTTCTACAGTTGACTGCATACCAATCGTAGCGCGTGTAACATAATCTAGAAGATCGAAGCCATATACGAATTCCCTTGCATTATTCTTCACCTGAAAACTCAGGTATTCTATCAACTTATTTTCATACTCGGTTATCATTTAATTGATGTATGTATACTTGGTTGTCATTCGGGAAACACTGCATTAGCTTGGTTGCTTCATGTGGGGTTTGAAGTATTGTCTTCTTGGACAATAGTATGTTGTCAATATTTACTATTTTTGCCTTTCCAGTCGAAGTTGTGGTCTTGAGATTAAACCTCTGAGTGGTGTTAAATCTTTATGACTGGAACAATAGTGTCGAATCTTTTCTGGTGATTAATAACCTTTACAGTCGAAGTTGATAGCTAAAATTGGTGATTAATAACTGCTACTTATTTGCCTTTTATTTTTTTCACATTACAGGTGCTTATTTGTCTCTTTTTTTATCCTTTCCTTAGCAGGATTTAAAGAAAATTTTCCTAACTCTAATAGTCCCAGGTACATTTCATTACTTTAATGAGTTTGTTTATTTTATTAATCCATTTAAAGTTATTTTTCATGGACATTTTAAAGTTGTTTTGTGGTTTTAGATTTAGGGAAAACAGTTATGTATCCAAATTCACATTTAAAGTTATGTATCCAAATTCAATATTTCTTCCAGATTTAGGGAAAACTATAATCAGTTTGTATTTTCATAGAAGAACTATTGTAGAACGCCATTTTAAAATTTGGAATTGATTTCAATAATTTCCAATTTAAATTTTAGAATAAAAAATGATAAGGACCTTTGATCAGCAGCTAATCATACCTTTTTAATAGTTTAGGATTATCTGAAGAAGGAGGTATAGGAGAAAATAATCGTGGTGATTTCTTGGACAATCGAGGAGTTATCAATCTATTGTCTTCATGTAGAGAATGTCCAATTGAAGAAATTCCTTGAGGGGAAAGTTTATGAGAATGCGAATCGCAGCAGTGCTCAACAAGGTAGAAAAAATCCCTTGAGGCCATCTCTACGTCTGACCATGTAATGACAAATTATATCATGCGAATGTATGTCATAAGGCATAATATTTTTTGTATTTTGTTTTCTCTGTTCAGGATCATCGAGTTCAAATTATGATTTGGATATTGTTTTTTTGTTTGAACACATGAGTTAGTTGGTGACCAACCAAAATCTTTTGTTCTCAATGATTCTCTGCAGTTTTCGAACTTTGTGTTCTCCATTGCACATATAGTCAGGTAATGGTATAGTTTGTGAGCATTAAGGTGGTCTTAAAGGATGGGTTGAAATAGGGCATTAACTATAATATAGGACATTTTAATAATTTGTTTCTCTTTTAACCTCTCTTTTGGTGTTGAAAAGTGTGTACATAAGCGTTAGTTTCTCAAATTTGACACCTCTTCATGTTGTAAACTTTATTTTATCGTTGTAATTGGAATGGGTTGTATTATTTACTCCTTTTTAATGAATTTTTTTCTCAATTAGTTTTATTCCTTTTGTGTTTTTTTTCATTTGTTGAAGATGTACACGTTTATGTTCTTAGTTAGACGTGCATCTCCATAGTTAAATGTGAGCAATGTTTCCATTTTGCGATTACGTATTCTTAAAATTTTTGCCATTTTGCAATTACATAATTTCAAACTTTTGTCGTTTTA
Organism: Sambucus nigra; assembly: GCA_949130495.1. Taxonomy (NCBI): domain Eukaryota; kingdom Viridiplantae; phylum Streptophyta; class Magnoliopsida; order Dipsacales; family Adoxaceae; genus Sambucus; species Sambucus nigra. The sequence goes on from OX422207.1 coordinate 704,675,399, forward strand.
TGATTATATACTTTGGAATTTTTTTCCATTTTGCAAAATTTTGAATTTTCTATTATGATACATGTTATTTTCTGAGTTAAATAGTTGATGATATATGTGAGGTCCAAGATGGACTATTATTATTGTTATGGTATTTTCTATTGTCTAAACAGGGTGGATAGACATATAAACAAAGGAAATTCTGCCCAATTATTATAAACTATTTGTATTATGAATGAAACTTGAGAAAAGTTTTATCAGGCACTATGCGACTTTTTAGAAAATTATGCGTGCCTCCAGAAAAGTTGACCACTATTGATATTATAATACAAAATATTTACGATTTGACCAAGATTGATACTTTGGGAAGTTGTCGTCGTGCCTTCAGGCACGGGCATACCCTAGTGTATATATATATATATCATGCAAACTGTTGGCCTGCTCCCTTTTTGCCATGTGAATTTGACCATAGCTGAGCATATTTGACCCCGTAGCCTTAGGTTGTCCACTAGTCCGAACTTAAGAGTTTTACTTTTTTTAACCTTAGCTATTTGAACTTTATATCTGCTTTATTTGTTATTCATTTTACTTTTGTAGGTTTTGTGCTTGGTATATTTTATACTAATATTTCATATGGACTTAACCTTTAACTAAAATAGTAGGTGACATAACCCTTTTGATTTACCAAAGGCCGGTTTTTATATAATGACATCGTCGACCCTTTGGTACTACTGTAACATTTAAGAAACCATTTTTTTTGTCTTTGAGTTTGTCGGTCGTTATTTTCCAAAACTAGTTTTATATCTATATAATAAGTTACAAAACTTATGTATGTCATAAGATTGATAGATGATGTCATTCATATAAGTTTTTCCTGCACTTCCAATTTTACCCTTTAAAATTTTGGCTTCCCCCTCTTTTCTCTCTCACCACTTGATTACCCTTTTTCACTTTAATTCAAATTGAAGGTTATTTTGGTAAACAAACACCTAAGACCACACCTTCTCACCACTCTCCCCAATACACTCCCCCAAGCCCCACGACACTCACCCAAGACAAACCCTCAAAAAGCAAACCTCTCCCCAAAACAAAACCCATCCCCATCTGGATCCCTCATCTTCCACGCATTGCCTCCATCATCAACTGTAGCGCTTCGATTATGGGTTTGGGGGATTAGGGCTTAGAGATGTTGGCTTAGGGCTTTGATTTTAGGTCGGGGGGGATTAGGGCTTCGATTTTGGGTGTGTGTGGGATGGATTAGGGCTTAATTTTTGGATTGTTTATGGCTCATTAGTTGCTGGTATGAAATTAGGGCTTGATTTTGGACGGTTGAGATTAATTAAGATCTATTTTGATTTAATTCCTTTTCTTTTAGATTTGTTTCTTTGTATGTTTATATTTTGGGATCTGTTTTTTTTTCTATTGCAGGTGACCTAATTATACATGAACACCCTCAACATGATCAAAATCATAGGTATACTCCAAGGTTTTTTTAAGAATTTGTATTTATCGTTTAGTTTTTTTTTAATATTGGTTTATGTTTTGTCCCTCTCCTAGGTTTAGGGTTTATAGTTGATTTTTGAATAAGGTGATGTACTATAATTGGATTATTTGTTTAGCTTTGGTTGTTTGGTTCATCGTACCTCAATTTCAGCATTCGGATGTAAACAAAAAGCTTTATAAGCTAATTTTAATTTCTATTAACTTATTTCAGGGTGGAAATTCAGTGCATTCACATGCAAGATCATGGATCTCATGAAATCAGGGTAATTTTAATTTCTATTAACTTATTGTTGGGTGATATTGATGTCATGAAATCAATATGTTCATTTCCAGACAAGGTCATGAAAAGAGTACATATATAAATATATTGTTTCATTATAGTTCATTTCATCGAAATTTAAATTTTAGTTTGAAGAGATTCTTAGTGAAATTAAAATTTTAGTTTGAAAGGGTTCTTAATTAAAACAGTACATATATAAATTTTAGTTTGAAGCGAGTTCACTTCAAAGTCACTTCATATTCCGGGTCTATTTCATATGTCTTTTATTTTTGTTTCATTATAGGTCGTTTCAGGCAGGTTCAAAGATATTTTCACAGCTCAAATTTGTAATTCATTTTAAAGGTAATATGTTTAGTTGAATATTTGAACTCTCAACTATTTGTATGGTTATTTTAGTAGAAAGATTATGACTAATTTACTTCTTATACATGTATCTTGGGTGAAGTGTTTGGTTCATGATTGGTAACGATCTCATAATAAAATTTCCCTAATTATGTGTACTGCGTTTGACTCCTTAATCCACAAAATGTGACTATATAACTGCATCAGAGCAGGTTAAAATGCTTGGAGGGGAAATAATTTCCTTTTACGCGAAGTGGCATGAAAACTAATTGAAAATTGAATCGGTTGACGAGGCTAACGTTGTAATTATCAATTTCACTAATGGTAAATTCAACAATATATTTGGTTGGATGCACCAGATGGTTACATTATATGGACGTACTGAATCTACCTACTTTTCACGTGCTATTGCCAATAGTATTTCATTGGTTTGGCCTCATATTTGGACGTTCCACCATGGTGGCCCGAAATATTTGTCATGGTGGCCTGAAATGTATTCTATATACAAAAATATAATTTCATCGTCGTGATCAATGATGTGAAAGCAGTGGATAGCAGGTCTCACTCTAATATAATTTCCACATGATGTGTATCGTACTCCCCATGTTTATATATTTTACTGTTAAAACAAAGGTTGAATCTCCCCATGTTGTTTTAGATTGGGTTATGTGGAAGTGATACAAAATAGGCACAATTTTTCCCCTTTCTTTGATATATGTGTGCACACTATTAATTTGATTTAAAGTGAATTTTTTTATTTTTGTTTTTAAAATGATCTATACATTATTGACCATTGATTTGATTTGTGCTGGATAATTTTGGACCGTGGTTGACAAATGCTTTAGCTCCTCACTCCTACACACGTTACTTTGAACAAAGTTGTGACATATCTTTCAGTTTGAATGCATTATTATCTTGATATGCGTTTATTTTCTGATATGCATCCCATCTTTTCAATTTTTTTTCTCTACTTCTTTTTATATATTTCTCATGTTTATCAACTTATTACAATGAAATCACAGAGAAATTCTATTATATGACTGTTCTATTAGGTTCTGTAAACAAGCTTCTTTATCCAAAGAATATGTCTAATTGTCACGAATCAGGCTGCTAACTCAAAGAATGTACATACATACTCTATATAAATTGTCTTTTCTTTAACAAACAATGTACACTAAGATGTATTTCTACTGTTACACAAGGATGAGAATATATTTGTATCCTATATTTATCAACTTTCAGGCATTAGAAGGCGAGGGTCAGCAAACAAAAAGGTGTTTTCATGCTCCATTATTTTTCTAGGATATACACTTAACCAACCACTCCATGCTCTTTATGCATTCATGTAAATCATCATCTTTTGTTATGGTGTGAGTCTCTGTAACCCGATGGTAGGATGCATCTTTATTGGTTGCAAGAGAAGCAATGATGACTAGGCCAGCGGCTACTATTGAGGGTGTAGTAAGTTTGAGTTTTTTCTTTTATTTATGTTTCTGTATATGCATATATTGATTTTGCGTTTGTGTTATTTTGATTTGAAGTTGGTTTGTTTTGCAGATATGAATGGGATCTCACTTAATCCGAGAATGGACTAGATTTGAGTAGTTGCCTTCTGCCCCTTATACCAAAGATGATAATAACTCTTATGATAGCAAGCCTTCTGGAACTCAGCTAAATAACAAGATCGACCCATTATATAATAGCAAGCCTGTTGTCCTTCCCATAAATGTGTTGAAGGTGAATAGAAGCGACTTCATGAGATGCTTCCCAAGTAGAGAAATTCGCCCACCGAGTGTCCTACAACTCTTGGAACACAGCGTAACGTCTAATATATTTCATTTCCTTCTTTCGGTTTATGTCAGAATACTAAGTCATTTTCATATATGTATATTTTACTTCTTAGCTTTCAACATATACAACTTTTTATATAATTCACATATTATGAATTTTTCTTACATAATAACTTATATACAAGTATCATAAGATAATTCTTTCATTTTTTTGTTGTTTTAGTCTCAGATTCTGTTGATAATTTCATTGGTTACTCACAATGTTCTTTATGTTTAATGAAATTGAAATACGTATTTGTTTGTAACACCCCGCCTAATTAAATACCAGGTGGCCAGTCCCATACCAAATTAAAACAGAATATACGGTTGGCTCATTCTTAGCATCACTGTCAAAAACATTAACAACTCACCCAATACTCAAATAAGATGGTGCTAAAAACTTTCCAATTTAAATTTCAAAAAAAACTTTTTCCATTTTTAAGAATAACACAACACATTTTATTCTACAACACAGATCACTAAATAAATAACTCAAAAGAATTTAAATGCAACTGGAATAAACATTCCCAAATAATATAAATCCTTTACAATAATCCCAACAATGTTAAATGTATTAAAAATCAGAATACAACAATATTTTACTCCAGTAGAAAATGATAACTGAATCCTTTTGGGCGATATGCCCTAACTAAGAATACTGTGAATCAAAAAGATGATAAGTGTCTAAGCAAAACTTCCATAGCTCCATAGCTCGTCAAAATCAACTATGGTTGGCGTCCCTATGGCTGGACAATGGATATAGAGATATAATAGAAGAGAAAATATGCAAGGAAACGGGTCAGAGCCCGAATGTGTAGAGTATTTTTAAAACAGCAAGTATTTAACAAGTGCAATAAAGCATTTATTATGTACATGTTAGATCCAACTCTCACTTGCATTTCTCACCTCTCAACTAGAGTGCACACTTAACGCTTCCTATTAACCTCCTAGTTAATGGTTCCTCTTTTCTAATCTTCATATTACAGTTCCATTCCCATATCATAATCCCCGTATGTCCCATACCATACGTCACATTATTATCCATTTACATTTTTCCTATATATGATTAGTTTCTCATTAACATGAATCATTACTCATTAATATGAGTTAAGCTTTTCAATTCTTTAAGAATAAACATTCATTAACTTAATTCCATTATCTTTCTCTATTCACCGTTATCTACAATTATCACCGTAGATAGATTTAAACATAATAAATAATTATGTAACAATTTAATACATTATATATATATTCATATATAATACAGCACCCCGAGTCACAGCTTTAGTGCAATGCATTACTCTGCTATCATGTCCCATCATCGCATGTCGCTGAATAGGGGACTACAGGTTCGATAAGATTCCACGAACCACAAACAACAAACAAATTGGAGGCGAACATAGTTCTCGAATCCATGGGTCACGCACATACCTACGTACCCACAGTCAGCGGACTTATCAACTCCCCGATATGTCTTTCATAGACCTATGTTCTCGAGCGACAAATCAAAGATCCCATGGATTCATCAGGATATGACTGCCCTCACGCGTAAACCTCCCACCGATAGCAAGTAAGCTAGGTATGTCATACACATAATCATCAATCAATCAAATAGGTATTATCATACCTATAATATAATATTAATAAGGTAACTATCACTGCCCTAAGATATTTCCCATACGTAGCATTATATCTCTTTTAAAATATCATATCTTTACTTCATAAATTAATTATCCTCGCATCCTATAACATCTCTCCACTACTGACGTCGTTAAGGTCCATGCGCGGATCGTCTCGCAAAGCGAATTCCAAACAAGGAACCCCTCCAATACACTACTACTTAACTTTGTCGATCGAGGAGGTCCGAAAACTTAAACTATGAGATCGGGATAACCTCATACCCTCTTTCAACCAAATCAGTTCTAAACTCCCATCTCACAAGATTTAATTAGGATTTCCCTCATCTTATATTCAGTAAGAAATTACTAATATCCTACTGGTCCATAACATTATTTCTCCCGAGCTACTACGAGTTTAGCTCTCCTTTTAATTAAGGTTAAAACCTATAGTTTCAATTCTCTTATAAACACCCATTCTTTCACTTAGGATTAAACTCTCTTGTAAACTTAAGGATATCCAGGTGTTATAATAAATCACCCCTAATGGTTCTATCTTAAATCCTCATACATCACCATTCGAAAATTAACAAACGAATCTAGAAACCGAAATTCCATTCGATATAATTTTCATCATTTAAATCATTTCAATCTAAATCCAGTTAATTCAAATCTTAACAAGGGTTTAATGATACTTTCTAAGTCCCAAAATATTCAAATAATAATCACCAAAGATCCATAAAAGTTTCGGGATAAGAATCAACATTTAAAAAGAAACTACTTTACTTAATCAGGGGAGGTCGATCGATCGAAGGTGGGGGTCGATCGATCGATCCCTCAGGTCCAGGCCTGCATTTTCTGCATTTTCTGCAACTACGGGTTTAACAACTTTTGATCATTTAAACCTTCATCTAAACATCCCAAATGACTTATAAACTTTACTACATGATATATCAACATATATGAACGATTTCCAATACTCTAAACATCCTAGAATCATCAAAGGATTGGATTAAAAAGCATGTTTATCTCCTTATTTCCAGAAATTTATTATCATAACATCTTCAAGAACATATCAATGGTTTTCACAATTTCTACAACTGATTCATGACTATTTTGTGGATTATTATCATCCTAACACATGAGTTAAATTCCTATATCATTTCAGTTTTCCATAAATCCATTTAATAATCCATTATGTCTTCCAAACATGAAAAATCTTCTCTTTTCATTCTATTCTAACATGGACAATATACAAACTTAAATTGCCATTTTCAAACACTTGCATTTAGTGTAGGTCTGATCCTTTAGTGTATTTTATCTCAGTTGGTTGTTCCTTCTCCGGTCAAACTCCGGTGGTGGTTGGTGGTGGTGAACCTTGGTTCTTGTTCTTCTCCTTCCCAAGTGACTTTTCCCTTCCCAAGCACTTTCACACTCTCTCTAGGAAGATGGCTGCTCTTATTTGTGAAGAGGAGATGAATAACTCCCATTCACTTAATCAACTAATTCTTATAATAGTGCCAAATCCTAAACACTATTCATCCCCCTAGAAAAATGACCAAAATGCCCTTTCGGGTTGTCTATTCATTCCCAAATGACCCGAGACTCAAAATTGACATCCAAATAGACTTTTCTGACTATTTCGAACCTTCCGGACGCAACGACGCAGTCTAAATGACTATTAGATCGATAGAAAATAAATTTCCTTTTTAATTTAATAAACTAGTCTCGACACGTCCCATACCGCGTCTGACTAAAAAATATAAATTACCGAATTTATATCATACGCTCATCTCAATGACATCACATTCATATATTACCTAAATATCTTTAAGTAATATTACGAATCATCTATATCCATATCCACAGTCCGGATAAAACCCAAATGAATTAATTATTAATAAAATCCAATTAATCCATTTATTTAAAATATAACCCATTTTTAAAGTCATTTAAAATTACGGGGTATTACATACTCCCCCCCTTATAACAGAATTTCGTACCGAAATTCAAGAATATAAGTCATACAGGTAAGGTCAACCCCGAGTATAAATCCCACATCTCAAGAAATCCAAGATGTACCGCCCATACAATACATTAACAAAGTCCCTATCGATGTTATACGCCAAGCCTCACCATATAGTCTCAACTGAATCAAATTTAGACTTTTCCTAATCTTCCCTATACCTTCCTCGTGACAAACTTTGGGAAAAACTGAGCCTCACACATTGAACAAATAAATCCTGAAGTTCCAACTACTTACCTTACCTTTTCACAATTTTGAAAATTACTGCCATACACTCATCCAGGGCGCCCATACACCCTGTCGTACCACTTTCAATATTAAAAGTTTTGCAAAGGTTATAAACTCATATACTAAAGCCCTAACTTATTTCGACTCCCAACGATTATTAGTTTCGTGCGTGGGGTGTCTCGCAAGCGAAATCCAAACAAGGAACCACCCCGATACACTACTTCCTAAAGTAGTCGGTCATCGAAACTCCTAAGGTCCTTAGTCAATAATATATATAAAAATTTTGGTTTTAAAAAAAATCAGGTTTATCGATTTTAAAACAAAAATTTGGTTTTATCGATTTTAAATAGGGTCTACGCATCTACTCTTTTATAGAAGACAAGATGCAGACATATGCTCTCATATACCACAAGTCAATGCACGCCGATAGTCGAATCGCACTCGGACATGATCTAGGTAAGTAATCCCATGATACAAATCAAACCCACGTGATAACATGTAATATAAAAGTGTCCCACACCTCTCAGTGAGTCTACATAAATAACAGTGCTATAGGCTAAGTTTAGCAGCCCTATTACCCACACAACATTAATCGTAACAAAATCACTATACGCTTCATAATTCCTTAGATAGGAAACATACCCTCATTCGCGGGTGGTGGTTGTTGATTTACTGCCTGATGGATGTTGTATACACGCCCGTACTGACCCTGCTGCACGGGTGCTGCTGGAATGGGAGGTAGTGCTAGCACCTGAGCTGGAGCTGGAGCTGGAAGAGCAGCTGGTGGAAACACTGGTACCTGTGGCTCCTGTCGAGCATGTTGTTGTTGAGGGAATTTGTCTTTCTCAGGACAATCTTGACGTTTATGGCCATACTTGCCACAGACGAAACATTTTCCCGTAAACTTTCCACCACCTTGCCCTTGTTGACCCCGAACCTGCTGGCCATTACCTCCCTTCCCTTGGCCCTGATGAGCCTATCTCTAGCCCTGATGGCCCTGTTGTCCTTGCCCAATACCTTTATCCTCAAATCGAGAATCTCCAGATCGCAAACGCTTAGCATAGTCCCCTGTCTGGGAACCCTGCTCACTCTGACGCTGATGACTCTGCCCTGACTGAGTCCCACTAGAACTTCCACCAATAGTGTTGCCCTGCTGGCCTGACCCAAACCCCCACTTGACACCCTGATTATGGAAGCGGTTATCTTGACAGTGGAGCATTGCAGCATTAAGAACATCTGCATACGTACGTAGTGAAATATTTCCCAATAAATGTTGGCAAATTTTATAGTTCAACCCATCAATGAACATTAGGACTCTCCTCTCCTCAGTAGGTACTTCAGCTGGTACCAAATTAGTTAATCGCGTAAACTCTTCCTCATATTCCGCCACAGTTTTCTCACCCTGCCTTAAATCAAGTAGCTTCCGTCTCATCTCTGTCTGGATGGCGGAAGGAAAATACTTCCCATCAAACCGTATCCAAAAGTCTTGGATAGTCATTGTGTCCCTTTCCTCCATAGTGGTCGTAGCTTCCCACCATTGCAAAGCTGCCCCTACTAGCTTGAATGTGGCTAGTATCTGACGTTGAACCTCAGTACATTTGATCATTCTCAAGTGTCGTTGGATATCTTTCTTCCATTGGCTAGCAGTCACAACATCAGATCCTCCCTGAAACTCAAGTGGGTGTGCTTTCTGAAAGGCATCCCTCGCTCGTTCCCATGCATTAGGAAACACTTGCCCTTGCGCGGGTGGCACAACCGGTTCCAGTGCGGGAGACTGCTGCATAGTAGTTACAGCAGCATTGACTGCCTGAGCGACAATTGCAGCGACTTTGGCTGCAGTCATTGTACCCTGAGCTGGGGCGGGCTGAGGTGAACGTCGAGGAGGCATCTGAAACGAGAGAACACTATCAGTATTTGATATCTCAAAATAGATGAAGATCGTAAGCATAAATAGAAAAGCAATAATCTTATTCATAGGGCTCTACATCAAAGAACGCTAAGCTGAAGACACAATAAGCCGTACAGATCCTAAAGGACACTAGAACCTGATGCTCTGATACCACCTGTAACACCCCGCCTAATTAAATACCGGGTGGCCAGTCCCATACCAAATTAAAACAGAATATACAGTTGGCTCATTCTTAGCATCACTGTCGAAAACATTAACAACTCACCCAATACTCAAATAAGCTGGTGTTAAAAACTTTCCAATTTAAATTTCAACAAAACCTTTTTCCATTTTTAAGAATAACACAACACATTTTATTCTACAACACAGATCACTAAATAAATAACTCAAAAGAATTTAAATGCAACTGGAATAAACATTCCCAAATAATATAAATCCTTTACAATAATCCCAACAATGTTAAATGTATTAAAAATCAGAATACAACAATATTTTACTCCAATAGAAAATGATAACTGAATCCTTTTGGGCGACATGCCCTAACTAAGAATACTGTGAATCAAAAAGATGATAAGCGTCTAAGAAAAACTTCCATAGCTCCATAGCTCGTCAAAATCAACTATGGTTGGCGTCCCTATTGCTGGACACCTGATATAGAGATACAATAGAAGAGAAAATAAGCAAGGAAATGGGTCAGAGCCCGAATGTGTAGAGTATTTTTAAAACAGCAATTATTTAACAAGTGCAATAAAGCATTTATTATGTACATGTTAGATCCAACTCTCACTTGCATTTCTCACCTCTCAACTAGAGTGCACACTTAACGCTTCCTATTAACCTCCTAGTTAATGGTTCCTCTTTTTTAATCTTCATATTACAGTTCCATTCCCATATCATAATCCCCGTATGTCCCATATCATACGTCACATTATTATCCATTTACATTTTTCCTATATATGATTAGTTTCTCATTAACATGAATCATTACTCATTAATATGAGTTAAGCTTTTCAATTCTTTAAGAATAAACATTCATTAACTTAATTCCATTATCACCGTAGAAAGATTTAAACATAATAAATAATTATGTAACCATTTAATCCATTATATATATATATATATATATATATATATATATATATATATATATATATATATATATATATATATTCATATATAATACAGCACCCCTAGTCACAGTTGTGGTGCAATGCATTACTCAGCTATCATGTCCCATCATCGCATGTCGCTGAATAAGGGACTACAGGTTCGGTAAGATTCCACGAACCACAAACAACAAACAAATTGGAGGCGAACATAGTTCTCGAATCCATGGGTCACGCACATACCTACGTACCCACAGTCAGCGGACTTATCAACTCCCCGATATGTCTTTCATAGACCTATGTTCTCGAGCGACAAATCAAAGATCCCATGGATTCATCAGGATATGACTGCCCTCACGCGTAAACCTCCCACCGATAGCAAGTAAGCTAGGTATGTCATACACATAATCATCAATCAATCAAATAGGTATTATCATACCTATAATATAATATTAATAAGGTAATTATCATTGCCCTAAGATATTTCCCATACGTGGCATTATATCTCTTTTAAAATATCATATCTTTACTTCATAAATTAATTATCCTCGCATCCTATAACATCTCTCCACTACCGACGTCGTTAAGGTTCATGCGCGGAGCGTCTCGCAAAGCGAAATCCAAACAAGGAACCTCTCCAATACACTACTACTTAACTTTGTCGATCGAGGAGGTCCGAAAACTTAAACTATGCGATCGGGATAACCTCATACCCTCTTTCAACCAAATCAGTTCTAAACTCCCATCTCACAAGATTTAATTAGGATTTCCCTCATCTTATATTCAGTAAGAAATTACTAATATCCTACTGGTCCATAACATTATTTCTCCCGAACTACTACGAGTTTAGCTCTCCTTTTAATTAAGGTTAAAACCTATAGTTTCAATTCTCTTATAAACACCTATTCTTTCACTTAGGATTAAACTCTCTTGTAAACTTAAGGATATCCAGGTGTTATAATAAATCACCCCTACTGGTCCTATCTTAAATCCTCATACATCACCATTCGGAAATTAACAAACGAATCTAGAAACCGAAATTCCATTCGATATAATTTTCATCATTTAAATCATTTGAATCTAAATCCAGTTAATTCAAATCTTAATAAGGGTTTACTGATACTTTCTAAGTCCCAAAATATTCAAATAATAATCACCAAAGATCCATAAAAGTTTCGGGATAAGAATCAACATTTAAAAAGAAACAACTTTACTTAATCAGGGGAGGTCGATCGATCGAAGGTGGGGGTCGATCGATCGATCCCTCAGGTCCAGGCCTGCATTTTCTGCATTTTCTGCAACTACGGGTTTAACAACTTTTGATCACTTAAACCTTCATCTAAACATCCCAAATGACTTATAAACTTTACTACATGATATATCAACATATATGAACGATTTCCAATACTCTAAACATCCTAGAATCATCAAAGGATTGGATTAAAAAGCATGTTTATCTCCTTATTTCCAGAAATTTATTATCATAACATCTTCAAGAACATATCAATGGTTTTCACAATTTATACAACTGATTCATGACTATTTTGTGGATTATTATCATCCTAACACATGAGTTAAATTCCTATATCATTTCAGTTTTCCAGAAATCCATTTAATAATCCATTATGTCTTCCAAACATGAAAAATCTTCTCTCTTCATTCTATTCTAACATGGACAATATACAAACTTAAATTGCCATTATCAAACACTTGCATTTAGTGTAGGTCTGATCCTTTGGTGTAGTTTATCTCAGTTGGTTGTTCCTTCTCTGGTCAAACTCCGGTGGTGGTTGGTGGTGGTGAACCTTGGTTCTTGTTCTTCTCCTTCCCAAGTGACTTTTCCCTTCCCAAGCACTTTCACACTCTCTCTAGGAAGATGGCTGCTCTTATTTGTGAAGAGGATATGAATAACTCCCATTCACTTAATCTACCTATTCTTATAATAGTGCCAAATCCGAAACACTATTCACCCCCCTAGAAAAATGACCAAAATGCCCTTTCGGGTTGTCTATTCATTCCCATATGACCCGAGACTCAAAATTGACATCCAAATAGACTTTTCTGACTATTTCGAACCTTCCGGACGCAACGACGCAGTCTAAATGACTATTATATCGATAGAAAATAAATTTCCTTTTTAATTTAATAAACTAGTCTCGACATGTCCCATACCGCGTCTGACTAAAAAATATAAATTACCGAATTTATATCATATGGTCATCTCAATGACATCACATTCATATATTACCTAAATATCTTTAAGTATTATTACGAATCATCCATATCCATATCCACAGTCCAGATAAAACCTAAATGAATTAATTATTAATAAAATCCAATTAATCCATTTATTTAAAATATAACCCATTTTAAAAGTCGTTTAAAATTACGGGGTATTACATACTCCCCCCCTTATAACAGAATTTCGTACCGAAATTCAGGAATATAAGTCATATAGGTAAGGTCAACCCCGAGTATAAATCCCACGTCGCAAGAAATCCAAGATGTACCGCCCATACAATACATTAACAAAGTCCCTATCGATGCTATACGCCAAGCCTCACCATATAGTCTCAACTGAATCAAATTTAGACTTTTCCTAATCTTCCCTATACCGTCCTCGTGACAAACTTTGGGAAAAACTGAGCCTCACACATTGAACACATAAATCCGGAAGTTCCAACTACTTACCTTACCTTTTCACAATTTTGAAAATTACTGCCATACACTCATCCCGGGCGCCCATACACCCTGTCGTACCACTTTCAATATTAAAATTTTTGCAAAGGTTATAAACTCATATACTAAAGACCTAACTTATTTCGACTCCGAACGGTTATTAGTTTCATGTGTGGGGTGTCTCGCAAGCGAAATCCAAACAAGGAACCACCCCGATACACTACTTCCTAAAGTAGTCGGTCATCGAAACTCCTAAGGTCCTTAGTCAATAATATATATAAAAATTTTATTTTTAAAAAAAATCAGGTTTATCGATTTTAAAACAAAAATTTGGTTTTATCGATTTTAAATAGGGTCTACGCATCTACTCTTTTATAGAAGACAAGATGCAGACATATGCTCTCATATACCACAAGTCAATGCACGCCGATAGTCGAATCGCACTCGGACATGATCTACGTAAGTAATCCCATGATACAAATCAAACCCACGTGATAATATGTAATATAAAAGTGTCCCACACCCCTCAGTGAGTCTACATAAATAACAGTGCTATAGACTAAGTTTAGCAGCCCTATTACCCACACAACATTAATCGTAACAAAATCAATATACGCTTCATAATTCCTTAGATAGGAAACATACCCTCATTCGCGGGTGGTGGTTGTTGATTTACTGCCTGATGGATGTTGTATACACGCCCGTACTGACCCTGCTGCACGGGTGCTGCTGGAATGGGAGGTAGTGCTAGCACCTGAGCTGGAGCTGGAGCTGGAAGAGCAGCTGGTGGAAACACTGGTACCTGTGTCTCCTGTCGAGCATGTTGTTGTTGAGGGAATTTGTCTTTCTCAGGACAATCTTGACGTTTATGGCCATACTTGCCACACACGAAACATTTTCCCGTAAACTTTCCACCACCTTGCCCTTGTTGACCCCGAACCTGCTGGCCATTACCTCCCTTCCCTTGGCCCTGATGAGCCTATCTCTGGCCCTGATGGCCCTGTTGTCCTTGCCCAATACCTTTATCCTCAAATCGATAATCTCCAGATCGCAAATGCTTAGCATAGTCCCCTGTCTGGGAACCCTGCTCACTCTGACGCTGATGACTCTGCCCTGACTGAGTCCCACTAGAACTGCCCCCAATAGTCTTGGCCTGCATGCCTGACCCAAACCCCCGTTTGACACCCTGATTATGGAAGCGATTATCTTGACAGTGGAGCATTGCAGCATTAAGAACATCTTCATACGTACGTAGTGAAAGATTTCCCAATAAATGTTGGCAAATTTTATAGTTCAACCCATCAGTGAACATTAGGACTCTCCTCTCCTCAGTAGGTACTTCAGCTGGTACCAAATTAGTTAATCACGTAAACTCTTCCTCATATTCCGCCACAGTTTTCTCACCCTGCCTTAAATCAAGTTGCTTCCGTCTCATCTCTGTCTGGATGGCGGAAGGAAAATACTTCCCATCAAACCATATCCAAAAGTTTTGGATAGTCATTGTGTCCCTTTCCTCCATAGTGGTCGTAGCTTCCCACCATTGCAAAGCTGCCCCTACTAGCTTGAATGTGGCTAGTATCTGACGTTGAACCTCAGTACATTTGATCATTCTCAAGTGTCGTTGGATATCTTTCTTCCATTGGCTAGCAGTCACAACATCAGATCCTCCCTGAAACTCAAGTGGGTGTGCTTTCTGAAAGGCATCCCTCGCTCGTTCCCATGCAGTAGGAAACACTTCCCCTTGTGCGGGTGGCACAACCGGTGCCAGTGCGGGAGACTGCTGAATAGTAGCTATAGCAGCATTGACTGCCTGAGCGATAATTGCAGCGACTTTGGCTGCAGTCATTGTACCCTGAGTTGGGCCGGGCTGAGGTGCACGTCGAGGAGGCATCTGAAACGAGAGAACACTATCAGTATTTGATATCTCAAAATAGCTGAAGATCGTAAGCGTAAATAGAAAAGCAATAATCTTATTCATAGGGCTCTACATCAAAGAACGCTAAGCTGAAGACACAATAAGCCGTACAGATCCTAAAGGACACTAGAACCTGATGCTCTGATACCACCTGTAACACCCCGCCTAATTAAATACCGGGTGGCCAGTCCCATACCAAATTAAAACAGAATATACAGTTGGTTCATTCTTAGCATCACTGTCGAAAACATTAACAACTCACCCAATACTCAAATAAGCTGGTGTTAAAAACTTTCCAATTTAAATTTCAACAAAACCTTTTTCCATTTTTAAGAATAACACAACACATTTTATTCTACAACACAGATCACTAAATAAATAACTCAAAAGAATTTAAATGCAACTGGAATAAACATTCCCAAATAATATAAATCCTTTACAATAATCCCAACAATGTTAAATGTATTAAAAATCAGAATACAACAATATTTTACTCCAATAGAAAATGATAACTGAATCCTTTTGGGCGACATGCCCTAACTAAGAATACTGTGAATCAAAAAGATGATAAGCGTCTAAGAAAAACTTCCATAGCTCCATAGCTCGTCAAAATCAACTATGGTTGGCGTCCCTGTTGCTGGACACCTGATATAGAGATACAATAGAAGAGAAAATATGCAAGGAAACGGGTCAGAGCCCGAATGTGTAGAGTATTTTTAAAACAGCAATTATCTAACAAGTGCAATAAAGCATTTATTATGTACATGTTAGATCCAACTCTCACTTGCATTTCTCACCTCTCAACTAGAGTGCACACTTAATGCTTACTATTAACCTCCTAGTTAATGGTTCCTATTTTTTAATCTTCATATTACAGTTCCATTCCCATATCATAATCCCCGTATGTCCCGTACCATACGGCACATTATTATCCATTTACATTTTTCCTTTATATGATTAGTTTCTCATTAACATGAATCATTACTCATTAATATGAGTTAAGCTTTTCAATTCTTTAAGAATAAACATTCATTAACTTAATTCCATTATCTTTCTCTATTCACCGTTATCTACAATTATCACCGTAGATAGATTTAAACATAATAAATAATTATGTAACCATTTAATCCATTATATATATATATATATATATATATATATATATATATATATATATATATATATTAATATATAATACAGCACCCCGAGTCACAGTTGTGGTGCAATGCATTACTCTGCTATCATGTCCCATCATCGCATGTCGCTGAATAGGGGACTACAGGTTCGGTAAGATTCCACGAACCACAAACAACAAACAAATTGGAGGCGAACATAGTTCTCGAATCCATGGGTCACGCACATACCTACGTACCCACAGTCAGCGGACTTATCAACTCCCCGATAAGTCTTTCATATACCTATGTTGTCGAGCGACAAATCAAATATCCCATGGATTCATCAGGATATGACTGCCCTAACGCGTAAACCTCCCACCGATAGCAAGTAAGCTAGGTATGTCATACACATAATCATCAATCAATCAAATAGGTATTATCATACCTATAATATAATATTAATAAGGTAATTATCATTGCCCTAAGATATTTCCCATACGTAGCATTATATCTCTTTTAAAATAGCATATCTTTACTTCATAAATTAATTATCCTCGCATCCTATAACATCTCTCGACTACCGACGTCGTTAAGGTTCATGCGCGGAGCGTCTCGCAAAGCGAAATCCAAACAAGGAACCTCTCTAATACACTACTACTTAACTTTTTCGATCGAGGAGGTCCGAAAACTTAAAATATGCGATCGGGATAACCTCATACCCTCTTTCAACCAAATCAGTTCTAAACTCCCATCTCACAAGATTTAATTAGGATTTCCCTCATCTTATATTCATTAAGAAATTACTAATATCCTACTGGTCCATAACATTGTTTCTCCCGAACTACTACGAGCTTAGTTCTCCTTTTAATTAAGGTTAAAACCGATAGTTTCAATTCTCTTATAAACACCTATTCTTTTACTTAGGATTAAACTCTCTTGTAAAATTTAGGATATCCAGGTGTTATAATAAATCACCCTTACTGGTCCTATCTTAAATCCTCATACATCACCATTCGAAAATTAACAAACGAATCTAGAAACCGAAATTCCATTCGATATAATTTTCATCATTTAAATCATTTGAATCTAAATCCAGTTAATTCAAATCTTAACAAGGGTTTACTGATACTTTCTAAGTCCCAAAATATTCAAATAATAATCACCAAAGATCCATAAAAGTTTCGGGATAAGAATCAACATTTAAAAAGAAACTACTTTACTTAATCAGGGGAGGTCGATCGATCGAAGGTGGGGGTCGATCGATCGATCCCTCAGGTCCAGGCCTGCATTTTCTGCATTTTCTGCAACTACGGGTTTAACAAATTTTGATCATTTAAACCTTCATCTAAACATCCCAAATGACTTATAAACTTTACTACATGATATATCAACATATATGAACGATTTCCAATACTCTAAACATCCTAGAATCATCAAAGGATTGGATTAAAAAGCATGTTTATCTCCTTATTTCCAGAAATTTATTATCATAACATCTTCAAGAACATATCAATGGTTTTCACAATTTCTACAACTGATTCATGACTATTTCGTGGATTATTATCATCCTAACACATGAGTTAAATTCCTATATCATTTCAGTTTTCCAGAAATCCATTTAATAATCCATTATCTCTTCCAAACATGAAAAATCTTCTCTTTTCATTCTATTCTAAGATGGACAATATACAAACTTAAATTTCCATTATCAAACACTTTCATTTAGTATAGGTCTGAACCTTTGGTGTAGTTTATCTCAGTTGGTTGTTCCTTCTCCGGTCAAACTCCGGTGGTGGTTGGTGGTGGTGAACCTTGGTTCTTGTTCTTCTCCTTCCCAAATGACTTTTCCCTTCCCAAGCACTCTCACACTCTCTCTAGGAAGATGGTTGCTCTTATTTGTGAAGACGAGATGAATAACTCCCATTCACTTAATCTATCTATTCTTATAATAGTGCCAAATCCGAAACACTATTCATCCCCCCTCGAAAAATGACCAAAATGCCCTTTCGGGTTATCTATTCATTCCCAAATGACCCGAGACTCAAAATTGACATCCAAATAGACTTTTCTGACTATTTCGAACCTTCCGGATGCAACGACGCAGTCGAAATGACTATTAGATCAATAGAAAATAAATTTCCTTTTTAGTTTAATAAACTAGTCCCGACACATCCCATACCGCGTCTGACTAAAAAATATAAATTACCGAATTTATATCATACGGTCATCTCAATGACATCACATTCATATATTACCTAAATATCTTTAAGTAATATTCCGAATCATCCATATCCATATCCACAGTCCGGATAAAACCCAAATGAATTAATTATTAATAAAATCCAATTAATCCATTTATTTAAAATATACCCATTTTAAAAGTTGTTTAAAATTACGGGGTATTACATTGTTTACTTGCACCGTGGGCGCTCTAAATTGTAAAAGGAATGATCTATATGCTTGATTACTCACAGTGTTTTTCTTTCTGGAAATAGTGAGGTCAGTATTGACTCATCACCCCCATCCCTCACTTTCCCAACAAAACTGATGATGCCCTCGACATGAAAATCTCTCTCCAAGGTTCACAAGGCCGAGAGAGTCGAATTGTTCGAGGATCGGTTAACCACTTCGAGTTCCAAGGGGTACAGAATGGTCAAGACCACTCGAGGGGTCAGTGAGAGTGCTTGGTACTTTGAGATTAAGGTTCTGAATTTGGGGGACAGGTCACACCAGGCTCAACTGATCAACTAAGAAGGGGGACTTATAAGAACCTATTGGCTACAATGCCAATAACTTTGGTTTCAAAGATATTGATGGATCTCAGGGAAAAATACGCTCATCACGCTTATAGGGAAGTTGATTTTATTGGCTTCTACATCTACCTGCCCCAAGGAGATTTACTTTAGCCCTGATTTCAAATTTTTCCCTGTGGACTTTGGTGATCACCCCATACCAATAAAGGTACTTTGGCTTTGTATCCTCTGTTCCTTCTCTTGGCTATGAAATTCTTAATAAGTAAAACTACCAATTTAGTTGAATATGCATCACCAATATACTTGAATGGAAACTTCATGTAAAGTTTAAATATATTGTTAGCTTCTAAACCAGCCATGTATTAGGATGGTCATATTCATCTTATTCTTAGTGATGTGACTCATAATTGCTTTGAGAGTCATAATTGTAATTTTATTACTTGGAATTGCAATTTTAAAGGACTGCTTAGCTTAGAATTACACGTGACATTGCATTTTAAGGTTATTTTTATATTGTTTTGATGTCTACTTGACTAAAAAGCATAGCTTTTTTACTTATTTTTATAATTTTTTGGTCTTACATTAACAATATTTACAACAAGCATAGCTTTGGTTGAATGTATATGGTTTCATATTTATTTTTATTACACTTTGATGGAATATATATGGTTTATAATGATGTCTCCTTAATTCTGTTCACATACCTTGATTATTATTGTACATCTTTTGAAATTGTGATGATAGATAAAGCGAATCTTAGTTAGTGGTGTTGCCTCGGAACGAACCCAAAGTTTAGTATTGTCATTTGTCTCTTTACAAGTGTTTTGAGGCTCTGTTATACAAAATAATTGTCACTTTTGAGTTCTCAACCTCATGAGGAAAAGTGAAATATTTCTTGACCTGACCATCAGATGGTGATCATCAAAGTGCACTCTTTCTTTTCCTCTTAAGATATTTTCATATATGTAATAAGGTTTCTGTAATGAATGACTACTCTTCCAGTTTAGGTCTTTTTACTCTTTTATATTATATTTTCCCCCTTCTCACCTCTTGATTTGAATCATTTGTGTAGCTACATTATACATGGGATTCAAGCATTGCACTTCACAAACTAGGACATGCAAATCTGAGGTAAATATGGGTTAATAAAATTTTATGTTCTATTAATATTTATATGTATAATTATATGTTTTATTGTAAATGTTTCAAAACGTTAAATGGTGTTGGTTCATAATTGATTAAAGTTTGACTTGGTTTTAGAATGTATTATATTGATAAGCTTTGAGCAGCATAATAATGAGTAAAATTGATCCTTATTGAATGAGTCTAGGGCGATACATAAATGACTGTTATTTTCCTAATTTACTTTGATTGATAGATTCTATTGACATTATTATAAGGAATTAGATATTAGATTTTTATGAAGCTAAGTTTTATTAAAAGTGAAGGATGCGTGTCTGTGTATAACAGTAGGATGGGAAAATGATTTTTATGAAGTGTAAGCCCTAGATTTGAATCTTTATGGATGCGTAAGCCCATATTGTATGTTAAATCAAACATCAGATATCCCACTGAGATGAAAATTTGTGTTCCAAATAAAATAGTAATTGGTATTTGAGTTATTTTTCATTTTTCTACAGCTTTATAGAATTTGAAGTGTTCGATGTTCACGTGAATACATGTTTGTTTACTTTTGTACATATTTGTTTATTTATGAAATAGCTTCAATTGGATTATGGACATGAGATTTTTCTGTACATATTTTTTTGTTTCTGTACATGTTTGTTTGTTCGAATTTGTGGATGCATGAGAGTTTTGAAGAAGCCCATGTTGAAATTTAGAAGACAACATATGGGAAAAATAGCAATGGAGATATTTCTATAATTTAAATGAAATGAGGTTGTATGAATAGAGATGAAGATCATTCTACAATTTTTGTGAATTTTGTTACTCCCCAAACAATATTGATAAATTTCAATATTGTTTAGGAGGATACCCTTGATGATACATAGAATGTGGGTTGTTAGTTATGAGGGATATGGTTACAATTATAACTAACTTATGTATGTAGGCAGTGTGATAGAGGTAAACTTTGTTCGTTTGATATTTTCAATTTGAGAAACCTTAAAGCTCATATTACTGAGAATTTAAAAATAGTTACCTTGCATTTTACTAAGTTAAAATCTCTTTATTTTTTGCATTTGATTATAATCAGGAGCTGTAGATACTGAAAACAGTGGTAGACCATATTGTATGGTCATCACTTACCACCACTGGTAGACCCATTATGCCAAAACATAATTCAGTCATCATCCATGGTTTTGTCTAAACTCTTACTCATATTTCTTACATTTAACATTCTTTCAAGTAACAATCTGTCATATATAGGTTATTTCCTACAACGATTTGCCGGTTTTACAAAAATCCAAGTTGTTAGATTTCGGACATTTGGGACTTTATTACATTCCCTGTCTCTGTTTTGGATCTTTCATAATTTTTCTTCCAATTTTTAAATTTTCTTCATTTTTTGTTCTTATTCAACAACGAAACTATTTCCCATTGTTATAGTTCATTTTTGATTAATATATTTAGATTTATGTTAGTTGCACGTACTTTTTTTATATGCATACATGGAGGTGTTCACTCTAATAATTTCCACTAATGTATTTGCGTCGCCTTAAATTGATTAAGAGACGTATACTATTTTTTGTGATTTCTTTTATATTTTTGTTGACATAGGATATATGTTTATGATGCAGATGTGAGGAAGAGAGACCCCATAAATGGGGGTGGTAGTTTATTTTGCTAGCTTCAACAAGTTAGTGAAGTCGTGAAAATGCAATTTCATTAAGTGAATTATGTTCATTGATTTTTTGTTTGGTAATATTTATATTGTAAGGATACTTATACATTCAAGGCACATGTAAACTCTTAAAAAGTGAATAAAAGGTTAGTGACATTTCATTGTTTTACAAATTCAATTTATTATGTGTATTGTTGCTAAAATTATGATATTATGTTTGATGCGAACAAAGAGAACGATTCGGACTATCAATCTCCCATATCACAACTACTTTATTTATTCAAGTGTTATAGGATTCCAAATTTAAATTGTCATTCAATACAAATGATGTTTCCTATGCATGATATGGGGTGTCTACTACACACAATATGTAGACGTGATACATTAGAGTGTGGTATACCTTCGTAAAGATGTGAAAACATGTCATGGGAATGTGATACTAGCAAACTTGGAAGAAGTTTATCACTATACCATACTTTACTTGAAGCATATTTTTACTATACTTTATATGACTAATTATACTTGATGAATAATATGTTTTGTTCTGTATTAGTAATACTATAGTTGATATTTTTTCTTAAATAAGTTGAATTATACTATAAATAAAAAAATTTATGTCTAAAATTTTTAAATAATGCGATTTACCATTAATAATAGTACAATTGGTATTTTTGTTCTTAAACAAGATGGATTGTCTGACGAACAAATGAAAATTTTCTATTTTTTTTAAACCAATAGGTTCGTACCATATGTTATCTAAATTTTTTTATGTTGTCAACTAAGTATGATGTAATGGTCATATCAACGTCGTACACTTTTGAAAATTAGCGGCGTGCCTTCAGGCACGGGCATACCCTAGTTGTTTTATAAAACGTCGTGAACCTATATACCTTTAGCTACATAGCTATTATCGATATAACTGTACCATAGCAGGAACCTTATACAATTTGACCTTAGAAGATTAGGTCCTTAGCTTTGACGTGTTGACAACCCTTGTTTTTTTCTAAGAACTAATCACGATTTTATTTTACAAACCAAAATTGGGTTTCATTTTGTATAAATGATGTCGCCTTTCGTTTTATTCCAACGGTAACATTCCTAGTGCATAACAGGTGGCAATTTGTTTTTAAAATGGTATCGTTTTGTATACAGCCCCTGAGTGTTTGTTATTAGTTGATTACAGCCTTCACTCCACATGTCAATTTTTTAAAGGGTTGCTTTACGTTTATTCGTTAACCATCAGATTACTTTTTTAATCAATGGCTGAGTGTGTATCTTTAGTAATCCATGTAACTCTATTTTACACCAATCAGCACACACTTGTTCACTCTATAAATAACACCCTTTGGATCTCATTTTCAGGAGTCTGAGAAAATTATTTTTGTGGCGAAACTCTGTCAAAATTTTGAGAGAGAGAGAGAGAGAGAATAAACCCAAATAATTTTTGTCATCTTCAAGTGTTGATTTCTGTCAAAACAAAAATGAAGATTGGACATCTCTCATTCTAAATCTGCACTTACTATTTTTCAAGGGAAAATAATGTTTGTAAGTGATTTCTCTCATCTTTTGTGTGTATTATTTAAATCAGTTTTTAGATCTAGTATTTGTACACAACACACACTTGTTTCACGAAATTAATTTTGTGTGTGAATATTCTGTTTGTATCTTGTTTGTAAGATCTTGAATGTATTTAAACATTTTGTTTTAAAACATATTTTTTTGAAAATATTTTATTAATATTCAGATATATCTTTTTTGTGGTTTAGAAAGTTAAACCTAAGAATTTTTAGAACTAATTGGAGGAGATTTAATATCTTTCTTAAGTGTGAGACTATTTTGGACTAATCTGAAATATTTCTAAAAATAGTCCTGATAAGTTTTTAGATTAAAACCTGATTTAATCTAATTTTAGTTTTGTGAAAAATAAATTGTGAATATTTGACTTTGTGATTTTATTGAATATATTTGAAGTCGTATTATTTCTGTGAATGTGATTTCTTGGTCTTTGAAGTGATTTCGGGATTATTCATGTGCATATCACTTAGAAATCACTCACTACACAACACTTGTTCACTTAGACACTTATTCATGTGTATATATAGATCAACTCTAATTGTCCTATTTTTGAGAAAAAGAGAAAAGTAAAGTTTGAGAACATTGTGTTAAATCAAGAAAGGTTGATTTAAACAAGAGAACAGGACATAAGAGTTGTTGATGATATTTAGGAGATAAGAAAATTATTGCATTGCATTCGGCTTTAACATTAAGTGTTGGTGTGTCATCTAGGTATAATACCCCGTATTTTCATGGCTTTTAATTATAAGGTTAATAAAATGGAATTTGTTTTTAATTTAGGATAATTAATTGGAAAATTAATTAATTGGAAAAAAATCAATTCGGATTTAAATGCTAGCGAGACGAGAGTTAGTATTTGGTTATTAATATGTTGTTGAATATTAGTGAGTGATTATGGTAATATGTGATCATTGAATTTATTAAAAATGTCGTGAGTTGAAAATACGGCAGTTTCGGTAATTTAGTTGGGACGCGCATGTCAGTCGTGTCAGGACAATTTAATGGATTTAAAAGTATTTTTATGTCATCCGTATGAGCTTTTTGAGTGCGCCAATGTGTCTGGAAGGTTCGAGATAGTCAGAAAACACTAGCTGTGGGGGTTTAGTTTGGGTCCCGGGGCACTTTTAGGCATAACCGGCAACCCGGAATGGTATTTTGGTAATTTTAAAAATTAAGGAATTAAGACCCACGAATTTTAGAGTTTATTTATATATTATTAGAAAAGCCATTAGGGCCATTATCAGCCAAAAATAAGAGAGTGGGCTACGTGAGTTAGAGGGAAGTTGCCAAAGGGTTTCCAAAGTAAAACCACCACCCACTACCACCATTTTTGTCGAAATTGTGGCTGGAGAAAGGAGGAGGACCAGCCCTAAACATCATCAACGAATCAGAAGCAACATTTTTTAGTCAAGTGATTTATCTTGCAAAGATTCAAAGCATATAGTTTACATGATTTTATAGATTTGAAGATTTATCATGAAAAATGAAAATTGAATGAATTTGAAAGGTTTAAAATCATAATCTGGCTAGGACTTGCATGTAGAAATTGTTGGAGATGATAACAACCACAAATTTATGATTTATGGGTAGAGAATTATGAAATATGATTGAATTATGTGATGTTCTTGAAGAAATAGGAAAACTAGGTTTTTATATGAAAATTGGGTATTTTGATTTGAGTAATTTATGTTATAGGTTGATTGGATGATTCTAAAACGTGGGGAATGATGTAAACATGTTAGCAAGTTGATTAGTATATTTAGTTGTGAATTTTGGAAGTTAGAATGAAGATTTTGAGGTGTAAAAAGTGGAGAACCCGTAACTGTTAAGAATTTCTTGGCTGATACCTGCTTGGTCGATCGATCGACTCAAGAATGTCGATCGATCAAATCATCGATCGATCGATCCCTTCTGAGATTTGACAATTGTTTCTCTTTAAGGTTTATTGATTATTCCAAAGTCGATGATGGCTATTAGGGATATTAATATGATATTGTGGGACTTATATAAAGTCAGTAGGGTCTTAGAATTATTGAAGAATGTTATAACTTATGGAATTGAATGTCTTTGCTTACGAGGGTTTATCGAGTGAGGTACGGTTAGAAACCGTTCGAATTGGAACTATATTGAGAATTGAGGATGATGTAAGGTTAAAGGCAGTAACGGAGGGACTTTAAGTACTGAGATAACATTAGAAACTAATAAGAGACCTAGTAACCTTTTTAGATAGGTTTAAGTACCAAGATTGATACGATGAGAGAGTTATCAACCGGAATATATATATATATATACATATATATATATATATATATTATGTGTAAATGTTCGGGGTAAATTTGCTACGTACGAGATTAACTATATGAAATGTATGAACATCTATATTGATATATGAATTACTTAGGTTGTGTGAATGCCTAGTGTGTGGATTTCTTATGTGTATGACATACCTACCATACATGCTATCATAGGAGGTTAGTCTTATTTTGGAAAAGGACCCTCTTATCCTTGTGTGCCTTCGGGGGGATTTAGACTGGTACCTTAAGGACATAGGGCTTTGAATGACTTATTTGAGAGCTGATAAGTCAGCTGACCATGGGAGCGTATGTATGTGCATGAACCATGGGTACGTGAACTATGTTCGCCTTCAATATGTGTGATTTATATTTAGACGGTTCCTGAGTGATTCAAAACTTGTGATCCTCACGTACGTGATGTATCGGGATTCGATAGCCGAGTATAAGGGCATCGTAGGTTCTATCCTTGTGGGGTGCCTTAATTTAGTATGAGATATTACCACAGATGTGTATTCATGTACTTGAGATTTTTCAGTTGTGTTGCTTAGTAGATGTGAAAAAATAAGATATTTTGGATGGGTAAGAATGAGAAATTAATTAAATCTTGAGATAAGTAACTTAATGAATCTTAACCTGGGGTTACGCGGGGGTTACATGTAATTACTCTATGTTAGAATGCGAAGGCAGGAGTGGTACAAACTAGTTATGTAGTGGCATAACTAGGATGGTTTAAAGGCATACGTTAGGCATGCACAGTAGTTGAGAGGTAAGAAACTCATGTGAGAGTACGCAACTAACGTGTTTATAATATGTGATGTTTAATTGTAATTTAAACACTTGCTAAACTTTTAAACTGTTTTCACATCGATCTCTAACCCGCTTTCCTTCAAATCTATTTTTGTAGTGTAAAAATCTTTTAGGTTCCCAGCCACAGGGACGCCAAGCATAGGAGTTCCATTCAGATGACATGTTGTAGCTGCTATGGAAGTTACAGGATCTTGGTAGTAGAGGATATCATTTTATCCTTGATTCTTTCAGAGTCATTCGTATCAGTTAGGGCATGTCGTCCATTCTTATTTAGAGGTTGTAGTTGCAGACTTTCAGTATTCCAATTTTTGGTTCATTATTTATTCAGACTCTTGTATTGGGACATTTATTTACTCTGGCATCTTCATTATTGGAGTGTTTACTCCAGACTTATTTGATTTCTTCTCGATGAGCATTTTTATGTGATTGGTTATGCGATTGATGATTTATCAATTAAATTCTTGTTTAATTGTTTGCTTAATTAATAAAATTTGACATCTCTCTTATTAAATATTAGGTGGATAGTAATTAATTTAATGTTTTTCGATAGTGATGCTAAGACTGAACCAACTGGATATTCTGTATTAATTAGATAAAGGAGTAGCTACCCAATATTTAATTAGGCGGGTTGTCACACTAGGATAAAACACCGCACATCAATACTTCACTAAGAACTAGGAGACAATAGGCACTGAGCCAACCTGTGCTAAGGAAGATATAGGTGTGGCTAAGACGTGAAGAAAACAAAGTGAACAAGAGTTGTATTGTGAGGATAATTGCGGAAGAGCAACCAGAGCGGAGAGAAGCTTGGTCGAGATAGGTAATAGCTTGTCATGATTTATCTTGCTTTGAGTCTTATTGCATGTTTGTATAATAGTTCCTATATAGTTTGGTTTTAGTGGAAGTAAATTATATTGACTCTTAGGAGAGTCCATCATTTTTCTTGGGGAAGGGTTTTTGCGACATTAAATAAATACCACATGCTTTACATTTTTCCTATATCACCTCACAGGAAAAAGTACGTTTAAATAATTAGAAACTCACCTAAAAACTGAATTGGTTATTGTTTTGTAAATCACCTAGATTTAACAAAGACAATAATTTGGACTTTTAATTGACTTTGGAAATTAAAACTGTTTTCACAAAGCTAACGATTCAAGAAAAGTTCAAATTGGTCCCTCCTATAATAACCGATAAAAACTCGTAGGTAAATTACGTTTAATCGGCAATCTTTTACTTTCGCACGTAGTCTTCTTGTGCATCGTAAAGTGCTTTCAAATTTGTGTGTGTGGCCTAAGATAGAAGTGAGTTCATATATCCATTCCTAAATTGTCTATGAAAGAAGGTAGACACCACCCACTGTGACTAATGGTGATTTCGTAAATCCTAAACATGTCATTACTTGGATGGATGATGATTTTCAGTGGAGTAATTTTAACTACCATGACTTAAGTTCAATTTTTAGAGTCGTCACCCCAAACGAGTTTCTTCGCCTCATTATGTGCACTATGTCTAAGGAAGCGTGTGATTTCCTCTAACTCACTCATGAGAGTACCAACACTATGAAAGCTTCTAAGCTACAAATCTCACCACAAAGTTTAAAACCATTACCACTATAGAATATAAGATTTTTAATGAATTTTAAACATGTTTGCCTAATATAATTGGTTCTAGTTTTAATTTAGGTAAGAGAATTCCTGAAATGTGCATTGTGAAAAAAAAAATTGAGATCCTTGCCATCTTCTTTTATTCCTAAAGTCGTTGTCCGAAATTCTTTGGGAATTTTAGATACGCGTACGTTAGAAGAACTCATAAGATACCTTCAAACGTATGAAATCAATATGTTCCCCAAAGATGTTAAGAAAAAAGAAATATGGATTATCTTGAAAGCCCAGTCTAAAAATTAAAAGGTTTATTATTATGAATATGAATGTGATTTTGAGCCTGATGATCTTGCCTTGTTTGCAAAAAAAAAAATCTCAAATTTAACAAAGATAATTCTTCCAAAGAAATAAGATTTTTGAGAAAAATAAAAATGTCAATGAGGGAAAGAATATTTGTGCTGATAATCAGTTGATATGTTTTGAATGTGAGGGGAAATTATACAAAGCACATTAGTGTCCTACTTGGCTAAAGAGACAGAGAAAAGGGAAATTTGCCTAGAAAGGCACTCTTAGTGACAGTGACATCGAGTCGGTGGATTCTGTGGATGAATCAATGCATGAACCTTTTGTTGTGCTCATGGCCAGTCACGTTAGTACTTCTAGTTCATACTAGGCCAGTGAGGACATTTCTAAATGTGATATCCTCAACACTTTGTCAAATCTATTTGGGGAGAGAGAGAGAGATGATGAGAATTTGAGTGAGTGAGAAGGTGGGATTCAAAACGCATACCGTGAACTTTACAAAGTGTCTTTAAGAACCAAAAAGAAAAATATAACTTTAACTCTTAAGTTATTTGATTTAGAGAAGAAGATGAAATTTTTCAGAGAGTGTGAGGCTTCGGTGATTCAACTTGATAAGTTGAAAGTTTATTTGTGTGAGAAAATGATTCAGGTTAATAGGGAGAATACAAATTTTACCAATATTATGGAAAGTCTAATGAGAGATCTTCAAGTATCATTAGATACTAGTGAGAATATTGAAGCTCGTGTATTCTAACTCAAGAAAGATCTCAAACATACCCGAAAGTTCAATTTCACTTTAGAGGATAAGTCTAAGAAGGTTAGAAAGACGTTCCTCGCTCCCTCTTTAGGTCTCAATGAGAGGTAAAGAATAGGTTATGACGGTGCATCCACTTCCAATGTTGCACCCAAGTCGATTCCTGAGTTTATGATGTATCCTTATGGCCCCCGACCTAAACCATCAAGGAGAGTGTGTCCTAGGGGATTTGACCAAGGTAAACCCAAGCTGATTTATGTTTTTCCCATTGCAAAATAATAGGTCTGCTTAGGGAGTTTTTTTAAGCTATTGAGCGTTTCACACATGTATGTTCATCGTCGTATTCCTATACGAGTTCACATACATGTTCCCGCAAGTGCTCCCACACATGGTTCCACACTTGGTAGCACCCATGACCATAGAGATTTTGAGATATTTTGAGAGCAAGTAAAATTTTAAGTCAAAACTTCTCCAAGTTTGATCGAGTAATTTCAAAGGATGTCTACTCCTTTTGAGAACTCCTCTCGAACTAATGATTGAGGTTATGACTTTATCTAGTGTAGGGTGTTTATCATGTTCATATCATTTATCCCTATTTCTACATTTCTATGTATTCTTATGTTTATACTTTTTTATGATTTATTATATATTTTAAAAAATCTGAAAATATTTTCAGTTTTAGCAAAAGTTTAAAAAATTCAAAAAGATTTTAGTTTCGATAAAAAATTTCAAAAAGATGAAAAGATTTTTGTATTTTGTTTTTCACCATATATGGATGTGCATTTAAGATATTCAAATCACAACTTCATTCAATCCATTCATTTGAGTTTTTCTTTGTGTTTTGAGACATGGTTTCGTTTCTATAATGTACTTAATAATGTGTGGATAGCATTTCATTGTTAATTAATGATCACTTTCTTCATACTAGACTCTTTATCATCGTTATTGCACACATGCATGGACTTTTTGAAAATTGTACTTGTTTGTCAGATGTCGAATACAGTGATCTCATCTCAATAGTGTTTAATAATGAACCAAATGTACTAGAGATAAGTTGTGCTTGTAAGAACAATTGCCTGAATTTTGTTTACCAAAAAATATGTTATATGTTAAGCAATGGAAAGGGGATCCAAAAGGGAAAATTATCTTTGCGTTAAGTAACCATTTTCCAAAAAGAGCCTAAAGATTAACAACACACAAAAATAACAATGCAAAGGCCAATTTTATTGATGCTTTTCTACAGATGATATTTATGCTATCTTCAAAATTTTGAGCGTGAATTCATAAATATGTGAGGTTTTGAGAGTGCTATAAAGTATAAGATTAATGTGTTTGCACAACGGACTCTCTTAAAAAGCATTAAATAGTTTGGCGTTATTGATTTGATAAGGATTTAAATTCCTGGCATGTTGCATAAGTCGATTCAATTTCATTTTTTTTAATATTACTACATATAAGTTTGAAATTAAGTTCTTTCTTAACAATTATCTCATTTTCCTCATGTAACTTTGTTACAAATGCCTAAGGTTCTACATTATTACATTTTGTTACGTGTAACTTTGTTCATGATTCATATATTTTAGTGTTATTCCATGGTGTTATGTACTTTGTACCTATATGTACTTTTTATACATTTTGAAATTTTTCAAAAATAGTTGTTTGAAAGCCTTTTAGAAATCTCATCGTATGTGCTTAATTGATTTTCTTTGTGATATATTTCATTTATATTTGTATGATGATATTATTAATGTATAGTTTCTTACCATTTGTCTATTATGAACAAAAGGGGGAGAACAAATTGAGGGGAGTTTATTAATTGTTTAAACCCATATGCACCACGGTATTTCTTTTATCTTATGTGTGTAGGTCATTCCACCTTGATGATGATTTCACAAACCACACAATATGAAGATTTTTCAGTATGAGACATACACGTTTAAAGCATTTTTAGTTCTTGGTATGGGAGGGCATTAGTTGTATTTTTCGTAGGGGTCAACTTGGCTTCGGTTAATGTTATTTACTAGAATAACCAAATGTAAGATTTATAAGAGCAAGATTTATAATTACTCAATTTATTTTAATTTGGCTTATCCAGTTACACCCCACTGCACCTTCCTAACCATTCTCGAGTCTTCAAAGAGAAGAAACATTTGTGGCATTTGCAAGATTGAAGATAGTCCGTCACAAACTTACCTAGGAAGAGTTATGAGGTGGTTTGGTATAGCTTTAAATATGTTTTTTTCACAAGAGTTTGCATTTAAAAGTGTTCTTCGAAAATGTTTTTTAAAAAATGATTTTTAAAGATTTATTGAAAATCTCACTGGCTCGTTAGAATGAACTGACATGTCGTTCGAACGAGATTCATCTGGTCCTTAGAAGAAGGTTCCAACGTTCAAAAGAGAATTGGAACATCGCCTTTTGAGATCGCTCTGGAATGTCATTCAAAGTTTCTTTGGAAATCATTTGAATGAGATTGAGTATGTCACTCGAATGAGATGTCAGTTTGTTAGAACGAGTACGCTAGTTTTTTTAATTTTATCAAATATTTTCCAAATCTTTAATCCCTATATCGTAGAAACAACTTTTCCTATAAATAACGATGCGGGATCAGTCTTTATAAAAATCCTTTTTAGAGTTATTTTGTGATTAAACTCTATAATTTTTCCACCTGAACCCTTTGCATCTTTGAGGATCACTTTTATAAACGAAGAAGAACACATTCTGAGTTCAAAACTCTTTGGGAGAGTGTCATGCACTAGGAGCACCCAATAAAGGGCAGCCATTCGAGCAGCCCGGGAGGTGGTTGATGTCGATAGAGATGAGGCGATCAATATTGAAGATCACAAGGCTCAGTATGTCGTGATGGGTGGCGAAGATGAAGAAGAGTACAACGAAGACGACGACTCAAATTTTGAACCCCCGGGTGCAAAATTTGATAGGCGCCTTTTGGAGTTGGATACCCAGTTTGAAGGTTTCCTCACACAATATCAACGGGATCAAGAGGTCTACTGAAGTGATACGAGCATGATGAATTGTCTCCAAACCCACTTATACGAGCTCAACTTCGGTGGAACCCCTCCAATTATCTTATTGATCCATATGATCCCAGTGCACCCGTACCCTCCAATCCACCTCCCGAGTGAAGCCCATTTCTGCTATTATTATTTGTTTTCGTTGGTTGTGTTGTCGGTGGTTGTTTAAGCAAGTTGGTTTTACATTTCACCGCCTCTCCCTTGTAACACAGGTGCTCTGTATCTATAAAAATATGCATTTTTGTTTTATTTGTTTGTTTTATTGTCCCGCACTTTTAATTTGCTTTGAGTTAGATTTTTGTCTTTTTTGCTTGAGGAAAATGTAAAAGTCTAAGTTGGGGGGGGGGGGGGGGGGTCACAAGTGCGTCTTTCTAAAACTTCAAAAAAAATAAAAAAATGCCTTGAAAATTCAAAAAAATACAAAAAGTTTGAAAAATCCAAAAATATTTTTGTTCAAAATAAATAAAAATTGGAATTAAATTTTTTCAAAAATATCATTAAAATTTGGTTTAAAGTCTCAAGTCGTAAAAATGTAATACACAAAGTCGAAATTGACCAAAGATGAAAATTGAGAGAACGTAGACGACTTAACGAATAAATCTGGAGATTAACGAACCCGGCGAGATTCGAGCCTTTCATTATTGAGAATTTATAATCAATCTGAGTTAATTGTTAACTCAAAGTTCATTTCATCATTCTAATAAGTCATCGAGGATCCCAATTCTTTCACTTGGATCGGTTACGGAAAATGTATGTGATATTGCCTTGAAAAACCTGTTAAATAGATCTCTAAATTAAATTTATCTCGAGAGGCATATGGTAAAACAACTCGCATTTGGACAATGAAGTAGGCCCTCGTTTGTTTACCTAAAAATACGAGCCAGAAAAAGTTGTGAAAAATTTATCTCTTTCTGCTACCCGTTTTGAGCCGAAAAAAAATTTCCTTTTTTTGACAACCCGAAAACACCCAATTGGACCGGAATTGAGAAAGTTGGAAAAGTCAAAATTTAAGTCCAAAAAGTGCAACTAAAGGGGCAAAAGAATAGAAAGGCTCAATAAAAATAGCAAGAAAAGAAAAGCATAAAAACAGCAAAAAAAATAGAAAAATGAGAAAAGATGAGCAAAATCCCGGAAAAGCACTAATGGACATGTTAAGAATAGTTTCCAATTCCAAATTTCCCAAACCTATTTCCTTGTACCCATTACACTTTAAACCCAAGAAAGTCCTAACCAAGTCCAAATTGCAAAATTGGTTACGGCGTGGATAGCTAAAACACCAAAAGATAATAAAATAGATTAAAGGTGTGAATTAGAGGCGATGTTCTCGTTTCCCTATATCCGTAACCCGATGATGAGATCAATTTAAAAGGAATTTTTTCATTTCTATTTGTGTGCATGAACTTGGTTCCAATTCATTTATTCTTATAAATCACGCATACCAAGAAAATAGCCACCCTTCTGAGAGATTCATTTACGAGATCATCCCGTGAGATTTTGAAATCAAAACAAATTTTTGGATAAGTAACGTAATGAACAATCGGTGGAAAAATTTCTGGCTTCGCACACACGCACTGTGATTTGAGACTCTTGAACATGAATTGATGATGACTACCTTCTAGGAAAAATTTGAGTCATCCAATTTTTACATATTTCGAGTTTTTTTTTAGTTGAATTTTGTGGGTATATTCACTACAAACCCTCATGAGACACAATTCGTCCTACTAGGGTAACCTAAGGGTTTAACGACTTGTTGCATATGTTAAATGAAATCGTTCACCCGCGAAAGAGGTATTCTATCCCACTTTAGAGTTGGACCATGTTTTTATTCTTTAACATTGCTCAGGATGATCAAAGTTCTAAGTTAAGGGGGTTTGATTAGTCATAAATTCTTCCCATTTATCCCCTTAATCTAGAGGCTTTTATTGATTCATAAAGTCTAATTTAAGTGAATTTATCTTATATCACTGCTATTGACATGTTCTAATTAGTACGCTGAGTTTCGTATATTTCCAGTCTATTTCGCAGGTATTCAGTGCAGAAGAAGGAAAAGTTTCTGTCATAGAGGGAACCAAATCGAAGGGCTTGAAAAAATAACCGATCCTCCTCGGGGTAAACTTCCTATGAATCATGAAAAGATGGAACCGAACCCACTTAATAGGAACGGTTCGGGTATCAAAAATTCGAACTTATCCACTTGTAAAATTTGAGTCTTGCATGGTTGAAACTCTTTGAAATTTGTAGAGTATATATTTTAAACACCTCCCAGACATTGAAGAGCCTTCTAATTCGTTAGAGAAGAATTGTAATTAGTTTAGAGAAGACAACAACAAGAAACCCTAGTTTTTATTCCATTTTTGTAATTTAAGTAATATAATTTTAATTGTTGCTTTCATTATTGCAGTAATTATTTATTTAGTGCGTATTTTCATTCTTCTTCTTCTTTATTCGTTAGTAAAAATGTTTTCTTTCATTAAAAACGTGTTTTCTTCTAGTTTTAATATGTCCGGCTAAGTTTTCAAGGGTTGGGGTGCATGAACCCCACCCGATGTAATTCATGATAGTGGAAATAGAAGTTGGAATTAAAACCTTAGATGAATTGTATCGTAGTTAATATGATACTTCTTTAATTCTTCCTTTGCTTACATACTGTGCGGGCTATGATCCCTCATATGTGTAATACTAACGAGAAATAAAGACTGAATTTTACTCCAACATTTTCTTACATACTTTGTGGGCTACGATCCCTCATATATGTAATATTTAGGAGTATTAGAAAAACCGGATTCATTCAAAGCTTTAATTCAGAATCTAGTATCCAATGAAGTGAATTACTAGGGTGTGGGGGATTGTAACCCGACTTATCTTTCTCCTCTTAAAGTTAAAGTTTAGTTAAATCATCATCAGTCTTTTAGTTCATTTAGAGTAATTGCATTTCATTTATTCCTAAGTTCATTAATTAAACATTTTCAAAATCTCATCTAGCTGTAGCTATTTCACAATTCAAATCACCTTTCCGTTCTTCTTAGAGTCAAAGTTAGGTTACTTTCGTCTCTCCAATGTCGTTACGACATCATTCGTCCTATTTCCCCGAGGATCGATACCTAACTTATAGAATTATTACTTGAGCGACAGGCTTGCACTTGAGCCTAAATAGCATGCACACAAGACACATTTGTGGTCTCATCAAGTTTTTGGCATCGTTACCGAGGAAAAAGGTAGACTTAGGTTAAATCATGTCAATCTAAAACTTTGACCAAAAAAAATTGTGAAAGAAAAAATATAATAAAAAGTTCATCATCTCTCAAAAGCCTTTAATGCAAAATCCTGAACACGCTCAAACTCCTCACAACACTCCAACCCGAATCCATGAAAATCCAGTCGTTGAATACAACTCTGAAAGCCCCCACACACCTCGTGTTCCATAATTATGGTTTCCAAATCCTACTCCCGAGCACTCTATCGAAGCTACACCCTGAGTCGAACTTCGAGTCACACATCTAGGACACCGAGTGAGTACACAGATTAATTTGAAGAGAGTGCGAGAAAAATGTCAAACGCAACAAGTTTCGGTACTAGAGAGGGAGATCTCCCCTTTCGTCCTATGAAAGACTTACTCTTTCCTGAGCGAACTGTCACCCCTGGTTGCATTTTACTTATGTATACTGTCGGTCAGTTCCACTTTCATAATGGGATGATACAAATTCTCCCTATATTTTATGGCATGGCTTCAGAGAAACCATATCTGTATATTCGTGAGTTCGAAGAGGAATGTGACACATTTGGTCTTCAAACTTGCACGCAAGATGTCGTTCGTCTAAATCTTTTTCCTTTTTCCTTAAACGATAAAGCCAAGACCTAGCTATGGTCTCTACCCATGAACTCCGACACTTCCTGGAGAGATATGCAGTCCAAGTTTGTCTCAAAATTCTATTCGCATCATAAGACCAACTCTGCCAAGACCCAAATCCAAGCTTTCCGACAATACGATAATGAGTCATTAGACAGATGTTGGGAACGTTTCCAAGAGTTGGTAAGCGCATGTCCCCATTATGGTTTTGACAAAAACTTAGTGATATCTTTCTTCCATAATGGGTTGACAATAGCTTCCAAAAAACTTGTGCAAACAATGTGTGAAAGACCCTTTTGGAATTTAAACTCCTGCGATACCGAGACCCATCTTAAGTATGACGTAGAGACTACTCAAGCATGAGAACATCTAATCCCAACCAAGCTCGACCTAGACGACCACCTAGCAATCAAGCTGACTCCGTTATATACCATTTGGATAGCAATATCTTAATAGACCGTCAATTTGATCAATTTTAGAGAGATATGAAAGAGTGGTTTGATGCTCGGTTGAGAAATATCTCTGGATCCAGCCATGGTTTGAAAGAAAAAATGTGTGCTATCTGTGAGGCGGGCCACTCCACAAAGTCATGTCCGACGATTTCTGCCTACAAGGCCATGCATACCGAGCAGGTGGATGCTATATGAGGATTCAAGGGGAATTTTAATGCCCCCAATGGGAATTCTTACAACCCCTCATGGAGGAACCATCCTGGTTTCAACTATGGGAAACCACAAGCTGCGATGAACCCACATTCACAGGTTATCCCACCTCCACCACCTCATTAATACCAACAAGCTCCACCACCTCCAGCCCCATATGTAGCTCCACAGTGGAGAAGCCTCGAGGACATAATGAACCAATTCATAAATTCTCAAGGTGCAAATAATTATCTATACGAATGTTTGTTCACCGAAATAAATGCAAACATCTCCAAGATGCAATCCACATTGAGCATCCAAGAGAGGGGCAAGTTTCCTTCCCAAGGCCAAAGACCTCCCCAAGGTCAACCTAGTGTTAGATCCACCTGTACCGAATAGCAGGAGCACTGCCAAGTGATAACCACTCTTGATAGTGGGAGAGTTGTTGATTTATCCCCTCCCCCACACGACATTTCAAAACACAAGGAGAATTCGCCCGGCACGAAAGAGGCTGAAGATATCTCCTTGAACGATAGTTAAAAGGAAAACACAAGTGAGCCCGAGGTAGTTTTAAAACCTCCCTTCGCTGCGCCATTTCCTTAAAGGTTGGTTCCTACCCATAAAGGAACCATAAGTGAAGAAGTGCTCGAAGTGCTTAAGAACGTAAAGTTGAACTTACCTTTCCTCGATGCAATAACCCGAATTCCATCCTACGCAAAAGTAATAAAAGACTTATTAATAGTCAAGAGGAGGATGAAGGTAAAGGAGAACGTATTTCTAGCACAAAATGTGAGTTCAGTCCTTCTTAATGATCTCCCACTTAAATATAAAGATCCTGGTTCCCCCACCATTTCCTGAACCACTAGAGAGAACAAATTCAAAAAATCCTTACTCGATTTGGGGGAAAGTTTTAATATCCTCCCCTATTTGATTTATGGGTAACTTGATCTGGGTGATCTTAAGCCCACAAGGATCACTCTTCTGTTAGCGGATCAAAATGTGAAGATACCAAGGGGTATAGCTGAGGACGTGATAGTCCAAGTGGACACTTTCTACTTCCCAGTAGATTTTGTCATTTGGGACACGGATCCCTCCTTCACCTCGAAAAATCACATTCCTATTATTCTTGGACACCCATTTTTAGCCACGGCTAACGCAATCATCAACACTAGAAATGGGCAGATGGAAATCACTTTTGGGAATATGACTCTAGAAACAAACATCTTCAATATAGCCCAACAAGCAGGGGAAGAAGATGATCTTCACACAGTGAACTTAATTGAGGAAATTGTAGAAGAGAACTTTGAGGAAAATTACTTTGGAGACGCCTTAGAAGTTTGCCTAGCTTCTAGTTGTGAGAGTGAGGGAGCCTACGCCGAGTTCGAGAGGGAGATAGAGGAGTTGAGAGGCTTACTCAATGAGAGAGCGTTGGACGAGGACGCGAGAGATGTTAATATGGTTTCTCAATTCGAAGAGTTATCGCCAAGGGAAGAACGCATGGTTCCCTCTAGCGACACATTCTCGACTCTCGAGTTGAAGAAACTACACTCCAATGTTAAATATGCTTTCCTAAGTAAAAGTGGGACATTTCCTGTTATTGTCTCCTCTAGCTTAGATGAAGAGTGGGAGGGTAAACTATTAAAGATTTTGAGGAAGAACCAAGGCGCTTTTGGTTGGTGTATAGATGATTTGAAGGGGATAAGCCATCTAATTTGCACCCACAAGATTCATGTCGAAGGGGATGTTAATCCCTTGAGATAAATGCAAAGACGGTTAAACCCCACAATAAAAGATGTGGTGAGGACTAAAATTATAAAGTTGTTAGATGTCGAGATTATCTACCCAATCTCAAATATCAAGTGGGTGAGCCCCATTCAAGTCGTCCCGAAGAAGTCGGGCATGACTGTGATTGAAAATTCCAAGGGAGAATTAGTTCCCCAACGTACCACCACTGGGTGGCGCATTTGCATTCATTACCGAAAACTCAATGCGGGAACTAGGAAAGATCATTTCCCCTTACCATTTATCGATCAAATGCTTGAAATAGTAGCGGGCCACCCTTATTATTGCTTCTTAGATGGTTATTCAATATAACCAAATTGAGGTGGATATACTTGATCAAGAGAAAACCGATTTCACTTGCCCTTTTGGAACGTTTGCCTACAAACGAATGCCATTTGGTTGTGTAATGCACCAGTGACCTTTCAAAGGTGCATGTTGACCTTATTCAGTGATAAGGTTGATAGAGGGCTAGAGGTATTTATGGACGACTTTAGTGTTTTTGGCACGTCCTGTGACATATGTTTAGCTAACCTTGATAAAGTACTAGTTCGATGTGTGGAAAAGAACTTAGTGTTGAATTGGGAAAAATGTTATTTCATGGTAACCGAGGGTAGAGTTCTTGGCCACATCGTGTCATCCAAAGGGATAGAGGTTGATCGAGCAAAAACAGATGTCATAGCAGACCTACTCCCACCTAAATCGCTGAAAGACGTGCGCTCCTTCTTGGGCCACACGGGTTTTATCAAAGGTTCATGAAGGACTTTAGAGCCATTGCTAGACCCTTACGCAATCTTCTTCTAAATGACACCCCATTTAAGTGGACGGAAGCATGCCAAAGCTCTTTTAAAAAACTGAAAAACATATTTGTATTCTCTCCCATCATGCAAGCTCCGAATTGGTCCTTACCATTCGAGCTCATGTGTGATACTAGCGATTATGCGATATGGGTTGTTTGGGCCAAAGGCTCATGTCATCTACTACGCTAGCCGGACCCTTATAGGACTAAAACTCAATTACTCCACTACGGAGAAAGAATTATCGATTCTCCCATCACTTGTTTCACCGACTACGCAGCTTTAAAATATCTACTTACGAAGAAAGACGCAAAGTCGCACCTCATAAGGTGGATCCTACTTCTACAAGAATTTAATCTCCCCATTAAAGAAAAAAAAAAAGTAGAAAATGTCGTTGTCGATCACTTATCACGGCTATCATCCGACATACCTAGTGATCCTACACCCATAGACGAGTATTTTCTAGATGAACAGCTCTTTGCCACCTCTTCTTTGCTCTGGTTTGCGGATATAGTGAACTATCTTATCAAGGGAGTCGTCCCTCCCGATTGGACACCGCAAGATAAGAAGAGGTTCATCACTTGGTCGCGCATGTTTTTCTATGATGACCCATCCCTTTTTAAATACTACGCCGATCAAATCATCCAACGATTTGTACTGGATGAAGAAATCACAAAAGTCATCAAATTATGTCATTCGAAAGCATGTGGATGGCACTTTCCGGAAAAAAGACAACCGCCAAAATTCTCTAATGCGATTTTTCCTTGCCCACAATGTTTCGGGATGTTAACAATTATTGCAAATGTTGCGACAAGTGTCGACAGATGGGAGCGATTACCCAAAAAGACATGATGCCATTAACCCCGATTCTCATCATCGAGATTTTCGATTGCTGGGGTATTGACGTCATG
This sequence comes from Sambucus nigra, assembly GCA_949130495.1. NCBI lineage: Eukaryota > Viridiplantae > Streptophyta > Magnoliopsida > Dipsacales > Adoxaceae > Sambucus > Sambucus nigra. The sequence continues at coordinate 704,715,826 of OX422207.1, forward strand.
GGCCCTTTTCCCCATACTTTGGATACCTATACATCCTCATCGCGATAGACTATGTGTCTAAATGGGGGGAAGCTATAGCTACCAAGACTAATGACAATAAGGTGGTGATAAAGTTCCTACATGAAGACATACTTTCTCACCTCGGTGCACCTAAAGCGATAATCAGTGATAACATCACACACTTTTGCAACAAGCCATTTGAAAAAATCATGAAAAAGTATGGTGTCATTCACAAAGTGGGAACAACATATCACCCACAAACGAATGGATAGGACGAATTGGCAAATCGCGAAATCAAGCACATACTAAAAAATACCGTCAATCCTGACCGAAAAGAATGGTCCTTTCGATTGAACGATTCGCTATGGGCCTACCGTACCGCATATAAGAACCCACTCGAAATGTCCCCATTCCTATTTGTGTATGGAAAACCTTTTCATCTTCCCGTTGAGTTGGAGCACAAAGCGTATTGGGCCATTAAGAGATTAAATTACAATATGGACAAAGCCAGTGAAGATCGCAAGTTTTAACTAAATGAGTTAGAGGAGATACGCAATGATGTGTATGAGAATGCCAAGATTGCAAAAGCCCGGATGAAACTAGCACGTGATAATATTATCCGACAAAAAGAGTTTCAACTGGGAAAAAAGGTACTCCTCTATAACTCCTGACTTCATCTATTTTGTGGTAAATTGCAGTCCCGATGGACTGGTCCATTCGTTGTGAGAAGCGTTTTCCCCCATGAAGCTGTATAATTGGAAGATCCAAAAGGGGGAACGCGTTCAAAGTCAATGGATAGACCCTAAAGCTATATGTTGAGGTGTGCGTAGAAGAGATCGACACCATTTGGTTATCGGACCCCATTTACGGGGTAGAATGATCTTGAACTGAGAGGTCGTCGCACCCCCGAAGCGTATGGGGTGAATTCTTGTGTATATTAGTTGTGCGTATGTAGAGTAGTTAGAGTCCATAGGTAGGTTACGAAAGGTGAGGGTTAGGATTAGGCACACCAACACGCACTTTGTGAGGGAGTCAAGGAAGTCCAAGTTTGAGAATAAGTAAGAGAGTATATGGGCATTCGAGGGAGTCAAGGAAGTCCAAGTGTGAGAATAAGTAAGAGGGTGTATGGGCATTCGAGGGTGCAAGAGTCCATTTTCATCATTTTGAGAGAAGAGAGAGTTCTGCCTACGGAGAACTGAACTGAATCCCAGAACCGTATCGGTTTGGTTATGATAAATCAAAAAAAATAAAAATCCCAGAATCGGATCGGTTCTCCCCTGAACTGGATCAGTTATGATTCTGTAGCCTTGCCTCTTCCCGAAATACCTCCCCCTTCCCCAACCCCTCCATTTCCCTCCTTTCACACCCCATTTTCCCTCCAAACATCCATCCCTTCTTTCCCTACAAATTCATCCCCACCACCTATAAATTACACCTCTCCTCTACCATTCATCCACACCTCCATCACATATCCCTTCTCTAAACCTATCTCTCCCATTTCAAAAATTCCCAGATATTTCCATGGCAAATCCCATTCTTCCCCCAAAATACATGTCTACAGAGGTCCTTCCGAACGAAAATGGGGAATACTGCTCTCACATGGAGCGCATGTGGTGTAAAAAAAATTAGCATCTCTCGCTAACTTCAAATCGTGCGCGTCGTTAACTGGGACGAGCTGCCCCGCTTGGTCACCACTCTTTTCAGTCGGAAGGGGTGGACGCAATATCTCGTCGAACCGCACAATGTGGTATGGGCCAACGAGGTCTGATATTTCAATGGCTCTCTCATCAAGATGGGCGAGTTTGAGGGCCGAGCTTTTATCGATGGCCACCCCATTCCTTTATCCTTGGTTATTCTGGCCCGCAAACTTTCTTCCAAGGGAGTTCCAAACCCAGATGACTTTGACTACCCCGTCAATGCCCCAACCATCCCGAAATAGCAATTCATCGACCGTTTCTCACGCAACGAGATTTGGGAACGAGGCACCTTCCCCGTGGGACATCTCGATGATAAGGTGCGCATTACATTTCATATTGTTTGCGCCAACTTCCTTCAAACCACAAACGACTCGGCGATGCACCCTCGCCAAGCCACACTCGTCTACCACCTTTTTTATGCCAACTTCACTATCAATCTTTCCCACATGCTTTATACCGATATTTTCTATACGTCCTTGGAGAAAAAAGGTGTGGTACCCCTCCCATATGCACGTCTCATAACCTCCCTTCTTGCGGATGCTGGTATCCAGCCACGTCATGCCATTCCATGCCTCTCGGAGCCCATTGGGAGAGTGTCACGCACTAGGAGCGTCGAGCAAAGGGCAACCATTCGAGCATCCTGGGAGGTAGTTGATGTCGATGAAGATGAGGCGATCAATGTTGAAGACCACGAGGTTGAGGATGTCATGATGGGTGGGGCAAATGAAGAAGAGTACGATGAAGACGGCGACTCAGATTTTGAACCCCCAGGTACAGACTTTGATAGGCGCCTTTAGGCGGTGGAGAGCTGGTTTGACAGTTTCCTCACACAATATCAATGGGATCAAGAGGCCTACCGAAGGGATACGAGCTTGATGCATCATCTCCAAACCCACTTGTATGAGCTCAACTTCGGTGGACCCCCTCCAATTTTCCTCAATGATCCTTATGATCTCAGTGCACCCAGACCCTCCAATCCACCCCCCAGTGAAGCCCATTTCTGTTGTTACTGTTTGTTTTTGTTGCTTACATTATTGGAGGTTGTTTAAGCATGTTGGTTGTACATTTCGCCACATGTCCCTTGTAACACAGGTGTTCCGTATCTATAAAAATCTACATTTATATTTTATTTGTTCGTTTTATTTTCCTGCACTTTTAATTTTCTTTGAGTTATATTTTTATCCTTTTTGCTTAAGGACAATGCAAAAGCCTAAGTTAGGGGGGGTCAAAAGTGCGTCTTTCCAAAACTTCACAAATTTTCAAAAATGCCTTGAAAATTCAAAAAAATCCAAAAAGTTTGAAAAATCCAAAAATATTTTTCTTCAAAATAAATAAAAATTGGAATTCAAATTTTTCAAAAATATCATTAAAATTTGATTTAAAGTCTCAAATTATAAAAATATAATACACAAAGCCGAAATCGATCAAAGATTGAAATTGAGCGAACGTAGACAATTTAACGAATAAATGTGGAGATTAACAAACCCGGTGAGATTCGAGCCTTTTATTATTGAGAATTTATAATCAATCTAAGTTAATTGTTAACTCAAACTTCTTTTCAACGTTCTAATAAGTCATCGAGGATCTCAATTCTTTCACATTTACTAGTTATGGAAAATGTGTGTGATATTGACTTAAAAATGTGCTAAATAGATATCAAAATTAAATTAATCTCGAGACGCATATGGAAAAACAACTCGCATTTGGATAATGAAGTAGGCCCTCGTTTGTTTACCTAAAAGTACGAGCCAAAAAAATTTTTGATAAATTTATCCCTTTTTGCAACCCATTTTGACCCGAATAAAAATTTTCCTTTCGTTTGACAACCCGAAAACACTCATTGGCCCGGAATTAAGAAAGTTGGAAAAGTCAAAATTTAAGTCCGAAAAGTGCAACAAAAGGGGCAAAAGAATAGAAATGCTCAACAAAAATAGCAAGAAAAGAAAAGCGTAAAAACAGGAAAAAAAATCAGAAAAGATGAGCAAAAACCCGGAAAAGCAGTAATGGGCGTGTTAAGAATAGTTTCCAATTCCAAATTTACCAAACCTATTTCCTTGTACCCATTACACTTCAAACCCAAGAAAGTACTAACCGAGTCCAATTGTGATATTGGTTACCGCATGGAGAGCCAAAACATAAAAGGATAATAAAAGCGGTTAAAGGTGTGAATTAGAGGCGATGTTCCCATTTCCCTATAATCGTAACCCGATGATGAGATCATTTACCATAAATTTTTGACTTTCTATTTGTGTGCGTAAACTTGGTTCCAATGCGTTTATTCTTATAAATCATGCATACTGAGAGAAAATAGCCACCCTACCGAGAGATTCGTTTGCGAGAGCATCCCATGAGATTTTGAAATCAAAGCGAATTTTCGGATAAGTAATGTAAAGAATAATCGGTGGAAATTCGCGGTAAAATTTATGGCTTCGTACACACGCACTGTTATTTGAAACTCTTGAACCTGAATTGATGATGACTATTTTTTGGGAAAGTTTTATTTATAAAATTTTTACGTATTTCGAGTTTTCTTTGAGTCGAATTTTGTGGGTATATTCACTACAAACCCTCATGAGACACAATTCTTCCTACTAGGGTAACCTAAGGGTTTAACGACTTGTTGCATATGCTAAATGAAATCGTTCACCCCCGAAAGAGGTATTCTATCCCACTTTAGAGTTGGACCATGTTTTGATCTTTTACATTGCTCGGGATGATCAAAGTTCTAAGTTAGGGGGGTTTGATGAGGCATAAATTCTTCCTATTTATCCCCTTAATCTATAGGCTTTTATTGCTCCGCAAAGTGTAATTCGATTGGATTTATCTTATATCACTTTTATTGACATGTTCTAATTAGTACGCCGATTTTCGTGTATTTTATGTCAATTTCGCACGTATTCAGTGCACAAGGAGGAAAACTTTTTGTCATAAAGGAAACCGAACCAAAGGCCTTGACAAATGAATCGATCCTCCCCTGCGTAAACTTCCTATGAAGCATGAAAAGATGGAACTGAACCGAAGGGCTTGAAAAATGAACCAATCCTCCCCTGTGTAAACTTCCTGTGAAGCATGAAAAGATGGAACCGAACCGAATATAAAATAAATGAACCGAATCGGTTCAAGTAAAAACTTATATCAAAGATGGAACCGAACCAAACCCCCTTAACACGAGCGGTTTGGGTATCAAAAATTCGAACTTATCCACTTGTAAAATTAAAGTCTTGCATGGTTGAAACTCTTAGAAATTCGTAGAGTATATATTTTAAACACCTCCCAGACATTGAAGAGGCTTCTAATTCGTTAGAGAAGCATTGTAATTAGTTTAGAGAAGACAACAACAAGAAACCCTAGTTTTGATTCCAGTTGTGCAATTCAAGTAATATCATTCTAATTGTTTTTTTTATTATTGCAGCAGTTATTTCTTTAATGAGTATTTTCATTCTTCTTCTTCTTCATTCATTAATAAAAATGTTTTCTTTCATTTAAGATGTTTTTTTTTTCTTCTAGTTTTAATATGTCCGGCTAAGTTTTCAAGGGTTGGGGTACATGAACCCCACCCGATGTAATTCATGATAGTGGAAATAGAAGTTGGAATTAAAACCTTAGATGAATTGTATCATTGTTAATACGATACTACTTTAATTCTTCATTTGCTTACATATTGTGTGGTCTACGATCCCTTATATGTGTAATACTTAGGAGAAATAAAGATCGAATTTTACTCCAACCATTCCTTACATACTATGTGGGCGACGATCCCTCATATATGTAATACTTAGGAGTATTAAAAAAACTTGATTCATTTAAATCTTTAATTCTAAATCTAGTATCCAACAAAGTGAATTACTAGGGTGTGGGGGATTGTAACCCGACCTATCATTCCCGTCTTACAGTTAAAGTTTAATTAAATCATCATTAGTCCTTCAATTCATTTAGAGTAATTGCATTTCATTTATTCCTAAGTTCATTAATTAAACATTTTCAAGATTGCACCCAGCTGTAGTTATTTCACAATTCAAATCAACTTTTTGTTCTTTTTAGAGTCAAATTTACGTTACTTTCATCTCTCCAACATCGTTACGACCTTTTTCATCCTATTTCCCTGAGGATCGATACCTGACTTATCAGATTATTACTTGAGCGACGGGCTTGAACTTGAGCCTAAATAGCACGCACACTAGACACATTTGTGGTCTAGTTAGAGCTATTGGTCACGATGACATTGTCCTTATAAATGATCTCCATAATCAAGTGATACTTGCACTTAATTTTCTTCAACCTCTTATGGGTCCATGGTATTATTGAATTTAGAATCACACCGTTATTATCAGAGTAAAGTGGAATAGTCAAATGAACTGAGCAAACCACCCTCAAATCACTTAAGAAGTTTTGGAGCCAAACAACCTATTATGTTGCCTCTGAAGCGGTAACATGTTTTTCTTCCAGATTCAAATCAATAAAACGTAATTGCTTGATACTTCTCTCACTTATGTCTCCACATCCTAGAGTAAACACATATCCCTAGGTCGATCTCCAGGAATCCCTATCTGAATGAAAATTCGAGTTTGTGTACCAAATGGGTCTTAGATTATCCTCTCATTAAACCAGAACATAATCATTAGTCCTTTTAGGTATTTGAAAATGTGCTTAATAGAAATCTAGTGCTCCTTACCTACGTTAGACTGGAATCTTCTGACCATACCAATGGCATAGTATATATATGATCTAGTACACACCATTATCATACCTGAGGCTACACACTGCCCAAGAATGAGATCTTATCCTCTTTATTTGATCATCTGTCTTAGGACACTGATCCCTATTTAAATAAATTCCATTCCTAAAAGAGAGAAACCATTTCTTGTAATCTTGCATGCTAAACTAACGAGAAGATTATCAATATAAGTAGTTTGGGATAAGAACAACATCCTTTTTTTCTATTCACAAAAAATATTAATCCCAAGTCCTTCGTATCGAATTGACTAGATAACCATACTCTTATACCAAACAATACACCCACATCATTCTCGATAAGGAGAATACCATCCATGTAAAGTAAAAGAAATACCACCATGTTTCCATCATGATTTTTACACACATAAATTTCATTCAAACATTGATCAAAACCAAATGATTGGATTGCCTAATCAAATTCAATGTTCCAAGACCTTGATGTTTTCTTAAGTCCATAAATGGATCTCTTAATCCTGCACAACTTATTTTCTTATCCCTTTTCTATTAATCTTTGGGGTTACATGATATACTTGATTTCATCAATGTTATCGTTCAAGAATGCTATCTTAACATCCATTTTATAAATCTCAAAATTGATACGAGACGGAATGAATAAGAGAATCTAGATAGACTTTATCATGGCTGCTGGCGAGAGGGTTTCCTCATAGTCAATCCCCTCTTTTTGAGTAAACCCATTCGAACAAGACTTTCCTTGAATGTTTCCACCTTCCCATCTACACCTCTCTTCTTCTTCGAGATACACTTGCAATCAATAGTTTTATCCCATTAAGAAATTCTATAACTTTCCAAACTTGATTGGAATACATCGAACCCATCTCGATATTTATAGCCTTTATCCACAGTTCAGAATAGTGGTCTTGGTGTGACTTGTAATTGTTATCAATATTAGATTTTTATTCCATTGGGATCTCACGGAAGTTTTCACCCTTATACATTAACATATCGGGCTAACACCTTGTAACACCCCGGCCCGAATTTATAGGTTAATTGTGGTCAATTTAGTCTGATTCGAGTGTTATGTGTGAAGTGCAATGAAATAACCTACATAATGTTTCTAGTCCAGTTTTATTTAATCAACATTTCACTTATTTATCTTGCGATTCCCATTTAAAATCAAGCTATGTGATGCACCCATGGGAAGGGTCTCCGGAATCCATGCATACAAAGCTACTAACGTAAAGTAAAAAAGAATACTTACCTATATAACGCTTTCAAAATACGAAAATGCACCCAAGTTTTCCTAACAAAGACTAGGGAATGAGTCGAATTCTCAGTAGAAAATTACAATAATGTAGTATAGAATCGAATGACAGAAAGGAGACTCTAACATGTTTATCTATGTGAACACGCACCAGCCTCAAATATATGTACTTAAATGCATGAAACTATTTTTATTCCAAAAAACGTTGATTACACTGATTGATTAACCTTAATCTTATAAAGAATTCCATTGTTCTTAACTTGACATTTATTTTGCGATTTAACACACCTGGTTAAATACTTTAAACAAATACATTTTACTTAAGGAAAAACAATTTTTTTTACCAGAATCACCCCTTTATTCGTACCAATCCCCATTAGTAATTTCAATGAAAATCATCCCTTTCAAAGCAAGCATACACCGTGTTAGAAAATACTTATATTTTTCGTTGATAACCTTTCATGAATACACCCTTGTGTTAATTATGGGTTAAACTTCTTTAGGTTGATTAACTATCCATTTAATCACTTCACTTTATAATCACTTTACCTTATGGACATTAATCAATTTTCTCATTACTTGTTCGCTTTATCCTTTATTATGACGTTTATTAATTCATTCAAGTTAGGTTTTCTTTTTACATATTCACCACACAATCCATTTCTTGACATGTTCCATTTTCATTGTCTTTTTCTTCCAATAACTGCATATTTTAACGATCTCCACATCGCCGGCTATGCTACCATATTCTCTGGACAGTGATTTTGGGTCTTTCACCTCGGGGCTCCGGGCCATCCTTAATTATCTCAGTATCATCTGAGTTCTTATTAATGTGTTTTAACATTTTACAAATGTTAACATTATTCCACTTTTTCTTTTTCCCTACCGAAGCCAAAATTCGGGTTTCCACCCCCACTTGTCACTCTTTTACATCATCATTTATTGTCCTTATTACTCTAACATTAATTTTATCCCAAAATCATGTTCATTTAGGACCCTTTTTGTGTAACGAATTTTCCAAAAATTTTATGTCAAAAAAATGTTCCACTTTACGTAAAATTACCATTTTACCCATTCGTTTTCAAACTTGTCCTTTTCTCCATTTTCAAGAGTGTTATTTCCAAAAACATCATTAAGTTACCCAAACTAACTTCTTAAGTATTTTTAACTCATTAACACTTCTTTAACACTATTGGTGTAATATACTTCTAAAGTTGGAAATCCTTTTATTTCATTTCTTTCTTTCTCTAAGAAATCATTGAACATTAAAGGACTACTTTATAAGAAAAATACCATTTCTCTTCATTAACACTAGTAGTCTTAAAACCATACACTTATCACATTCCCAACACCTTCCTCACACACTTTAAGGGTTGAAATTTTTAATTTATTTATTTCATGTTTAAACCCAAATAAATCCTCATTAAACTTGTTTATATGTTCAACATCACAATACTACAAGTTTATATATATGGGAATACGGATTTTAAGTCCAAAAATCAAATTAAAAGGGTCAAACATAAAATTTATTATAGAAATATCATAATAATGCTCAAACAAAATTTTCAAGGTGAAAAACACTTTTCTTTCTTCAAAACATGGATGAAATGTCCATTTATACAAAAATCCCAATTTTTCACAAGAAAACGTTGAAACATTTATTCATATATTGTTCCCAACAAAATAAACATTCTTCTAACATTTTTATTCCATAAAAATGTTTAATACCAAGGTTTTTTGAAATATATCAATATACTAAAAACCATTGAAACCCATTTTTATAATTCATAAGAAATATCATTCTTCTATCATAAAGCATCTTACTATTAAATTCTAGCTACAAGACTACTAATATGCAAAATAGAGTCTTAAACTAAGAGTAGAGTTTCTCACCTCAAATGTAGCTCTAAAAAAGGTAGAATGAGGGTTGAAGAAGATGGTAACCCCAAATATCCTAAGGTGGCAAGGAGTTTTTTTAGCTCCAAAAGCATGCTCCAAGAAATCTGTAAGCAAAATAAACTCAATAAATCTTCCATCTTCATCTTCATCTTTAAGAATCCCCCAACAACACCTCCAAAATTTGTAGCTCTGCCCAACAATGGAGAAAATCGGTATATTGGGCTAAAATATGGTGGAATACTTTTAAAATTTGGTGGCATAAGGTGGAGGCATGGTGATGTATGATGGTTTGTGGTGGTGGGAGAAGGGGAAAATCTCTCCAAGAGCTAGAGAAAGAAAGAAAAAATCTAAAAATGGTGGGGATACCCACCCCCACTTTCTCATATTTTAAACCCTAAACAAAGCCTTATAAAACTAACACCAAACACCAAAATCCCATTTTTGTCCATCTGGGTGCACCAGAATTTGGCACTCTATCAATACAAGGGTCCAAAATGTTATAAAACATAAGGGCAACCCAAACAATAATGGGACCTCGTTCGAACAAGAATGGAACCTCGTCCGTATAAGATCTCAGTCTTGTTCGATCCCCCCTCCCATCTAATGACCTTCTAATGAGGCAGGAAAACCTATACAGTGTGTGGCCATCCTCGATACTCACGACGGGAGAGGATCCCTTTGGTCCCGCACGTCCCTCTCGGGAGAGCTTCAGCCGGCGTCATTGATGAGGTGAAAAATGTAGAGAGATGGAGTCGCCAGTCTAATTTACTCAAAACAGACAAAAGAAAAGGGAGCCAACCGGACAGCATCCAAAGACATTGATACATACGAAACCAAAATGATTCGAAAAAGGGTCTGAAGGCTAAGTTACAAAATGGGAAGGTGTTAGGCACCCATTCCGCCCTTACGGTCTCTCATGGGTTGTTGCTATTTTCCTTTATTTCCCCGTGATATGTGTGCATGTGTATACATAGTGGAGATAGGAATCATTAACTTGTATCATGGAAGAGATAAAGAGAGTCATCCATAGGAATGTTCCTAAGAATAATATTAGAAAATAGGATTTGCGCGATTATCCTCTCGTTGATCGTTATAACAGAATGACAACGCACATGGAATAATACGCCATTAAGAAAAAATGTGTGTATATATAGAATTTAAGATAATTGAGTTTAAAGAATGTAGAGAAAAAAGAAAATGAGAGAAAAGTAGGAATAGGACTCGAGTCACGGGTTTTACCCCGAGACGCCTATGTAGCCTATAGAGGCATCAAAGTCCACATAGTTCGCATGCAAAATGAGGGGTCAGATTTATCCCATAAATCCAATCGGGGACATCTCTTATTTGTATGTGTGTGTGTGTGTGTGTGTAAAAAAGTGATTTAGTTACGAGGAAATTGTGAGAATTCCTGTTTGGAATTTATGAGCCAATCCTATTTTTCTTATTTTTTGGGTTTTATTTATATGAAAATAATAGATGTACAATAATACTAGATAAAAAGTATATTAAGATATGTGAGATGAGAGAATAAAAGTGCTAATTAATAAAACAAGTTAATACGAATTTAGGGGAATTTAAAGAGAGGGTTGAAAGAGTTGAACCTTCTTAGAGATCTTAAGCTTGATCTTGGATGTTGGAGAGTAGCCTTTGCACTTGGATGATGATGTAGGGTACTTAATTCACCAAGATTGATGAAAAAGGTCATGAAAGGTGAAAATTAGAAATATATTTGGATGTGGAAATCACGCTGACTTCGAGAGGGGTTTTCTGAGCTTGTTGAGAGTAATGGATCTCTGGTTTTTCCTCTCCTTGGAATGTGGTTAGGACCTCCTTTTTATAGGCCTAGGGAATTTTTGATTGGCCTAGCCCTGGTCCTTCCAATCGGCAGGTGTGTTTAGTCACACTGCCGATAGGCAGGGTTTGGAACCTGCCGTTTGGCAGTCTCTTTCAGGTTCTTTCGGAAAATCGGTCGTAGAGCGCAAACCGTTGATCTGAATCGTGAATGGGGAAAACCGTTGGAAAGTTAATTCAGAGACCTTCGAAAGTATTTTGGACTACTCCCTATCCGAGAGATGACTTTGGGTCAAATATGTCTCGAAAGTGTTTGTCGGTCCTTTGGATGGGAAATTGTCAGACGCAAACGGATCGTTCATCCGCATGGTCAGTCAGAATCATGCAAGGGGAAGACCATTGGAAAGCCGAGGAGATGTACTTTAACATTCCAAAGAGTTTGACCCAGTTCGAGGAGTTGAGTTTGGTAAATCGAGGCCTGGAAGCATTCGGTGATCTTTCAGAGAAAAACGGATCGTTCGTCCGCACAGTAAGTCATAATTGTGCACGAGACGGACCGTTGGAAGGGGGATTCAATGCCCTTCAAAGATTCATTTAGTCTCGATCGATTTGAAGAGTTAACTTTGGTCAACCAAAGCGTGGGAGCGTCTGGTGACCTCCTGATCATTTGTTCGGGGGAAAATTAGTCGTTCGTTCGCACCATAAGTCAGAATTGCACACGGGATGGACCGTTGGAATGGGGATTCAATGCCCTTTGAAGATTCATTCAGTCTCGTTTGAGCTAAAGAGTTTTACTTTTGGTCAAATGGATCTTGGAAGTGCCTGATGGCCTTTAGGTCAGTACACGGGGTATGACTTAGGTTTGAAGTGATGAAGGCAGGGGGGATTAGAATGGGGTGTCTACACAATGTCTTCTCCTTAGATCCACGTTAGAACCCAACTTCGAAGGACATTGGATTCTCAATTGAACCATTATAACCTCATTCAAATAAGACAAGGATCTCATTCGAACGACCTTGAGTTCGTTCGAACCAACCATATTCTTAAACTCTTCAATATCACCCAATAACTTCACACAATTTACTTCAAGGCCCAAAGAATAATCAAATGAGGAAATAAAATCCCATACTAATGATTCGAATCCCAAGAGTTTCATATTATTATAATTTTCACGGGAAAAATAATAAATTGTTGGGCATGGGTATTACACACTTGACTCTTCCAATGCAACGCGGCTTCAATAATGGTCCACTATAAGTTACATGTGTATCATGATCTCCATTAATACCCTCATTGTCACTAAACAGTTAACAATCCATATTAAGTTATATTTTATCTTGTATTGGTGGTCTAGAAGCAATTACTTGGTCATCCCCTCTTAGCTCTTACAAGATGAGCTTGATCTTGGTCTTGTGATAAATCATATAATCTTACTCTAAGTACCGATCAATTGTTATAACATATAAACTATGATCCTTAGGATCATAAACTGATCACCCCTGGTTCCTTTTAGACAACCCAATAAGAGACATACATTCGTCCTTGATTCTAACTCCTTGTCTCCTTCCTCGGCATATGTGTTGGGAAAACCCAAATCCAAACATGCCCTAGACTAGGCTTGTGCCCAGTCCATAGTTTCATAAGAGTTATTGAGACCAATTTATAAGGAACTAAGTTCAATAAATTTGTAGCCTTTTTCTAGTGTAAAAACTCAAACGAAATCTAGAAGATTAGAAGAACTCGGCATAGATCTAGCCATGTCCAAAAGGGACATATTCCTTATTTCCACTACACCATTTTTCTATGGAGTGCTCGAAACAAACAATTGGGATGAAATCTCAATCTTTGATAATTGATTCCTAAAATCTCCCAAGAGGTATTTGTAACACTCCGTAATTTTGAGAATTTAATATTTAATTATTTTTGGGAGTTATAAAAATATTTAAATTGGATAAACTCAAATTCATGATTTAGAGAATTTATTTGAGTTAGCGGAATTATTTATAATTGGCGACTTTTAAGTTTAATGGTTCGAAATCTCGTGTGTCGCATTTTGAGGTCGAAATTTGGAAATGTCAAAAACTATTTCGGATGGCTATTTTGAGTGCACGGTTGAATCTGAATGGATCGAGATAGTCAGAAAAGAGTACCCGAGGGTAGTAATCGAGTCTCGAGGTATTTTTGGGCATAGCCGGGCCCACACGGGGTGAGTTGGGCCATTTTAATTAGACCCATGTGGCCAAAAACGGGATTACGAGTTTTTAACTAAATTTAGGGACTAGGAACGGCAGATAGAAAATTCTAAACCTAGGGTTTGGGAGAGGATTAGAGGAAGATAATCAAGAAGTCAATTGGGGGATCTTTTGGAGACAAATTAAGGGGCAAAAGTGAGGGTTCGTCATCAAACCATTCCCTACGACAGATCAGACTCTACGAACGATTTCAGGCAAGTGGTTAACTTGCTGTAATGATAGATTTATGATATCCAATTCATATTTTAGTGATGTGTAAACTAAAATTCATTTTTGGGTATAAATGGGTGAAAATGGGGTTTTGTTAATGGAATACTTGGCTGAGATTCAAAGTAAGAAATAGGTGTATTATATATCCCTAAGTAAAGATAAAATTAAATTTGAATATATTTCATGATTAACATGGAATCTTTATAAGTTCTTGGATTAAGAACATGAATCTTGAATGACTTAGGGTTTAATTGATGAACACAAGATGTCAATCTGCCAGAATTTTTAACACAACTTTAAACGTATGCTATTTGAGTTGTAATTCTAATTAGAGTGTTAACCATACATGCCTGGAAAGGTATTTCTCTTAGCTATCCAATGAACTTGCAATCGGGTCAATCGGAGTTCTATAGAGGGAGTAATCGACATTTTACTACAGTGTGTTTGATTTGTCAACATAGTAATCTGCCAGAATTTTAACGTGATTTTAAATGTGTGCGATTTGAATTTTACTTTGAATTAGAGTGTGAACCATACATTCCTGGAAAGGTACTTCTCTTAGCTATCCAATGAACTTGTAATCAGGTCAATCGGAGTTCTGTAGAGGGAGAAATCGGAATTTTACTAGAGGGTGTTTAATCTGCCAGAAAATTTGAGATTTTTCTTTTTAAGCCTCAAATGTCTAAAATTTTATCGGGGAAGTGTTTGGAACCTTGATGAAATATATTGATGGAATAATGATATGGAAGTAGGTCTATGATTGAGTGTTGGACTTTAATTTTGTGAGAGAGTTAAACTGGAGATTCATAGGCTTGATTGTGACGTACTCTAATTCGAGATGATAAGAATATAATTACGAAAAAGCATGAGCGAGCTTAAATTCGTTAGGTCAGTGGCTTAACAAGGGTAACTTCTGAATTGATATAACAAGGGGTAACTAGGAACCTTAAAGTTGTGTGAATACTTGAATTAATACGAAAGTGAAATAAATTCGTAAAGCAAACAAGTACGGTGAATATTAGAGAGAAATATATTATGTACAAGTATGAATAATTGGGTTGTGTAAATACCTATTGTTTTATAGGATTACTTGGGTTGTGAATGCCTATTGTGTGTTTCCTTGTGATAGGAACATAGACTCGGGAAATAGTAAGTTACGGGCCAAGTGAGCGAGTCCGGGTATAATGGTTGGGCGACACCAAATATTAAATTATTTAATGTGAGATTAATTAAATTATAGTCGGACTGTAGACTCGGAAAAGTATTAAATTAATGAATGTGAGATTAATTAAATTTGAGTCGGACTGTAGACTCGGGAACGTATTAAATTAATTAATGTGTAAATTAATTAAATTAGAGTCGGACCACGGACTCGGATTGGTATTAATTTAATTAATGTGTAAATTAATTAAACTAGAGTCGGACTACAGGCTCGGATTAGTATTAAATTAATTGATGTGTTAATTAATTAAATTAGAGTCAGATTGTAGACTTGGGAAGGTATTAAATTAATAGGTGTGTTAATTAATTTAATTAGAGTCGGGCGATAGACTCGGGGAGGTAATAAGTTAATTACGGTGTGAATTAAATATATTAGAGTCGGACCATAGACTCGGGAAGATGATAAATTATTAAGTGAGAAAATTAATTAAGAGAGTCGGGACATAGACTCAGAAAATTTTCGGCTAGTGTTACAGATCTTTGAGTACACGGTAAAATCGGGGTTTATAGTATATATATACGGTGTAGTGATAGTGTATATATATATATATATATATGTGTGTGTGTGTGTGTGTGTGTGTGTGTGTGTGTGTGTGTGTGCTATTAAATATCAGTAATTAGATATTTATTTAATTTATATACTCTAGTTCTATCAAGGGAGGTCGCGCGATGTGGGTGAATCCCCTAGCTTGAGGAGTAGGGTTAGTATATCCCGGGTCATAGCGTCCGGTATATGGGTGAGGGGATTATCTCACTTTCAGGGAAGGAATATAATCGTCTCCACTTCATTTATGTTTTAGGCCAGGTTGGTGAGCGATTCCAACTTGGGTAACTAGGTTATGCGAGCATAACCTAGTGAGATAGCACTTTAGAGGGAATCATCCGGTGAGGGTATACTCGGAGGGATGGATATACGTGTGTTATATGTGTGGATGTTTTAATAAAGGTACGTATATAATGGTATTCAATATTATATGCGGGTAATAATACATTGTCTGATGTATTTACTTTATATAACTTGTGACACAGTTATAGGCTACTATTTAAGAAGGAATTAATTAAGTTAATTGGTGAAACAACTTATAATTCATGAATAATTATACTCTGGTTAGAGAAGTATGGCAAGGGAAGGTTATACCAAGACTAGTTGGATGGGGTAGTACAACTAGGTGGGGTTAAAGTAACCGTTAGGTGTGCACATTAATGGAGGGGTGAGAATGTCCACAAGGGAGTGCGACACTAACATAAATATGAAGCGCATTCATGCATTTTAAATTACTGCAGTTAATTCACTTGCTAAATATTTTCAAAATATTTTGGGTTCTAACCCTTGCTATAAAACTATTTTCAAAACCTTTTAGGTGTCCAGCCACAGGGACGCCGGGATTGATATTCTATTCCAGGGACACGGAGCTGCGGCATATGAGGATGATAGTAGAAGTTTGGATTAGATGCATTGTTCATTTATTCCTAGAGTAGGAATCATGTATCAGTTTCAGTTTTATTTAGGGCTTGTCTCCCAGACTTCTCAGTACAGTTTTTCAGATGTATTTATTCAGGTGTTGAATGTTTGTATTAGATTTCACTTTCGTGGCCGATGATTTATTCGGAAAATTGTTTAATTAATTATTCGGATGAGTTTTATTCAGTTGTGTGAATGATTTATATTTATTTTTCGCATGTACTATTTTGTTTAATTACAAAGTTAAAATTGGCACCAGCTTTTGGAATACTAGGTGATTAGTAAGTTTTAAAAAGTTTTCGACAGTGATGCTAAGGATGAACCAACTGGGATTCCTGTTTTAATTTGGTATGGGACTGATCACCCGGTATTTTATTAGGTGGGGTGTCACAGTATTATCATCCATGATGAGATCATAGAGTTTGGATTAGTTTACCATACCTACACTCCAGCTCAACCTTATGAACTTTGAACTTATCAAGGGATTCAGACTTGTGATGCGTAAGATAATCATACCTAAACCTCAGGGAGTCGTCAATAAAAGTGATGAAATACTCATAACCACCTCTTTCCTAGATAGTCATAGGGACACATGAATCATAATGAACCAGTTCTCAACACATCTTTTATTTTATACTCCTTGGTCGTAAATGGCCTCTTGGTCATCTTACCCTCTAAGAAAGATTCACAAACTAAAAATGCCTCCGTTTACAATGAACTTAATAGTCCATGTTAGCCCAGAAATATACCCAAGAGGGGGGGGGGGGAATTAGGTATACAGGATTAATGGAAATTTTAAAAACTTTCTTAACTCAGTTGTAATGATTAATTTTAATATGATAAACATACTTATATGTAAGAAATTAATCAACAACAAATATATCTCTACTACTTAAAAAGAGGGAAGTTCCTCTTCAAATTTCAAAGTACTAAATTACCCTCATTAAATTAACATTTCATATCATACCCTTAATATTAGTCTCACACATTCATTAAATTAAAATCATTCCATGAATCTTAACTTGATACGTTCTCTCTCTTAATACATTCATCTAACAAAACTTCCAAATACATTCATCTTGAAACCGTGAAAATCAAAAGTCAGCAGCCCAAGTTCCTTCATCTTCCTATCAGATTCATGGAATGTCCAAAAAATTAGAGAGGAAATTAGGAGTATTGACCTTGTCAAAACAAGGTCAATACTCCTAATTTCCTCTCTAATTTTTTGCTCTTTTTTCATTTGCCATAAAAAATATGCATTTGTTAATTTAAAAGCAAATGCATAATTTTTGTAATTATATCTATCTCATTCATGAATGTTATCTCTCTTTTGTGCTCAGATTTTGTATTTTCAATTTTATTGTTGTTCTATTCATGTTTTATAATAATTCTAAATTCAAAAATAATTTCAGAAAAATTATATATATTTTTTAAGTTAAGGAATTACCAAGTTCATACCTTATTAGATTATTGTTTTTTATGCATTCATATGTATTTTTCAGTTGGACATATTTGTATTCATGTTTATTTTTTAAAGATTTTAAAAATTCTTAAAACACTCCAATTACTTTTTAAAAGACAAACTTGCCTTTTGCTCTAAAGATCAAACAAATATTTTTTATTTGTTAATTTTTTTTTAATGAAATACAGTATTTTAAACAATTTTTTAAAATATTTTTTTATTTTTTAAAATTAAAAAATAACTATTTTTTTATAAAAACTATTAAAAAAACTGTTATGATAGTTTTAAAAACCCTTTTTATTTGAAAAAAAATTGTTATGATACTTCTATAGAAGTTTTTTTTAAGATAGATTTAAAAACTATTTTTTTTCAAAAAAAATGTTTTTACATAAAATTGAGAAAAAAATTAACAAATAAAAAACTGTTTTTTAAATTGAAAATTGTTTTTATAGCGGAACATGACTCAAATAAAAGCAACTCCACCCAACATGACACGAGAATTTGTTTTTAACCAAACATGAACACGATCCTAATAAAAGTGACACGACACAACATGCAATATTATTTTTTTACAAAACATGAACACGACCCAAGTAAAAGTGTCACGCCATAATATATGTTATTTTTTTAACCAAACACGAACCAAATCAAAATAAAAATGACACGACACACCTCAAAATCTTATTTTCACCTATAAATGTAATATGACACAATACGAAATCTCATTTTTTACCAAATACTAACACAACCCACTTAAAATACAACACGACAAGTTGGATGTGTTCGCATTTCGTAAAAAAATGGATTTTGTGTCGTGCCATGTCACTTTCATATGTGTCATATTCATTTTACGTAAAATTAAGATTTTGAGATGTGTCGAGCCATATTGTGTTAATTTTATTTTGGTCGCGTATTATAAAACATTTTAAATAAAATGTACAAAAAAAAACAATTTTAAACAATTTTTTAGGTGCCTAAAGATTTTATTTTAAAAAAATTAAGATTCTAATAGTTACTGTTTTGGAACTGCTGACTTTTTATTTTTATAAAATAATTTTTGTAACTATTAGAATTTTTGTAACAATTTTCTTAAAACACACCCATGCTTGGATTTTACTTAAAACAATTTTTTTGAAATAAAATCTTTAGGCACTTAAAAAATTGTTTAAAATTATTTTTTTATACATTTTGTTTTAAATGTTTTATAATACCGCCTATACATACCACTGACGCATACCATGATAGTAAAAAAATGGTCCTCGCCTATGCGTACCGCTGACGCGGACCATTTTTTTAAAGAGTAAAAAGATTATTTTTAAAATTCCTCTGTGTTGGAATTTTTTCACACGGTATGGTTCAATGTATTCATTTTCTCTCTCTACATACATATATTCTTCTCATTAAGTCTTACGTCGGTTGAGGTTGTAACTCCCCAACTAAGAAAAATATAACCTCCAAGAACAACATAATAAGTGAGCAAAATTAGTCCAAATTACCTTACTGAAGCTACAATTACATGCCTTGGTTGAATTATCTTTGTCAACTCAAATACACACTATAAACTGTATCTTTAGCATCTTTATATACATAGTGTTAAAAGAATTTCAGTTTGTTCTTTCGTGCTCCTAGTCTCACTTATTTAGTTCATGGTTTATGGATACTTTTGGAATACATTGCACTTATTCAAGTACCATAATTTTTTTTAATTTTTTAAAATTAATTTACAATTCATCTTATTGTTGAGTAAATTGTTTTAATCTCTTAGAAACTAAGGTTTGGCCATACTTATTAACCGGATGGTTTCTCTTTGTTATTTTGTAATTTCTTTTCAATAAACATGAATGCGGTTTCTCTGTCTCACATAATTTATCTTTGAAAGTTGTTGTATTGATATGTTAATATTGATAATCCATCCATCATATTATGTAAATGTAATGACTAAAAAGAACTAATGCCCTGTTTAACTTCATAGTGATGATTAAGTAATTAAACATTTGGGTATCAATTCCTCACTTAGTGATTTCCTTCTAAGGATTGGCAATGGGACGGAAGCATCAACACATGATAAGGGACCCGAACAGTTTTTCGTTGACGTTATATTCCCATCATTAAATACAAATGCCAACTTGCCAAACTTCTTCACAGATCGAGCAATTCTTACAACAACAAATGAGCACGTAGACTCACTCAATGATATGATGATTGATATGTTCCCCGGAGAATTGAAGACATTAAATAGCTTTGATGAAGCTGTGGATGACACGCGCAACTATTACCAAGAAGAATTTTTAAATTCTTTGAGGCCGAATGGATTGCCACCACACGCATTGAAACTTAAACATTAATTGTCCTGCCATTCTTCTACGCAATATAAATCCATCAATTAGATCATGTAACGGAACAAAAATTATGTACAAAGGTTCTTCGAATAATGTCATCCATGTTCGTCGCTCATAAAGTTGAAGAGGAAGAAGAACCTTTGAATCCTAATAAACGTCAAAAGCAACATATTTAAGCATTAAATTTTCAATTTTTAGGATTACACGCGTTTTTTTTATCAAATGTCATCTTTCAATAACTGCGATTTGGAATTTGCTTGCTGAAACTTTTTTTAACTTCTTTTTTTTAATGATATTTCCCTATAAATCATTTCAAGCTAATTTCATTGTGATATATTTATTCGGATTATATATACATACGTGTTTGTGTGTATTTCTTCCTGCTTTTGAGTAGGGAGTTCTGATTTCGTTTGTGATAGATTTAGAGTATTCACAGGAATATCTTGTATAGTTTACAGTTGAATGGAGGTTTGGTTTTGGGGGTAATGATTGATTTTATATTCTAACAAAACAGATTCTACATAATATTTTTCAAGTATTTTTATTACTTTGTCATTCACAGATTTGCAGTGGAAGATTAATATCTGGAAATGGCCACACGTGCAACGCATGTGGGCATAACTAGTATAGTTAAGAGAGAGAAAATAATAAGACTTTACAAATCGAGATTTTAATGTGGTTCAGCCTCTATCTACATCCATGCGACAGTACTCGAGAACTTCACTATCTACGATTCATTTACGATGGAACCAGAACCTCACACCAAATACTACCTTTCAAAATACAACCAATAAGATGCTAAACTTGTACTTACCTAATTGTTACCCACGTAATAGCCTAAGGACATTAAATGCCCTGACTATTCGCAATAATAGCACTACCAACTGTGAAGATACAATGAAGTTTACTCGTTTATGGCAATAATAATACTTGTAACCAAAATGCAAAGGTAATTAGCTTTACTAAAATAACGGATCCATGAGTTTACATTCTCTTGTATAAAATACAAGTACATTAGTATCACACATATATATCTCAAGATGGGCTTTTAGGTAAAGCTTTAGCATAAAGGGGTATGGGGATTATACCTTTACTAGAGAGGGTTTGGTATTTGGAGCTTTTGGTTTAAGTGGGTTTTCTTAAATCATTGGAGTTTTTAGTTTAAAACTCTCAAATGGGTTTTCTTGATTTCTCTCTAAAAATTCAAGGAAATGGGTTAAACAAACTTTGGATGATGGAACTTTACTTGAAAAGAATGTTATTGTAGTTTGTTTGTTTTGGAATGAAAGAGGAGTGGGTATTTATAAGATTAAGATGAGGATTAGGGCAGAAAAATGTGGTAAATATGTTGGTAGAAGTTTTGGAAACATGACACAATAACTTGAAAATTTGAAATAAGTTATCAAGGTGATAAGGCTTAAAGCTTTCACTTTCTATCGATTAAAAGTGGAGACTGAAACTCCCCAGAATGCCTTAAAAATATGAGATGGCTCAAAGTATTTTTGGGACTTTCGGTCAACTGGACCTTCACTTTCGTTGGACTGGACATTCTTGTTTTGGTCAAAATAAAGTTTGTGTAGGGTCCAGGTCTTAAGGAAGGTTTATAAAAGTTTTAAGGTAGGTTTAGGTGAGTGGTTTTGAGCTCATACATGTTTCAACAAGTTACATTACTTTTGTACAATGGTTCCTAAATTACATCAAAATAAAGTAAAATTTATCTGGGCTTCTGAGCATTTCTTTTACTTGCATTAGACATAATCAAGGTTTTGTGATGAATTTCTTGCATGAGATGAATTATAGGTTTTGTTGATAATAAAAATCTTGTATTGAAGGATTATCTAAATAACATGTGAGGATACTAGTTTATGCAAGCTTCAAGTCAACCTTGTGAACTTCATTGCCTTTGGTATATGATCATCATTGTCTTGGTTTTGAGGGTTTCATTCTCTTGCATGGGATGGTTGCATGGTTTCCTAAATTAAGTGTTCCCTATTGCATATTTTATAATGTATTGAGTGCTTATTTGAATCTCAAGTATAATGGAGAGGAGGTAGTGAAGATATGTTTTGATATCAATTATGTTATCATCATATAAAATCCTTTTGGTTGAAACATATTTAGTTTCATAATCTTCCCCATTTTTTATGATGAAAATTCAATTGATATAGTTTGATAAAATGTTTGAAAGTACCCCCTTACTATGAGACTTGGTTTGTGAAAAAAAAAAGTATTTTTCTCCCCTTTTCTTGTAGCATACTTTTCTCATATCATCTTTATCCACTTTTGTCTTTATCGAAAAGGGTGGGGGTACTTTTCTATCGGTTGTTTGTAAAAAAGAGTTAATGTGGAAATACTATGAGGAAATATCTTTTACTATCAAGGT
Organism: Sambucus nigra; assembly: GCA_949130495.1. Classification (NCBI taxonomy): domain Eukaryota; kingdom Viridiplantae; phylum Streptophyta; class Magnoliopsida; order Dipsacales; family Adoxaceae; genus Sambucus; species Sambucus nigra. The sequence continues at coordinate 704,738,498 of OX422207.1, forward strand.
AAGTAATGGATCATATATGACAAGGGGTGTATTCATGGAAAACATCATTTAATAATGCAAATTATATAAGGGTATACACTAAATGTGATTTAAATAGTGGAGATTTTGAGTTTCTTGGTGAGGTGTACTTTTGAAATTGTATTTTGTATTCAATATGGGTATTTGGTGTAAAAGGGAGTCTTTTAAATTATGAAATCATATGTAGTAGTGTTGCAGAGGTTTATACATAGTGTTTTCCAGTCACAATGATAATGTCACATTAAATGGTGTAATTGTTTTTGTGGCCATCCCGGTCGGCGCAGTGTTCGTTTCGAGGGGGAAGGAGTAGCATCCCCGAGGAAGAACTGCGTTGCAATCTCATACCCTTCTCTTAGAAAAGGGGCTTCGATCGTCGTTAGTGTGGGGTGTATGTAAAGAGATAGAGTCGCTAGCCTATTTTACTCAAAGCAATCAAAAGAACATGTTGCCACTTTGAGAGAGTGACATCATGGAAAAGTGATGCATACGAAACCAGTAGATCAAAGGTCTGGGGGCTAAGTTTTGGAATGGGAAGGTGTTAGATACCCATATCGTCCTTTCGGTCCCTTATGAGAAAATTTTAATAGTTTCCTTTATCCCCGTGAAGTTTGTGTATGTGCTTATATAATGGAGATTGGAATCGTTCAACCCATACCATGGAAAAAATAGGGTGAGGTCATCCACAGGAATATTTCCAAAATAATAATAAATGTGAAAGATAGAATATGAGCATTCATCGCGATATTGATCGTTATTGGGAAATGATAATATGTGATTGATGAAACACGACCAAGCATATTATATGTATATGTATGATAATTATATAAATGAGGGATTTTGAGAAATTTGGAAAATAAGAGAAATTGGAAAATTGAAAAGTTGGACTCGAGTCTCGAGTTTTAATCCGAGATGCCTACGTAGCCTATAAAGTCATCAAAGTTCACGTAGTTCGAATGTATAATAGGGGTGGGGTTAATTCCATATATTCGAACGGAATTTTATTAGGTGTGTATGTGTAGAAAATGTCTTTTTGGTTTTAGAAAAAGTGTGGTGAATAACTCCGTTCGGAATTTACGGGTGTAGCCCTCTTTTATTTATTTTTGGGTTTTTTATGAAAACTAAAGTATGTGCAATATATTAATAAAAGTGTAGATGTTAATGTGTTTGAACTAAAATGAAACTAGATTACGGATCTAGTGTAGTTTATGCAAAAATAAGAGATTTAAAAGAGAGGGAGAAGGAATTGGACCTTCCTTGGAGCTTGAGCTTAGATCTTGTATGAACTCCTTTGAATGTTGATGGATGTTGATGAGAGAGAAGGATATTTGCCAAATTGGGTGTAAAAAGTATGGGTATTTAGGCTTGAATGGAACTTCTCATATGGAACTTCGCTGACTTCGAGAGAATGTTGCTGAGATCACTGATGTTGATGGGTTTTTTGGGTGTCCTGGGAATGAGGTCATGGCCCTTATTTATAAGTCAAAAAAAGGGGGTGCCAATCAGCCTACCACAGGGGGTGCCTATCGGTAGGTCACCCTTGACACTATGCCGATAGGCAGGGTGCAGGACCTGTCAATTGGGAGTCTCGTACGGACCTTTCTGGAAAAATGATCATTGCGCACAAATCGTTAATCTGATTTGTGCACAGGGCATACCATTAGAAATTTATCTTAGAGGCATTCAAGAGTCCTTTGGATCGCTCTCGGGTTCGAGAGTTGATTTTGGGTCAAACGTGGCTCAGAAACGCACGTCGGTCCTTTAGATAGGAGATCACCGAACGCAAATGGATCGTTCATCCGCATGGTAAGTCAGAATTGCGCATGGGGTGGACCATTAATAAGGTTAAGAGATGTAATTCAACATTCCAAAGAGTTTCACTTGGTTTAGAAAGTTGACATTGGTCAATCAGGGCCCGAAAGCATCCGGTGACCTCTCGGAGTATAACGAATCGTTAGTCCGTACCATAAGTCAGAATCATGCACAGAGCGGATCATTACAAATGGAATACAGTGCCTTAGGATATTCATTTAGTCTCGTTCAAGATAAAGAGTTGACTTTGGTCAAACGGAGTTCGGGAGTGCCCGGTGGCCTCCGGATCGATTTTTGGGGAAAACTCATCGTTTGTACGAACGGTTATGCTTTTTCATGCACTGTGTGAACCGATGGAAAGAGTTTTTAGTGACCTTCAAAGATTCAAAGAGTTTTCAATCTAATGGTGGAGTTGATTGTGGTCAACTCAGGGGCCCGGGAGCACTCGATGAAATAATATGTTGTGTGTATTTTGGAAATAATATATTGTGTGTATTTTGGAAATAATATGTTGCATTTATAAGTTGTGAAATAATATGTTGTGTGTATGTGGAAATTTTTTGAGGTTCATAATTTCTTCAATTCATATGATGTGCAAATAGTGAAGGTAAATCTTAAATCATGTAGATTTCATTTTTTACATGTGTAGGATACCATGAGAGTATTTTATGGAGATAAATTTGTTTAAGGTGAGGTGTTTCATTATGTATGTGAGTGTAAGTGTGAGAGTTCATATTGTAAGTTCCATTTTTAATGTTCATGGATTTTCTTATTTTGTTTTAGATAATAACTCCTTTTCATAAAATTTTAAGAACGACTTTTTTTAGAGTTTTTTCTGTTTCTCCAAGTAGTTTAAGAAATCAATTTCTTTTCAAAGACAAGAATCTTTAACAATTTTCACCAACCAATTATTTTCTTAAAAATATATATTCTCATAATAAATGTCATCTTTTAATAGTCTTTTCCATATATGTGTAATTTAACATTTAAATTTTTACATGTTCACAATTTTTTGCATTGTTATATTTTTCAATCATATGGCTATAAGCTTGAGATATGATGAAGTTTTCAATACACATGTTTATATCCTACATGTGTTATTGTGATTTTTAAATTGTACTTGTGGTATAGTGGTTTCTACAGTCTGTGTGCATCATGTGTATTAATTTTAATTGCAAGGGAGGACAAATAATTATTTGAGTAATCAAGATAGATGTTACCAATTTGAAGGTTTATTTATATACTTAGAACAATGCCAACCCTTTAATTTTTACCATCATTTTCATGCTTTATCTTTCATCATGTATGTCTCCTCTCTATACATGACACCTTTCTCAATTCCTAGCTATTTATTGACTTACTTTCTTACCTTCAAAATAATGTATTTTCGGTATTCTTTGAGTACCTATAAAATACGAAGAACGAACATTCATTTCAGGTACCCTTTGATTTTTAGGTCCTTATTTGTTAGTGAAGGAGAATGATGATCTCCTTTGTCTATACACATAAATCTTTCTTTTCCTTGCGTGACAAAAATCAAACGTATAATTATTTTAACTAGAATGTACACAATGATAACTCGATGAACAAAATGCATAATCATCAAATGTATGATCATTCTTTTTGCAAAATCATATAAAAATGATTTTCAAATTTTTTTGTGCATGATTTCAACAATATGATTTTTCTTTTTGAAAGTAGCGTAATCGACATCATTCTTGATGTTTTGGATTTTTATGACTTTTCTTTTAAATTTCTCTATTTTATTTTTAAAAATCAATTCTTCATTTTCTTTCACAAAATGTGTCGTTGATTTTAAGTTTGTCATTTATTGTTTTTGTTTTTTATTTTAAGTTTGTCATTGTTTTTGTCATTTCTTATTTTTTCTACTTTGATCATATTTTACAAAATATTCTCTTAACATATCGACTTCTTATCTTACTTGATTGTTTTCGATTTGAAGACAGAAAGTGTATTAACTTTTATTTTTCTTCAAAGTATCAAACTCCCTTTTAAGGTCATCCTTTTCTAATTCTAACTTCTTGTTTTCTTTTGAAATATCTTCAACTTCAAGTTGTGTCTCCTTCTTATTTGATGTTACCTTATCAGTCTCTTCTTTCAGTCTTTCATTTTCCATGATTAGTTTCTCATTTTCTTTGGTGATTCCTCATTTGAAATGGAAATATCTTTTATTTTTTTCTCAAATAGTGTATTCTTTAAACAACGTTTTATATCCACTCGTAGCTTTATCACAAAATGTTGGTCCCCAAAATATAACTTTCAACAAAACACTTTTTGCTTGAGCGGAATTAAGTTAAGGAAGAATGCAATCCAACTTTCCCTTTTTATGAAAAATTCTTTTTCAATTTAATCAAACCAAGTTGTAAACAAATTTACTATGCCAGTTTTATCTTGTTTAAGTCCTAAACATGCATCTAGGTAAAATAAAGTAAAGAATAATCACAACACCGGATGTACGAGGAAAAAACCAAAACGGGAAAAAATCTCGGACGGCCCAAGCCAGACTATCACTATGAACAATGGTTTTACAAAGACAGATTGGCCTTGCTCAACGACTCGATCCTTACAGGTCTTGACCCTCCTTCTAATCTTCTACCGTTCTTCAATAGTGCCCACGTAGAAATTCCATCTTCCACGATACTTGACAACAACACTCAACTCCACGAATGTCTCGGTGTCCACCGATAAGGCTTGAGTTGTCTACGATGTTGAACATGATGTTCGTAGCTTCTCCACCGTAAAACCATCAATCCCAAGTGTCGATGATGAAAAAAGTCAACTTGGTGCAGCAAGGATACCATAAACATTTGATAATGAAAGATCGGATCTTTGCAAACTCTAAGGATGTCTTTAAGCCTTTGAAACCTTAGAAAACTTGTGTAAATAGGTTTCTCGATCGTAAACTATTTTTCCGGAATGAACACCCTTAAGGGAAACTGGACACCTATATTTATAATAAAATTGAGTCTGTGTCTGAATCCCATTCGAGTGAGATGCCACGTCGTTCAAACGATGGTGGAACTACGGCATCAAATGTCATCTAAACGGCGTCTTCAGATGGAGTTCTTAATTTAAACAGAGTTTTAATTACAACCAACTCTTATCCAATTCTCATTCGTCCTTATCTGACATAAACGAAGTGTAAACAATTAAACCTCTTTTAAAATAATTTTCGTTAAAGAAAATAATATCCTTATTTTTATAAAATGAATTCCGAATTTCATTAACATTATGCATTCATATTTGTGTGATCTCGGAATGAAATTAAACCTTGAAGATGAGAAATTGCACCAATTAAACTTCGGCATGATTGAATATTTGTAGCTTTCCCGCAACGTCTTCAATAAATCGTCAATACGTCATAGACTTATGGGATCAGACAATATAAAATCTATCTATGACACAAACATGTTTGGTTTTGAGAATAATTCAAAACTACATTAAGACTCAATTGGAAATTTAGTCCTTACAAATCTCCCCCTTTGACTATTCCATGATAAAACCAACAGTGAAATGCCAAAGTCGGGTCGTCAAACCGTATGATGCCTAAATCCCATCAAAAAATAAAATTACGTTATCAGTATAGGATAAGGTTCTTCAACAATTGACCGACAACCATGAAACTGTCTCGAATATCTGAATGTGATGTAGACTTGAAATCTCATATCTCTTTAAGCATACATTACACAGAAGAAACAAATAAATACTCGGTGAAGTATGGAGAAACAAATGATATAAATTAATATGAAACTTTACATCCAAATAATTTTTTATGTGAGTAAACATGATACCAATATGTGAACAACATAAAAACTCACAAAACTCTCCCCATCACAGACATCTCTCCCCCTTTTTGTCTCGAATAGACAATCCGGTGAAAAGATAAACAAATCTAGCATGAGATATACTAAGATGATTAAATCAACATGAAGAATAGCTAAATAAACATGAAACAACCAGTTAAATATGATCAATCAAAGTCAAATCAGTAGCTAGTGAAAAATGAATCACACAAAGATTATAGCAATAAAAATAGGTGTGATTAAATGAATCAAATGCAGCAAAATGTGTCAATGATCAAAGTAGACTGCATAAACAGAAACTCAGTACCTAAATATGAATCAATATATAGGAGGGTACTGAAATAGAAATCAACCAGAAAAAGTCAAACTGGTCGACCAGGTTGTCCTTCGAATGAGCCAGGGATTTCGTTCGTATGTAACAGTATGTCGTTTGAACGACATACTCAAACTTTCACAGATTCCCCAGAATTTAAAATAGTGTTGACTAGAGGAAAAAATATGTAAGAACCTAACTGGAAGGGGCTCAAAACTGCGAAACAATAGCAAAATATTATCAAACCTAAGAAAACCCAAAAAAAATATGAGTAACATGCTAATATAGAACTGATGTGCCTCAACATGAACATGAACATGAACAGGGAATGTATTGGGGTGAACTAAAACAAATGAATCACAATTCCAACCTATCGAAACAATCAAGAAGCTCTAATTAATAGCAATCTATCATCAACCTTTATTATAGCTATATGTGACAATTAAAGTATGAGCTTAATGAACTAAACATACATTATCCACACGAATCCGGAATTTTGACGTTTCTACAAACAATAGCATCATGACTCGATTTTTCAACTATAGGATTCTTTGTGCAAACCCATTTAAATTATTGATCCATCCAAACTCCCTCAAATATATCATATTTGTTTTAATGAACTAAACTAATTTGGCCCATTTTTGGCATATGATTCATTTTGTTGCCTTTTGATTTTTCGGGGCTCTTTTAAACGGTGGCTTTCATGATGAGTCAATTTAACACTCTCACAGCCCTTTCCCGTACACTCATCATATTTTCAATTAATCCTCACGGTAAATGATTTTTTCATGCACACCTCCTCCTTATGTCTACTTACGCATAGATGGCAAAATTGAGATAAGAACGTCTCACCAAAACTCAAATATGCAGGACTAGTCAAATATCCATATAAACTCGTGCATGCGTGCAAAGATGGCATATATACAAAGTTGAATCAAAACGCATATCAACTTCGAAACAACCCCATAATACAATGGTTAAGATTATTCTAAGCATCGATAATAATGACCAAATGTCCTAGCCACATGGATAACGGAAGGAAGGGGCCCGGAGAACATCAATATGCCACATCAAACATGTTAACTCAAAAACAAAACTAAAAATTTTTTAACTTTTTCAAAATATTTTGACTCAATTAAAAGCAAAATGTTTTTGTGTTTTTATCAAAAAATTTCAAAACAAAAATCTTTTTGTATTTTTCAAATAAAATGCAATAAATGAAAAATACAATACAAAATGATAAACATGGTAACACACTCAACCTTTAGATTTAGCATGGGAAGAATCAAGTGCATCCAAGTGAGAACCATGAAGTTTTATTCCTAAATCTACCAAATCGGACTTCCTAACCCAAGTAGGTGTGTAATGACGCATAGAGTGGGGGGAATTGGGGCAGAGGGAATTGGAGCAACTTTATTCCTAAACTTCCTAAATTTTCAAGGAGCATTCCTAAGGATATAGCAAAACTTTCTAAGGTGGCATTTCCAACGACAAAACGTGCAAATGTAGCAATGGTATGGAAAGTGACCTATATGTGGACCTAGTCTAACGTTCCTATGTGGATCTCTCACACATGCGGGGGGAATGGGAACAACACGATCATCAACGCTTTTACCTCCCCTATATCTCTTAATATGGACGGTGCCTAGCATCCTATCCAACTTCTCATCTCTAGCCTCCAAGTCAAACTTAACTCTAGACGTGTCTCTCAAATTCTCCTCTAACTCCTTAATCGTAGAATCAAGTAGACACCTAGACTCCTCAAACTCTAACACCTCCTTTTTCAAGGACTCCGTCAAACCTCTAAGGGTGTCTCTCTCTTTCTCGACGTACTCTAGCTTCTCCCTAATCTTCTTCTCCCGTGCCCTAACATCCTCAATTAACGTATCGTTACTTTCTACGGCACTCTCTTTCCACATAGCTTGCAATTTTGAGTTTGCCTTTTTCACCTTCACCGTCTCCTCAAGAAACTCTCTAAATGCAACTTGCAACTCTCCTGCGTCGATCTCCACATCCTCTCTCTCATCACCCTCACCCTCTCGGGAAGAACTCTTAACAGCCTCGGAAGTGTCATGCACATGAGTATCCTCGTGGGAAGATATATCGTCGTCTCTCACATGACATGCCATAAACGCAACAAAGTCATGCTCAATGGGGTAATCACATCCCTCTTCCGGTTCACTATCACTTAAGGTGGCGTTGTATGCTATCAATTTCTTGCCATCTTTCTTAAGTCTAGTGGGGCACTCCTTAGCTTTGTGACCATACCCCTCACACCTATCACACTCATCTCTCTTAGGTTTCTCACTTTTATCCCCAGGAGTGGATGTAAGGACATTTTTCTCATGTCCAACTTTTTACATTTATGTATGTCGTACGCCGCTACATTTTGCACGTCACCTCTCGATCTCACATGACGGCCTCTATCCGAATTCCGGGAATCAAGAATCCAACATCTCCATCATGTGTCCCACATCGTCCTCAACAACTTCACATACTATGCTTTTAGGGTCTATATGCTAGTGGTATGCAAGAGAAGTCAAATCAATAAAAGAAGTCACGATATGGAAGTTCAAGGGCAATTTGGTAATTGTACATCCACTGTATGGAGGATAGGTCAACTGGAAAGTTGAAGATCTTGCCATAACAAAGATACTGGAAGAAACGGAATCTCATTCCGAGCTACGGTGAAGAAGATATGGCCCTTTGAAGATGGAGAGAATTCCTCAAAGGAATCTGGTTCCGGAGGATCGGACCGATCCGCCTAAAGAGACCGGACCGATCCGCCTGCTAAAGTGAGGCCAGTATACCCCGGATCCATAGGGAACCGATGAAGATAAAAAGCCGAACCGATCCGATGTCAATCGGACCGATCTGCCTGTAATTAAAAGAACCGATCCGGTATACCGGACCGATCCGCCCATCAACCGGACTGATCCGCCTGGGATAATTACGAGAAATCCCAGTGTTAGAAAACTCTTTCCTTGGTTTTCTTATTTAAAGCCATCTTCGGGGAGTTATTTTTTAAGACTTTCAAAGATAAAATCTAGAGTCCTAATACTCCAAGTCTTCACTTTTTTGAGTTCCCCAACTCATGTTTGATTAACACAACTTTGCCATACCATTGTGAATCTTTTGGAACCCTAGAACACAAGCTTTGTGTATTTTTCATCTTTGTTGAGAGAACTTTGCAACCGAGGGCTGTGTGTCATTGTCGAGGGAGTCTCTACGAAGTGTTATGACTGCGAGTCATTGAGTAGTACTGCGGTTCTTCATTTGCTGATTGGACTGAGGTTCATGTGGGTTCGCTGCGTGTGGATTCATTGCTGTATTTCATTGTAAATCTTGTAAGTTGCAATTTACTCTTTATAGTGAAATAAAAGGTTTTGCCCTGCGGGGATTTTTCCTTATCTTGGTGTCACATGATTTATTTGTTTATGGGTTGACACACACACGCACTTTAGATGCATGTTTAGGGGCTGAAATTTATAAAGTTTGCCAAATTAGAAATTTACGAAGTTTTTTTAATATCACGCATTCTCAGTGGAGTCTCCCATTTCTTAAATTTTTCAAACTTTTTGGAATATTTCTATTACTTATGGATTTGAAGAAACTTTTTGAACTTTCTTGCCAATAAGACGACATCCTCAAAGTCGGAATCGGATTCGTCATTCGAAACTTTATTCTCCTCCTTCAGGGATTTCAAAGCAATGCATTTTTCTTTATTTGTCACTTTCTTGGAGGTAAACATATCGAGTTCATTGGTTTGTAAGTCACCTATGCCTCTTCTAGTTCCGCTGAGTTAAGCATACCAAGGGAATGCATAGCAATCACTTTAGCATCAAACCTACTCGGTAGCGATCTCAAAATTTTGTTAATCACTCGGTTATCGGGAATCTTCTCACCTAGGTTAAATACCGCATTAACAACAGGGAACAACCTAGTGTAAAATTCATCAAACGTCTCACTCTCTAACATTTCAATCGTCTCCAACTGTGTAGTGAGATTTTGCAACTTAGACGCCCTAACCTTGCTCATTCCCTCGTGAGTGAGTGCAAGTGTATCCCAAGCTTCTTTCAAACACTCACAAGTCATGATACGATTATACTCTTCAGGTGTGATATGTGAGGAAATCACATCCAGACCTTTAGAGTTATACTATGTAAGCCTATGTCCAGTCTCTGTCCATGACTCAACGGGTTTCAAACTAGTGACCTCACCCTCTAGTGTGATAGGTGGTGACCAACCCTTTTCAATAGCTAACCAGACACGCTCATCAATAGATTTTAAGGAGTTTTTCATTTGCATTTTCGAATAAGCATAATTAGTGCCATCAAAAACAAGAGTTCGAAAACTATCATAATTTCCAAGATTCATCCTTACAAGCAAAATGGATCAAACACAATAAAAAGGTATTTCTAGCTCTGATACCAATTTGTAAATCCCCAAAATATAACTTTCAACAAAACACTTTTTGCTTGAGCGAAATTAAGTTAAGGATGAATGCAACCCAACTTTCTCTTTTTATGAAAAAATCTTTTCAATTTTATCAAACCAAGTTGTGAATAAATTTACTATGCAAATTTATCTTTTTTAAGTCCTAAACATGCATCTAGGTGATAGGCAAGTAAAATAAAGTAAATAGTACTCACAACGCCGGATGTAGGAGGAAAAATCCAAAACAGGAAAAAACCTTGGACGGCCCAAGCCAGACTATCACTATGAATAATGGTTTTACAAAGACATATTAGCCTTACTCAACGACTCGATTCCTACGGGTCTTGATGCTCCTTTTGATCTTCTACCATTCTTCAATAGTTCCCACGTAAAAATTTCGTCTTCCACGATACTCTTTCGCAACACTAGACTCCACGAATGTCTCCGTGTCCATTGATAAGGCTTGAGTTACGATGTTGAACACGATTGTGACACCCCGACTAATTAAATACCTGGTAGCTACTCCTTTATTAAATTAATTCAAAATGCCAAGTTGGCTCAGTTAATAGCATCACTGTCGAAAACATTTTAATATTACTAACCACCTAGTATTTAAAAAGCAAGTTGCCAAATTTTAATTTAAGTCTGATTAACATGCAACAAATGTAATGAAGAAATAAATAACACCATTCACCATACTTAAGTAAAATGAATAACCATCACAATAGAGTAAATAAAGTCTGGAGGAAAACTCCTCACTACAATCCCATAACTGAAATAAATAAACTGAAACAATACATGCTAAAGTCTGAAAACTGAAATGTAAAAGATGTCTCTAAAGAAATGGGCAACATGCCCTACAACTGATAGATGGTGATTCTGGAATCCCAAAGATAGAAGCGTCTACAATGCAAATCCATGTAGCTTCCACAAGCAGCTACAGCTCGTCACCTGAATGAGTATCCTATGCTTGGTGTCCTTGTGGCTGGGCACCTAAAAATGGTTTTACAAGAAAAAGATTTGAAAAGCAAACGGGTCATAGCCCGAATGTGGAGTTATATTTTAAAAACCTACAAGTGCTTTAAAAACATTTAAAACATTAAATGCAAAGTACATGTTAGGACGTACACTCGCATGATATTCTCACCTCTCGTCTAACTGTGCACTCCTAACGTAAGTACCCATCTATAACGACCCATACTACTAGCTAAGTGACAACATAACTAGCTAGACTGCCAAAGGTTCTACCCATATTACTCGGTTCCATTTAACATAACAACGCTCGTAATTAAATAGGGGTTTAACGTAAACTCAGTTACTAAATATGCCATATATATAAGTATCAGTTGACTCCTTATATAACTCGAAACAATACCGTAATATGTTCACAATATTAACAGGAGGATTTCCATTAATTAAATGTATATAATTCACATCATAATTATACGATACAAGCACCCCGCAATCTAAGCTATGGTGCACACATACTCTGCTATCCATCCCGGTACATCACGTACATAAGGATCACACATTCCGAATCTCTCAGGAATAGTTCAGATAACACAAATCACAAATAGTGGAGGTGAACACAGTCACCATCACGTGGGTCACGCACATACCTACGCTCCCACGGTCAGCGGACTTATTAATATCACAATAAGTCTTTCTATGACCTATGTTCATCAAGGTACCAGTATATATCCCCCCCGTAGGCACACAAGGATTAGAGGGTCCTAAGAGAACGCAAACCTCCCGTGATAGCAAGTATGGTAGGTATGTCATACACACAATCCATATACCAATACTAAGTAAACACACATCTTAGTAATACAATATTTTAATCGTTGTACTATTCTCATTCTCGTACTAACTCGTAATTATCACTATATATTCTATACCGGTTTATAATCATACGTGCCATAATTAATTCTCACGTCGTAGTGGACACTCACGTCTCGACCCAAACCGTCCATGTAATACAACTCTCGTATGTAAATTTCTCCTCATAAATACCCAAATGTCCCAATCATATCATTACTACATCTACGGAATGATATCTATATCCTCAAATCAGTTTACGAAACTCCAAAAGTCAAAACAGTCCAAAATGGCCCAAACTGCCAGCTCGTTCGAACGAGTGTTCGAACGAGTTTGGACTGTCATCTCGTTAGAAGTCTCGTTAGAACGAGGCTGTTCGAACGAGATCCCAGTTCGTTCGAACGAACTGTCCCTTCTAACGATATCTCGTTCGAACGAGATATCGAACGAAATCCCTACTCGTTAGTAATGACTGGTCAACTCGTTAGAAGCTCATTCGAACGAGTTCGTTCGAACGACCTGGGGCTGCTTCTAACGACTGACCAGTTTCGGCCCAGAATTTTCCATCCATTTTTACTCCTCAAACCTCTTCTAAAATTCGTTCCTACAATATATTGAGTTCTCTAATCATCCTCAAACATGCCAAGGTGCTATACTAACATCATTAAAGGGTTTAATACCTTCTAAACATCATTAAATCACAAAATTTCTACATAAATTCCCAATTTTCTTCAAGAACATAAACCCTAGGTTCTTCTCATCAAAATTTCCCAGATTTTAATCCGTTTATACATCACATAGATATGAAATCTCTGAATTAAATCTTCAAACAACGTTTCTACATGCAAACCTATCCCAAAATTAAACAACAATCTTCCAATTTCATGGGTTTTCTTTTAACTCTTTTATAAGATTGATTAACAATTGTTTCTAACATGGAAAAAGCATTCACTGCATAAGGAATGTAATTTAAATCACTTGCCTTGGTTTGATTCCGGATTTGGTGTTGGTTTGATGAAGAATTTCTGCAGAATTTCTTCTCTCCAAGCTTCCTCTCTAATGGTGGCTTAAGGTGGCTAGGGTTTGATTTGGGGAAACATAGAAAACCTAAATGACAACCTACGTAGCCTTCTAGGTTAATATGGGTTGGTTAATGGGCTTAATGGGTTTAATCCACATCAGATTTACATCTCTAATTTTCGTCACTTTCAATTCCTAAAAATGTAAAATTACCAAAATACCCTTTAAGTTACCGGTATGGCCTAAAAATACCCCGGGACCCAAACTATACACCCGGCTAGTGTTTTCTGACTATCTCGACCCTTCCGGACGCGTTGGCGCACTCAAAACGACCATACGGATTATAGATTTTAAATTCACTTTTATTAACAAAATATTATACCGTGACGCGGCGGTCCCACGCATCTCAACAAAATTTCTAAAATGCCGTATATAAATCTCACGACAAATTTTCATAGTACCAAATACATATATAATCATATATGCACATAATCAAATACCAATTCGCATCTCATTAGTATTTATAACCCGGATTAATTATCAATTAATACGCATTTAATTAATTAATCCCAAAAATAAATATAGACAAAAGTACGGGGTATTACATACTTCCCCCTAATAACTGAATTTCGTCCCGAAATTCGAAACTAGAAAGTACCTGCTAAAAATAGCTCTGGATAACGTTCGCGCATCTCATCCTCGCGCTCCCATGTGGACTCCTCGACATTGTGATGTCGCCACTGAACACGCACTAACGGAACTATCTTTGACCGCAGTTTCCTCTCGCTTCGGTCCAAAATAGCAATTGGCCCCTCCTCGTAGGAGCTATCCGGCTGGAGATTGATGTCCCCCACAGCAATGTGAGAATGAGCCAAATTATCTCTAAGGTATTTCCTCAGCGAGGAAATATGGAACACGTCGTGAATCCGATGCAAGTGCTCCGGTAGTCCAAGTCTATACGCAACCGGTCCGATCCGCTCAATAATAGGAAACGGCCCCACATACCTCGGTGCCAATTTTCCCTTCTTCCCGAATCGCATAATCCCCTTCATCGGAGATACCCTGAGAAAAACCTGGTCCCCCACTTGGAACTCTCTGAAAAACCTCTTCGCATCAGCATAACTCTTCTGCCTGTCTTGAGCTACCCGAATGCGACTCCGAATCAACTCAATACTTGCCGAAGTATCCTGAATCACTTCCGGCCCAAGTAGTTTGTTGTCCCCCACCTCCAACCAACATGCTGGGGAACGACAAGGCCTACCATACAATGCCTCAAACGGAGCCATGCCAATCGTGAACTGATAGGAGTTGTTGTAAGAAAACTCCACCAGTGGAAGGTACTTCTCCCATCCACCCCCGAAGTCAATAATGCACATGCGTAGCATGTCCTCCAACATCTGATTGGTGCGCTCTGTCTGCCCATCAGTCTGCGGATGATAAGCCGTACTCAACCGCAATTCCGTGCCCATGGCCTCCTGGAAACTCTCCCAAAACCTCGAAACAAATATCTTGTCTCTGTCAGACACGATATTTAGGGGCACACCGTGAAGTCTCACAATCTCTGAAATGAAGAGCTGGACATACTGTCCCGTAGTGTAGTCAGTCCTTACGGGTAAGAAGTGAGCGACCTTGGACAACCTGTCCACAATTACCCAAACGGAGTCGTGACCCCTCTGCGACGTAGGCAACCCCGTGACAAAATCCATGGATATGCTCTCCCACATCCACACCGGAACCTACAACGGCTGTAGCAATCCTGCTGGTCTCTGATGATCCACTTTTACAAGCTGACAAGTGGCGCATTTCGAGACAATATTGCCGTCTCATGTCTTGGTACATTTTGTCCCCTCCGGGATGTACCGCGAACCGTGAGCCGTGCGACTCTGCCATCACATCGTGCCGCAACTTATCCCCTACCGGAACTACCAATCTCCCATTGAAGCGCAATCCCCCGTCTGAGCTAATGGTATAGGACTCGGCTCCCTCTGCAAGTAATCGAACTATCTGCTCCTGACAGAACGAGTCATTAGCCTGTGCCCGTACTACCTTTGTGACAATCTGTGGTGTAACGGTCATCACAGACATGAAAGATCGGGCCACTGCATCTTGGTGTCCCAATTACTTCCACTTAGCCTTCCACACCTCTGCCACCTCATCTACTGGCCTACGGCTCAACGCATCTGCTACCACGTTAGCCTTACCCGGGTGGTACTGGATGTCGAACTGGTAGTCCTTCACAAATTCAAGCCACCTACGCTGCCGCATATTCAATTCCTTCTGTGTGAACAGATACTGTAGTGACTTGTGGTCCGTGAACAGCTGAAACTTCTCCCCCAAAAGATAGTGCCTCCAAATCCGTAAGGCAAATACCACTGCTGCCAACTCCAAATCATGTGTGGGGTAATTCTTCTCATGAGTCTTAAGCTTACGGGAAGCATAAGCTATAGCCTGTCTCTCCTGCTGCAATACACCTCCCAGTCCTTGCAAAGACGCATCGGTGTAAACCAAATACTCAACTCCCGGTCTCGACAATGCTAACACAGGTGCTGAAGTCAACTTGTCCTTCAATTCATCGAATGCCAACTGACAGGCATCATTCCAAATGAACGGCACACCTTTACGAGTAAGATGTTCAAAGGACCTGTTATCTCTGAGAAACCCCGAATAAACCTCCTGTAGTATCCTGCTAAACCCAAGAAACTACGAATCTCCGTTGGCGTCGTGGGCTATCCCCACTCCCTCACCGCTGATACCTTCCCCGGATCGACAGATATTCCCTGGTCAGAAATAATGTGACCCAAGAACTGGACTTCCTTCAGCCAAAACCCGCACTTCTCACATTTTGCATACAGCTCGTTCTGACGAAGTGTCTGCAAAACCTGCTTCAAATGCTCGGCGTGCTCCTCCTCTGTCTGAGAGTAAACCAGAATATCATCAATGAAGACAATGACAAACTGGTCTAGAAAATCCCTGAACACTCTGTTCATCAAGTCCATAAACACTGCTAGAGCGTTGGTCAAGCCGAAAGGCATAACCCGAAACTCGTAAGAACCATATCTCGACAAGAATGCGGTCTTCGAGACATCCTCCTCCCTGATACGCAACTGATGGTATCCTGACCTCAAGTCAATCTTCGAGAAGAAAGAAGCTCCTCTCAACTGGTCGAATAAGTCATCGATTCGAGGTAACGGATACTTATTCCGTATCGTGACCTTATTCAACTCTCGATAGTCTACGCACAATCTCAGTGAACCATCCCTCTTCTTCACAAACAAAACTGGAGTGCCCCAAGGTGAAGTACTCCTGCGAATAAAGCCCTGCCCTAACAGCTGCTCTATCTGATCCCGTAGCTCTCGCATCTCAGCCGGAGCCATACGGTACGGTGCACGTGCTATAGGTCTCGTACCCGGTAGCAAATCTATAACGAAGTCTATCTCCCGACTGGGTGGTAAGCCTGGTATCTCCTGAAACACATCTGAATACTCCCCGACAACCGGGATCGAATCCAAAGGAATCACAACCTCCTTAGAGGTATCCTCCTCTATGTAATACAGATGAGCGGTCGATCCTCCCTCTGGGCGAGGCATCGCCACTATAAACATCTCTTGCCCCGGAATGGCAAAAACAATGCTCCCGCTGAAGCAATCAATCATGGCCCTATATGCTACGAGCCAATCCATACCGATGATCACATCGTGAACATGCATATCTAACACTAACATGTCTGCAGGCAATACCAAACCACCAATCTCTACCCCCACTCCCCGGCATATAAAGAAAATAAGTGACCCACTCCCTAATGGTGAGTCGACACACGTCACTGTGCTCTCTGCCGTAGCTAACAATCCTAAAGCTTTCGCGAAGTGTGTAGCTATAAAACAGTGTGTAGCACCCGTATCAAATAACACCCGACCCATAGTGCCATGGATAGGAAACGTACCCTCGATCGCGGGCGGTGCCTGTGGAACTGCAGCCTGGTGAACGTTGTAGACACGTCCATACTGTAAGTCAAAACTACGGTAAGACTCAATTGCAAATTTTGTCCTTACAAATTATTCTTTTGTTTTTATCAAATCACGCATAATATACTTTTTAGAGAAATTTCTTAGATCTTAATACAGAAGTATTTTGCCTCATAAGTTCTCAAGTCTTGTTGTGAGCATGAAGGAATATTCATTTCATCTTCACATGATGAACATGAATATTCTGCAACTATTTCCTATCCTTTTTTTGTTTGTGTGTTTTGTTCATTGATAAACTTAAACTGACTTCTTTTGGTGAAAATTTATTCAATAACTCTTTTGAAAGAGTATCCCAATTATCGTTGGCTTCCGCAAAATGTGCTACTTTTCATGTAGCAACATAATATATAGAATACCATAGAATTATCATATCTTCATTATTTCAATCAAGTATTTTTCGGGAGTTAGTCTATCTAGTAACTAAGATTTGTTATCGCTAATAATTTTCCAAATACAGTAATCAACGGATTGTATAAGACTAGAGGTTTTGGTGTTCCATGTTTTGAAGTATTTTCTTTCAAAATGGGTATATTATTGTAATACCCCATAATTTTAATGACTTTTGAAATGTGTTATATTTTAAATTAATGGATTAATTGGATTTTATTATAAATTAATTCATTTGGGTTTTATCCAAATTGTGGATATTAAAATGAATGATCATGTATATTACTTAAAGATATTAAGGTAATATATGAATGTGATGTTATTGATATGGATGTATGATATTAATTCAGTAATTTGAATTTTTAGTCGGACACGGTATGGGACGTGTCCGGACTAATTTGTTAAATTAAAAAGGAAAGATATTTTTTATCAACCTTATAGTCATTTTGAGTGCGTCGTTGCGTCCGGAAGGGTTGAAATAGTCAAAAAAGTCTATTTGGATGTTGGTTTTGGGTCTCGGGTCATTTGGAAATGAAAAGACAACCGAAAGGGTATTTTGGTCATTTTTAAAGGGGGATGAATAGTGATTTCGGATTTTGTCTTATTATAAATATTTGTAAATTAGTTGTACGTGGGTTCATTCATCTCTTCTACACAAAACAGAGAGGTCGCCTTTTCAGAGAGAGTGAAAGGGTGCTTGGGAGAAGAGAAGATTACTTGGAAATGAAGAGAACCAAGGGCTAAAGGTCACCACCACCAACCACCATCGAAAGTGACCGGAGAAGGGGAGAACCACCTGTGTTATACAACCCCAAAGGATCACACCTTCATTAGAGGAAAGTTATTTGATGATTGCAATCTAGTTTGTATATTATCCATGTTAGGATAGTTATAAAAAAAGATGAGATTTTACATGTTTGGAAGATAAAGATAGAGTTGTTGATTGATTTCTGGAAAATGAAAATATATAGGAATCAAACTCATATTATAGGTAGATAGTAATCCACGAAATAATCATCCATCTATTGAAGAAATTCTGAGAATCACTGGTTTGTTCTTGAATATATCATGTAGAGAAATTTCTGAAAAAATAGGATAAATATATTCTTTTGATTCAAACTCTTGATGATTCTAGGATGTTTAGAGCATTAGAAATCATTTACATATGTTTCTATATCATGTATTAAGGATTATAATTAATTTGGGTTGTTAATAAGAAGGTTAGAATGATCAAAAGTTATGCAGCCCGTAGTATAAGAGTTGCAGAAATTTGGGCTGATATATGTGCAATCGATCGATCGACCCGCTACCTTTGATCGATCGACCTCCTCAGAATTGATGTTGTTGTTTATTTTTAATGCTTTTTCTTATCCCAAACCTTTTGTAAATCTTTGGGGATTATTAATTGGCTATAATGGGACTTAGTTAAGATTAGTAAGCCCTAGATAAGAATCGAATTAATGTTATTGGGATTTAATTGATTAGAATTAAGATAATTAAATTGAAAGAAATTTCGGTTGCTAGATGCATGTGTTGGATTCTAATTGGTATGCATGAGGATTAAGGAGAGGTCCAGTAGGGAAAATTTAATAATTCACCTGGGCAGCCTTAGGTTTACAATAGGGTTCAATCCTAGGTGATAGAAGATGTGTTTGTAAGAGATTAGAAACTATCGGTTGTAACCTTAATTAAAGGATAGTTTAATTCGTAGTAATTCGGGAGATAAGATTATATGGACTGGTAGGATATTAGTGATTTCTTACTGAATAAATATATTGAGGAAAAACCTATTTAAACCTTGAGTAATGAGTGAGACTCTGGAATAATTAAATTAAAGAAGTGAAGTCATAATGTTTTAATACGTAGGATTTAAAGAGATATAATGCTACGTATGGAAATTATCTTAGGGTAGTGTGAGTACCTTGTTCATATTATATTTATATAGGTATATGATAATGCCTATTTGATTTATTGATGATTTATGTGTATGACATACCTAGCTTACTTGCTATCGATGGGAGGTTTGCGCATGAGGGTAGTCATATCCTGATGAATCTATGGGATTTTTTATTTGTCGCTCGAGAACTTAGGTCTACGAAAGACTTATCGAGGAGTTGATAAGTCCGCTGACTATGGGAACGTAGGTATGTACATGACCCGTGGGTATGAGAACTATATTCGCCTCTAAATTTTTGTGTTGATGTTTGTGGTTCGAGGATTCCTAACCGAACCATTAGTCCCCTATTCGGCGACCAGCGATACTGGGACATGATAGAAGAGTAATGCATGCACCACAGCTATGACTCAGGGTGCCGTATTATATATGTATATGTATAATGAATGTACATATAGTGGTTAGATCAATCTATTGTGTGATAATTGTAGTTGACGATGAATAGAGAAAAAGAATTTAATTAAGTTAATGAATATTTGTTCTCATAGATTTGAAAAGCTTAATTAATATTAATGAGGAATGTATATTAATGATTATACTACGTATGGTATGGGACATACGGGGTTATGATATGGGATGGAATCGTATTATGGAAACTAGTTAGGAGGAACCATTAACTAGGAGGTTCATAGGAAACGTTAAGCTTACACTCTAGATGAGTGGTGAGAATATCAAGTGAGAGTCTAGATACTAACATGTACATAATAAATGCTTTATTGCACTTGTTAAATACTTGATGTTTTCAAAACTATTTTTACATCGGACTCTGACCCGTTTCCTTGCATATTCCCTTTTCTATTGTACCTTCTATATCAGGTGTCCAGCAGCAGGGACGCCAACCTTAGAGGATTATAACGTGCTATGGAGCTATGGAGTATTGCTTAGACACCTATCTTCATTTGATTCACATTATGTAGTGTTCTTTTATGTAGGGCATGTCGCCCAAAGGAATTCAGTTATCTCTTTTCTGTCTGAGTCATATAGTCTTGTACTCGTGTCACTTTAATACATTTATTATTGTTGGGATTACTATATTGGATAATTATTTGGGAATGTTTATTCCAATTGCATTTAAATTCTTTTGAGTTATCTGTTCAGTTATTATTGTGATAGGATAATATGTGTAGTGTTATTCGTAAACTAAAAATGAATTTTGTTGAAATTAAAATTTGGAAAGTTTTTAACATCAGCTTAATTGGGTATTGGGTGAGTTGTAAATGTTTTCGACAGTGATGCTGAGAATGAGCCAATTGTATATTCTGTTTTAATTTTTTATAGGACTGTCCACCCGTTATTTAATTAGGCGGGGTGTTACAATTATATATATCCAAAATTGTTGTGAAATACCTATCATTTATTTTCGATATTTATACTAAAAATATACCTTTTAAAATAAGTGTCTATGGCTTTGATACCAATCGTTAGCACAGAAATATACCCAAAAGGTGGGTGAATTGGGCATATGGGATTACTGACAATTTAAAAAACTTTATTAACTCAATTTTAATCATTGATTGCAATATAATAAATCTACTTATAAGTAAGCAATCAATCAATAATAAATATATGCAGTTAAGAGAGAGGGAATAATGAGACTTTACATACCGAGATTTTAATGTGGTTCGCCTTTGCTTACGTCCACACTCAAGATGGTACTCGGGAACTTCATTATCTCTAGTTCACTTATGGTGCAACTAAAACCTCAGAAGGAACACAACCTTGCAAGCTGAAACTAATAAGACGTTAAACTCACCTTGCCCTAGTGGTACCCATGCAATAGCCCAAGGACTTTAAATGCCTTGGCAATTCGTAATAATGGAACTATCGGTCGAGAAGATATGATAAACTTTACCCGTTCATGATAACAATAAGATTCATAAACAAAATTTAAAGCCAAGTGGCTTTACTAAAATAATGGAGGAATGAGTTTACATTCTCTCTCTGAAAGATAAGTAAATAAGTATATGGCTCAAGATGGGTTTTGGAGTAAAGCTTTAGCACAAGTGGGTATGGATATTATACCTTTGCTAGAGAGGGTTTGGTATTTGGACTTTTTGGTTCAGGTGGATTTTCTTGAAGCTTTGGTATTTTTGGGTTTAAAACTTTCAAATGTATTTTTTTTTATTTCTCTCTTGAAACTCAAGGGAATGACATATACTTTGGATGACGGAACATTACTTGAAAGGATTGTTGAGACAAGGAATTAATCACATA
Organism: Sambucus nigra; assembly: GCA_949130495.1. Taxonomy (NCBI): domain Eukaryota; kingdom Viridiplantae; phylum Streptophyta; class Magnoliopsida; order Dipsacales; family Adoxaceae; genus Sambucus; species Sambucus nigra. The sequence goes on from OX422207.1 coordinate 704,760,314, forward strand.
AAATTCATGAACCACCAATGGAGACCGTGGGGTTTGAAATGAAAACCCTCTACCACTTAGTATTTAAAAATTTAAGGGTTTATGAAATAACAATTTTTCAATTATAAAATGGGGCATATACCAAATAGTCCCTCAAACTTTTTTTAATACACGATTAGTCCAAGCCTTTTCATTTTGCACCAAAAAGTCCTTCACCATGCCAAAAATACTTTACCACGCCGCTGGTGCGGACCTTTACAGATAAGAGAATAAGGGACTTTTTGGTACAAAATAAAAGGCTTGGACTAAATGTGTATTATAAAATATTTGAGGGACTTTTTTGGTATTTGATCCTTATAAAATCTCTTATTAAATCCGTAGAAATTATCCAATTTACTTACATAAATTAAATTTCTAGATCTCATGTTTTAATTTTACAACAAAAAAACTTTTTTTAAATTAAATCCAAAACTTGAGATCTCAATGTAATCTACACCTTAAAATTAATTACCCTAATTAAATTCAATTTAGAAAAGAATAAAGTAACGCATTTTTTTCCAAAATAAGGTGCGATAGACCGAAATCAAAACAATAAATCATGTTGTTCACAAAATTGGATGTTCCTAATTATCCAATTAATCAGCACATGAAACCATGCAATAAAATATAATGATGAGATATGCAAATAAATAAATAGTTGCACATTGAAATAAAAGGATAAAAATGCCTCTTTCCATCAAGGCGTAAAATTCTTGCTTGAGTAGACTCCTTGAAGAATGAGAACTATTTGATGAAGAGTCCAAGTTGGTGAAGAAATTTTAAGAAATTTCCTTATTGAAAACAAGCTATAACAAACATAATCCAAGCAAAAATTTGCCCACCACTCTCTCTATCATGGCAAACCCGCGGGTGCCCTCCTTCCAGCAACCTTTAAACACTCCATAAAAAAACCTTCGTTCTTGATCAAAATTAATCGGGAACCATGGATCATCCACCAAAATAAAAACCCGATGTTGAATATAAAATTATATCATCTAATGATTACACCCCCTCAAAAACACCTCTAAATATATCAATTATGTGCAATAGTTAAAAACCCTAATTATTACAACCAAATCGAATCTAGGAGAAATTTCACTATGAGATAAACCATCGTAGGATCCATTCACATAAATAAACATTTACATGACCATGATCGAAAGGATATAAACATTTAAATCCTATCAAACCATGTTAGTAAATAAACATATTCAACCAAGCATGTATTTCTAACATGAAAACCTTGGATTTAAACTCGTGGACAACATAGGTTCTTCCTAAAACATGATCATTATACAATATGGACTTTGATACCAAATTGTTGGGGATCGATATATGTGAAAGAAAATTTTCAGTCCTAGAATATTCTAATGATTATCACTAGGGAGAACAAAAACCAAAAACTAGGTTTGAAAATCAGACACATGATTAAGAATACAGTACCTTTGTGGATCTTGTTGCAATCTGATATGGAGAAAGATATTTGTTGGTGATGAAGGGATTCCTTCTTTTGGTCCTCCAAAATATTAATAAAAAAACTGTTAAATGCTGGGATTTTATAGTATGTGATCCACCCAAACCAAGGTAGGTGTGTAGGCACCTTTGAAGAAGAAAACTCTTAGTTATGAGTGGCATATGGTCCACTCTATCTACGCCTCTTTAGAAAAATTTGAATAATATTTTCTCTCCCCACTATCAAACCCTGATAATACATAATGCAATTCAAAACACTAACTTAAACCAATATATATTAGTTTAAGTGGTGGGCTTGGGCCAAACTCGATTTTTTGAGAATCTGCTCTTAACTACTTAGGCATATGGACAATGCTAGGGACCAAAGATAGATTAATAAATTAGATTCCAAATAAATACTAGGAAATCTCAAATTAAAAATCCCATAATTTATTTAAATTCTTTATTTAATCATATTTAATTCCACTAAGTAATTATAACTGCACTTTAACTTAATTGTCTGAAAAATCACTTGAATATAATGAGGTCCTATTTGTAAAGTTGATTATAGTACATAATATGATTCCTCGCTGTGACACCCCACCCAATTAAATATAGGGTGATCAATCCTTTACCAATTTAAAACAGAATGTTCAATTGGCTCATTCTTAGCAACATTGTCGAAAAACTTATAAACATATTAATCACCTAATATAGAATTAAGCTAGGCGTCAAAACATTTTCCTTATTAAATATAACCAAATAAAACCATTTCTCAATTTAATTATTAAAATATAAACCATTCATCATACACAAGAATATACTAAATACTGAACATGAATCAAATACTGAAATAAATAAGACAGGGTAAAACCTCCCAGTTCAAAACTCCAGTTCACATACTCATAGTAAAATTCCATCCAACTAAAAGAACTGTAAAGTAAACAGAATAATAACTCTGATAAAAACAGGAATGGGCGACACATGCCCCAACTAAGATGTCTAGATAAAACTGAATGGAAATGATGGATGCGTCTAATGCAAGGACCTACATCTTCCACAACAGTTGCAGCACGTAAAGCAATCCAAATCTCTAGTTCTAGTATCCTTGTGGTTGAGCACCTGATATAATACTTATATATAAAAAAAGAGAGAAGAGATGCAAGGTACGGGTCATATTCCGATGTTTTAAAAATATTTAGCAAGAATTTAAAACTGCACTAAAGCAAGTATTATACGCGTGTTAGTTATCGAACTCTCACATGAGATTCTCACCTCTCATCTATTGTGCATGCCTAACGTATATCTACTTCCCCCTAGTCATGCTACCCAGTCTCACTAGTCTGAAGCCATTCTAATACTAACTATACTCACTAGTAGTATTCTCGTATCGCCTATACAATACTCTCTTGAATTAGCCTATTCTGAATAGCTAATTAACATGTTTCTCAATTTTCATAATAAATCCGTTCTACGTTAAGATTTATTTTATATATCAATATTCTTATATCTACTAGTTTCATCAAGTAGAAAAATTTCCCAAGTATACTTATATATATACAGTCACACCATCCCTATATATATATATATTCACTAGTCCTGCGCCCTTAGGTTAAGACCACTAGGCGCAAAGAATTTATTATTATTTCCATATCTACTAGTTTCACACAGTAGAAATATTCACAAGTTCATATATATATATATATATATAGTCACATCATCCCTATACATATATATACAAATCCTGCACCCCCGGGCTAACACCCATTAGCGCACCTAACCATAATAATCCTGCACCCCCGGGCTAACACCCATTAGTGCACTTAACAAAAAGATTCTTGTACCCCCCAGGTTATCGCCCCTTAGTACACTTAACAATTGGGTTATCACCCATTAGCACACTTAACAATAATATCCTTTTACCCACTGGTTATCACCCATTAGTACACTTAACAATAGAATTCTTGCACCCTCGAGTTATCACTCATTAGTGCACCTAGCAAACAGATTCTTGCACCCTCGGGTTATCACCCATTAGTGCGCTAAACAATAATATCACATAATAGGCATACACACATCCTATTAGAATTCAGAGGTATTTTCCCAACCTAATTATATACTTCTCATATGTATTTTATTCTCATCACTACGTATAGTATAAATATTTGGATTACTATCTCTCTCGTAATCTCCAAGGTACATTCTCTATACCGAATCATTAAAGTATTAATTCTAACATACTTTCCCGAAATTTTTTCCTATTTAAATTTACTATCTGGCAGTTTCTCTCACTCCAATAAACCGATAAACTCAAAACTAGACTCTAAGAAAATTCCCAAAACTTTACCTTGTCGCTCGAACCAGATGGCAACGTCGTTTAAATGACTACCACGTGTCGCTTGAGCAACTTCACGCGAGATGTCTATCTCGCTCGAACGACTTCTCGCGAGATGTCAGTCTCGCTCGAACGACCTATGCGCGACATCGCGCGATGCGCACTGTCTCGTCATCCTGCCCAGAACTTCTGCATTTCCACCATTTTTAACACTAAAAACCTCTAAAGATTTTCCTCCCATCGTCTCATCATCAAACCCAAACAACAACACTGGTATATACAACAATTCTAACACCTTAGGATCAATAATTTATCATCAATCAACATGAATATATGAAATCCTCAAATTAATTCATAAGAACCCTAGTTTCCAAATTTTCAATTAAAAAACCTAATCAATCCAGATTCGTTCATCAATATATAATCCAATTTCGTGATTAATTATCTACATACATGAAGGAAATTAAACTACGAATTAAACCAGTCCTTAATCGTAATTTAAATCTCCAATTGTCACCCAATTCACATGTAAATCATGATTCATTTCACCTACACTAACTTGAGCATGATTATTCCTAAAAGAAAGCAAGTAATAAACACTTGCCTCAAATATGATGATCTGATATGCTGGTGATGTTGGTATAGATGCGTTCCTCTCTTCGCGATCTAGACTTTGGTGGGATTTGTAGTGTGAGAGCTTGAGTTTTGTGCCAAGGATACAAATGGCTTCCTTCCTCTTCCTCTGTGGTTCTCTATCCCTCTCTCTTTAGGTTTAGAACTAATAACTCCCCTCTCCCCCATGAACTCTTAATTTTATTTAATTAATTTTCATCATTAATTAAACTCTCAAAAATCAAAAATTACAAACTACCCCTACGGGGTGCCGATCTGGCCTAAAATATTTTGGAGTCCAAATAAAATACCCGGGTAGTGTTTTCTGACTATCTCAACCCTCACGGACTCAACGGCGCACTCGAAATGACCATACAAGTTAATAAAAAATAAATTTTATTTTTTTATCCCAATCAATTAGTCCCGACACGACTCACAGGCGTGTCAGACTAAAATTACCAAATTGTATTGTTACTCACTCTAGACAATTTATCAAAGTGTACATTTACATATTACATATAACACAGAAATATTAAACTAATAAGTATTAACCCTTGTCACGCTAGTTAATAATTATTTTAACCCGGATTAATTAACAATTAATTTCTCGGATTATAATTTAATTAATCCTACAATAATAATTAATCACATAATTATTAAATCATCAATAATACGGGGTATCACCCAATCTGCAGAGATTGATATTCAATTAAATGGAATCTTTACCATAATAGTCAGAGTAACAATCATGCTAGCATTCTAATCCTCCTAATTCTAAGGATTAAGAATCCATGCACCATTTTCAAATGGTGTGATATTACCTAAATCTAATCAAGACACGCCTAGACTTAAATCTCATGGTTATCCATATTCATTACATTTTGGGATGTACCGAACACAATCCTCATTTGAACTATCATACAAGTTCTCTAACCATCAGATGAGGTCCCATAGCGTGAGATGAGTTGCTTGGATTTTATCAAAACCATTCTGATAGGTTGTCAACTCCCCATATAGATTTTGAATTGCTCATTATTGCTAGAACCAGAATTATAATATCCTATGATCAAGTCAAATCCAACTCACTGAAATTTCAACTAAGTACCATTAATCGACATATATAGAACAATATATCTAAAAGCATGAAGATAAAGCATTCTGACAATCATGATTTTAATTTCAAAATGAATAAGATAATCCTTTATTAATAAATAAAATATCTTTGCATGGTTTTAAGAAATAATGGCATACTCAATTCCCATCGACCACCATTTTTATACACCATCTACAATGGCCAATTGAGAAACATTGAAGGACCTTTCGTGCTTTGGTTCAACCCATAAATTTTGGGTAATTCTTAATCGTGAATCTAGATATTTTTTAACATCTTCATTTGCCCCAAATTATGGTATAAACACAAATTTTTGGACCCCTTATCTTCTGAAATTATTGGATGATTTGCCGACCCCCAGAGTTCTAATTTGTTATTGCAAAATTGTAGTGGAAAATCGGGAGGATCGTCATTAAACTTGTTCCATAAATACATAAATTTTTTACACCCTTAAGTTTTGTTTCAACACATAATTCATAGGAGGCAAAACCATGAGATTTTGTGCCCTTTTTTTGGTACTCCTTTTCATTATAACAAAGTGTTCTGGTAAAGTTTGATCTGCAATGGGAATGACTCATTTTGTCATATCAACAGCTTGAGCCTCCCTAGCAACAAAGCCAAAATATGTTAGCAGGAAATTTCATTTGTAAAAGGACATGGTATCATTGACACAAAAATTTGGGTTCATAAGAGATCGATGGCTTGACCGCCCCTATTGCATATAAGAAGTGTATGTGCTTCACACTATATGTAGAGTGGTGTACATTGCGACAGATTTTGTTGAAAATAATATGGTTGACGAAATGGAAGTAGGTGTAAAGTTGTTTGTGTTGGGGTGATTTATTATTAAGTAAATCAACTTGGGTTTAGTGGATAGCAGAGTAGGCATCTTAAAATGAAGTGATGGGATGAGGGTCCTCGAGGTACTCTAGGAATGGCAATCTAGGCATGTCAAAGATAAATGATACGGTTTCAGGGAAAATGATAATTTTCACATACCTAAAGTAGGAAACTATAAACTACCCACCAACCCTAGCATAAAAATAAACATCCAACCATATATGTCACACCCCGATGTTTTTAATGGAATCATATGGTTTAGAATTAAATTTTGAACCAACGGTCTGGTAACACCACCATGTTTCGTTTTCAGTTCAAAACATCAAGTCACGAGTAATAAATGCATGAGGGGAAAAATAAACAAAATTGTTACACTAAAATGGGAAAATCTTAAAAACTGAATATTATTACAAATTCGAATCCCAACACAGCCAAAAAATACAACAAATCCACGACATATTTAAAAATCTAAGGGAAATATAACTCGGTTTCAAGAAATTTCCAACTAAATTTTGTACACTGATAAAGAACTAATTAAAGTAAAGAATGAACTAAAGAAAGACAATCCATGATGAGACTTCTAAACAAGCTAAAAAATAACATCAAATATATTCCTGTAAGGGTTCTCTCGTTACATTTATTTCAATAATCATTAAATCAAAGAATCTAAGAAGCAAAGTCATAACTTAGGTAAGGAAAACATATTATGAGTACAACTCACAATATTTATAAAAATATTGTATTGCTTACGCGTTTAGGAAAGTAATTTTTACAAAAGGTTGATTCATTAATTTTTCTAAAGTTGGAGTTTTTTATAATCAACAAAAGATATTTACCATTAGTGAGGCAAGTCTAACCTGCAAGAACAATGTTAGCATGTCCCAATCTCCTCCATAATACAGAATAATATAACAATAATGGCAATAATAAAAATCACACCCAATAAATTGAAACATTATTATAGAGGTGTTATTCACCTTTTCTGGGAAATACCCGAACATGAAAAAGCTTCATGACAACACATAAAAATACAAAAAAAAATTAACTTATCCAATTTTAGGGTAGTATATAATAAGTTTTGGACAAGTACAAAACACAAAAGTTATTTGTAAAGAAATTTGAATTACAAATACAGAAGGGCACAAAGTCATTTTTAGTTTTTTCTATTTTTAGAGTAACAAACTACACCAAATTTAAGAGATGCTAAAAAATATAATAGCAAAAAAAAACATTTTTTAGTCTCTAAATGACATTGTTGCCAAAATGTAAAACACGAAATATGCTCGGTATCAGATATTACTTATATGACCGAAATAAATCCCGATATTAATTCTAATATTTAATTAATATACATAATTACATTAACTTGTCTATCTTTGTAAATTCCCCATCACTTCGCGATATATAGATACCCCTATGCTCACCTCATACCTAAGCCACTTCTGCGGGGTTCCCTCATTATGTCACGAAGGTAACGTACCAAGTGTTTCTTGCCCCGAATAGCTACGACATATGAGTTAAAATAAAATAGCATTCATAACATCAACGTCGCATTGTTTACATCAAAATAAACTCACTATTCAAGTATAAACAATAGAAAAATATGGCACAACACCTAATCCACAACACTTATTAGTTATTTTCTCTATAGGACATGCGTGATCTACTTCTGCAAGCCTAGAAAGTTAGTTTCTTTATAGGTATGAGAATTTCAAATAATTCAATGGGGTGTGGAGATGGCTTGAAATTTAGTATCATAATATTTTATTTTATTTTATTTATGATTATAAATTTTTTAATTTTAAAATTTAAAAGATAATCCAACTACTAAAAATATTATGTCTCAAAGTTACAATAACAGACAATTATTTTAAGCAATCTATGACAAAGACCAACTCAATGTAATATTTGCAAACCTAAACCTAAAATAACATTATATTAACCATGAACAAGTTATTAAAAATGAGAAAACACAAATAAATCATTTTTTTCTCAACTATTCCCATTTTAATTTTTCTTTCTTTTTAGCAAAAAATAATCTAACTACATAAAAGTAATAAAACTTTGATATTTTTCATAAAATCATAAAACAACCCAAATTTTGAATTTAAATAAATCTAAAAATTAAAAATCATATATGATGAAATTTTAACAAATAACAATTCATAATAATGCATAAGGTCATAGAAAACTCAAAAGGAGACAAATAAACTAAAACTTGTGCATCTAAAAAGAAGAAATAATCTGACTCGAAATTGGGTGTTTTCCATAAACTATAAAACATCCTTTAATTTCATTATAACTACAAATTATAAATCATATATAATGCAATTTTAACATATAACAATTCACAAGAATTCATAATGTCGACGCGTAAAATTGGATCTACTAGTGTAGTTCATGCCATCAAAGCTATACCCAGCACTTGAAAGAATAAAAATAATATAAAGTAGATATAAAGAGAGAACCATACAAGGTTTAAAGTGTTTTCACTATAAAATGAGCCTACATCTAATTTTCTTTTCTTTTTTTACGGGAGGGGTAGGGGGGGGGGGGGGGGGGGGGGGTTGTTACCCTCATTATATATAAGTTTACAAATACATGATTTAGCCTTCCAGGAACATAAATAGAGATTAATAGGCTGAAATGGAGAAATTACATACTTCTTTGTATATAAGGTTGTTGCCTTATAGTACAATGTTGTAAGACGTTGTGGCTATGTCTTCTAGGGGTGCCGGAGTAGGTGACCGGAGATGCACTTTGGTCTAAAGAGAAGATAGAGATATGTTTGGTAGAGTTTGGTTATTCTGAAGTTTCCCACTAAATGAGAATGGTCTCCTCTATTAATAGTATTTGGTTGGTATCCCATGTGCACTATTCACATTCTTATGTACAAGAAGGAATCTTTTTAAAATGTTGACAATTGGCATTCCTTAGGCTAAGGTCTAAACTTCATGGCCTATTGTGTAGGTTCCAATCTAAGGTGTAAAGCTTGCGGCCATATGTGACACCCCACCTATTTAAATATCGGGTGATCAGTACTTCATAAAAATAAAACAGGAACCTCATCTGGATCATTCTTAACATTACTGTCGAAAACCCTTTTAAATTACTAACCACATATGTATTAAATAAAATGGTGTCAAATTTTATATTTCATTAAATAAAAACATGCAAAAAATAAATACAATCATTAAACCATCCACGCAGTAGAAATATAAATCCATCACAAGATAAATACTGAATAAAATAATATCGAATAAATCATCGGTTTCAAATACAAAAGTCCAACTAAAATTCTATTGAAATAAACTGAGTCCACAAATACAAAGTCTGATAAACTGAATAAAATAAATAGCTGAAGGGGCGACATGCCCAAATGGAATAATTGAACCACATCCTACTCTAGGAATGAAGTGACTAGAGAGTTTAATCCAAATCGTGCAAGCATCTACAATTGTTGTAGCTACGCATCCCTGGAATATATATTAATCTCGGTGTCCCTGTGGCTAGACACCTAAAATGTTTTGAAAATATTTTGCAATACGGGTCAGAGCCCAAAGTATTTTGAAAACATTTAGCAAGTAGTTATCACATTTTAAATACATTTATTGATTACACATGTTAGTCCGCGTACACTCAGTTGAGTTTCTCAGCTCTCATGTATAGTGCACACCTAACGTCTCCTACCTAGCTATGCTACCAATACCAATTAGGTCTCATCAATAACTAACTAACCGTATCCGGTTTAGGTCACCCATATCTCCCATAAAGTACGCTATAGTATACCCTTAATTTTCATTAAGTCCTTCGTTAAATTTCTCTTTTAACTCCCCCGTACCGCACATATAGTACGCTATCGTAATACTAATAATTAATATTACTCGTATGTTACAATTGAACCATTTCCTTAACATTTCAAAGATGTTATCATTAAACCATTTCATTAAGTTGTGCTACTTAATTCATCTTTAGATATACACTATCTAGCTTTACTACTATAACACACTAAGTAGATTATCTCATAACTTAGTCACTTTTAGATATACCCTATATGTCCTTCCTATACTATACACAAGTAGGATAAATTAATCAAGTATATATATTTGTCACACTGTATATACATAAATAAAGCATCTCCTAGACTAGCCATCGCGATGCACACTTGCATACTCTGCTATCAAGTTTATGTACCTCTCGTACCAAATCAAGGACTACCGGTTCAAATATCACCCTCGACTATTATTCTCTACCCGAAGGGCCCATAGTTACCCCTCAAGTTAATTCAGTGGTTATTACACTCATACCCTACTGGTTACATCCTTAGGTCATGGTCTACTCTTCCCGAAGTCCAAATTTTAAATTCCCGATTTGTAGTTCACTCGATTTACTCACGTCAGTTTATAGTTTCAATATTACCCACGTTAAGATCTAACCAAGTCTTAAACATATACCTACTAACTTCCTCTAATTTTTTAATTAATTACAGGATTAACCCCCAAGTTCCCCATAATTCATATCAAGAGGAAATATCATTTAAAAGGAAAAATTGGCCAAATTTGGGCAGCCGAATCGATTCGCCCAGGAGGCCGAATAGATTTGCCTGCCGAATTGATTCTACTTTGAGCCAAATTGATTCAAAAAGTAGTAGGTATCTTCTTCCTCACGTTTTTACGATTTTTCACCCTTTTAACTTTCTCAAATCTTCATGAAACTTTACCAAATTTCAAACCAACATAAGTAATCATTATATGAGTGTATAGGAATGATTTTCAATGTAAATCTAATATATATTCATAATGAATTCAATTCAAGAACTGATTTTCTTCTAAAACTCATAAAACCCTAGTTATTTGTGTTCTCCATGCATTTTCTTCACTATATCCAAAATTATTTTATGTTCTTCATCACATAACCTTTGATTTCTGACTTCTCATATGAATGATTAAATCTACATGCGAATCCTTCCCCAAATCATGTATTTAAATCATCAAGACCTCAAGATTCAATTTAAACCATCAAATAGAAGACCTAACACTACATGGGTATTATAACTCTTCAAAAAAATTGTAATAAACACTTGCCTCTTTAATTATAGGTCTGATTTTGTTGTGGGGTGGTGTGGTTGTTCTTCCCTTGCTCTGATTTTGATTATATCACGTTCGGGGTGTAAATTGGTGTAGAAAGTTTAGGTTTTCTACACTCCTCCTCCGCCTATGGCCTAAAATTCAAAGGAGCGGTGGGTATCTCACCCTCTTCTAGCTCACTCTCCATCTAGAAGGAAAATAATTAAGCTAAAATATGCCTAAATAGATAATTTTATTTCTATAATAGGGTGGATGTAAGAATTTGTTGTGATGGAATAATTGAGAGCAACACAATGCAGTTATTGTAACACAGTGTATAATAAACTGAAGCAAAAAAATATCATAGTACTGAAAGGTATACTAGAGTCTGATGATACTTCAATGAAATTTATTATGATTCGTAATTGGATATGTTATTTGTCGAGTTACGAGATAAGGGTAAGGAATATAACAGGATAACCCATATATTATCGGTTATAGGGGATTCAAATGTGTAGCAATACAGTAGGAGTGGCAATTTTTGACACGACACGATAACACGACACGATAACCCGACACGAACTCGACACGAAGTTAGCGGGTTAGGGTTGACGATTTCTTGACACGAACTCGAATATGACACGACCCGCCAACACGAATAATATACGGGTTGGGTTAGTGTCAAACACGTATAACTCGAAAATTACACTAATAGACCCGTTTAACTCGTATTTTATGGAGAATACATTAGATAATTTATGTATCTTGATAGGTATTCTATAAAATTCATGGAGAATCGGATGATAAATTATTTATGTGTTGCAAGAAGTTGAAATTAATTAAATTTAAGTTATTATAGGCCTATGATTGGTATGATTGGTTAAGAGAGAAGAAAAAAATTATTTTATATTTTACTTAATGGGTTATGCGGGTTAACCCGAACACGACATGATAATAAACAGGTCGGGTTAGTGTTTGCTCATCTGACATGATTAGTTAAATGGGTCGGGTTAGGGTTGACTAATACTTAACACAAACACGACATGACACGACCCGAACAAGATACGACGCACACGAATTGCCACCCCTACAATACAGTTATAATAGCGCCCAAAACCTTTGGATAGTCAACTAAAATAATTGGGAAATAATAAAATGGCTTGGCACACATAGCTAGAGTGTCACTCATAGGTATGTAGCAAATAAAAACTAGGCACTCAACATTTGAGTCTTATAGGCCAAATAGAATTTAGGAGTATAGTGGAGTCTAATCCATAAATCCTAAGGTAAGACACTTAGGGTTTCACTAATAAGGGTTAAAAGTTGCAGGCGTTTACTTCAATCTGGGTTTAATAGGATGTAGGGTTAAACCCATTTAAGGGTTTAATTAAATTAAGTATTTTTACTGAAATCATAAGTTGAAAAGGTTTATCAGGTTTAGGGAATAACTTGGATAAAGATTGAATCAATATTCATGATAAATAGTGAACTGCACAAAGGAATTCATAAATGAGAACATGAGTTCAGGGACTATCACATAGTGATATAAACAATGCAGTAATTTCAAAGGCATAAGCTCGAATTTAATAGTGAAATAGAATCACCTAATTTTAAACAAGATGTGTAGGGTTCTGATTGTTAATTTTTCGAGAATAAGTCGGGTGTTCTAAAACTAGGGATAACTTAAGTAGGTGGTATAGGTTTAAAAGTACGGTTATAACGTGCAGGTAAGTGGAATTTAATGAAATTTTTAGTGTAGAAATAACTGTTAGGGTCAAATGTATAGTTTTAGAAAATTTAAAGATGAAATTTTTTCTTTAGTTTTCATTCGAATTCGAGTTTGGTGGAAACAGACAAATTGGCTTTTTTTTAACCTAAGGAAGTGGGATGACAATTATATTCAACACAAGTAGATGAAAGAAGCGCAATCACCAAGGAAATTAAATAAGGTAAAATGCCAATCACACAACACCATATGTATGTGGTTCAGCAAGAATGCCTACGTCAACGGTGGTGCAATCAATATTATTTCTATATACTCCGGGGAGCGTTTATAAAGAATATAGTGTGTGTCCATTGCCCCGGGCTTAGGGTTTATTATATACATGTATGTCCTCGAGGATTGGGGACGTTGGACTCCCCCACGTCCACCATCTTCTCCTGGAATCTCTCAATATGAGAACCTGGGAGGAGACTGAGTCGTAATTCTATTTGGTTGAGGCGAGGGTCCCAGATTTTGGGCCGTTTTTATTAGGCTACTCATCCGGGCCCATAATGGTAAATTCGGATACCCATAATTTCCCCTAAAGTTCTTGGGACACAATTTGGGCTCAATAATTTTAAATGATTTTCCATGATAGCACTTTTGTGAATCGTGTAACTCTCCCCAAAGTCGAGAACTGATTTAGGTGGCAGTTACTTCGTGTCATGTGCGCGATGATTGGGATCATTTAAAAGCTATTTGGAGAAGCATTCCATAGTTTTCATTTCAAATTTCTTTGTGTTCACTCATCTTCTGTGAGTTTCAGCTCTTGTGTCTTCTTCTCTGGGCCTTCGTTTTCTTCGCTTTCACTCTCTCTCGTCATCTGGGCTTGTGATCTTTCATCTCATAAGTCCTCTTTGCTCTTTCTTTGTGCTTTCTTTGTTGAGTATTCTCTGAATTTGCTATTTTAGGGTATACAAATGTCAAAGATAGGCAATAGATTAGTGTCTGAGTTTAAGAAGTTCTATAATATCCCAGAATGGGTAGAGGTTGAGTGTTCCTCTCTCCCTAAGAATGTTAGAGCGATAGAGGGTGCTCATTGGATTCATGTCTTGTTTCTTTCTCAAGGGGGCTTACTTTTCCTCCAAATAATTTATTCATTCATTTCTTTGGTTATTTCAACATTGTCCTTGCATAGTATTCGCCCAACGTATGGAAGATAATTAATGCTTTATATAGAATAAATCAACTTTATGGCACTAAATTAGGACTCGCCAAAGTTTTCTTTTGTTATTCCTTCTCTCGAACTAACTCCGGTCTTCTTTACCTCAAGGCCAGGAGTCCTGATAGGGTATTGGTAGTAAATTTACCTCATTCCCACAAGGACTACTGGCAAGATGGCTTTCTTGCTAGGAATGGGCAGTTCTCCCCCCATACTGAGGAGTCGAGGTCTGATAGATTCACTGTCCCCTTTTATGGGGAAGAGTACATAAGTAGTCTTTGCTCTACCCTTTATATCTCTTTGTTAATGTGTGATTTTTTTTACACTATCCTGTTTGCTTTTCAGTGAGGATAAAGAACTTGGAACCTGCCCTCAGTGAGGTTCGAACTTTCGAGCTGATTAAAGCTTGGAATATCAGGGAACCTTTGGCTGACGGTGAACATCCCCAATCTTCTACTTTCCTGCTAGAGCATAAGAACATTGGGTCCAGTTTTATTGCAAGGCCTTTGGATAGCATTCCTGAATTTGATACTTCTGAAGAATCTTCTGAAGAAGCTGTTGTCAATCCCATTTAGTTGGATAAGGAAGAGAGTAGTTCAGAGAGTGATATCAGAGGAGGTGCTGAAGGTGGTTCTGGCAAGGAGAGCTCCAGCAGTGATAGTTCTTCTAGCTCAGAAGAGGTTTCTGAAGCCCAAGAACCTTCGATTACATCCATCAGCTCTAAAAAGGAAATGGTTCCACCAAGAAAAAACTTGATCCGTGATGATGATGATGATGTGGTTCTCGCTCAAAGGTCGAAGAACCAAAAGTCCTGCAGTGGGGCTATTGCCACTGGTTCTCGATCTTCTGCTCACGATCAGGAGAAGAAGAGAAAAGAAGGAGAGCAGGTAAGAGAGATAGAGAGGAATAGGGAAGAGGAGATGAAGAGGGTAGAGAAGGAGAAGGAAAGGTAGGAGGAGAGGAGAAAAATGGAAGCGATAATGAAGGTTGGGCAGGCCTTGATGCCTGTGTTCGCATTTCTAGAGGGGGCATCAGTTGCCACTTCTCCTCAACTGGCTCCTACCCTGCTCGAGAGAGCAGTCCTTCCTACTAATCATTAAAGGGCGATGGGGACTGACCAGTTAAACTTGCAAGAGAGTCAGAGGCTAGACTTCGTAAGTCTGTTTCTCTTTTCTAATGCTCGTCAAATTCAGTCTGTTTCCTTATTCTAATATCTTCTTTTACTTGCAGTTTGTGATTGATTTTTTTGTGCTCTATCATTATCTTGACGAGCTGATCAATAAGAATGGTGAGATGGATAAGCAGAATGCTGCTTTGAAAGTGAAGAGTATCAAGATCGAGGTTAGCTTAAAGGTCATTGATGCTGCCCAGACGTCCTTTGACCTGGCCCTTATCAAAGCCAATCGAGAGAGGGAGGCAGTGGTTAAAGAACTGAGCAAACTGCAGCAGGCCTATGATTTGGTCTGCTCGAGCAAGCTGGCAGTAGTGGAAGAGAACAAGATGTTGACCGAGAAGATAAAGGAGAAGGATAAGAAGTCTGAGGCAGCCACCATTAAGGAAGACTCATATAACTACGGGTAGGATACATCAACCGTATAAACTTCAAGAAGGTCTAGAACAAGGCCCTCTTGGCTATCGGAGTTGATGTTGCCTCTCCCTTGTTTGATGAGCACGATCCAGGCCCAAAACCTATTGTGGATGAAGCTCCTGCCCCAACTGTTAAAGGTGTTGACATTGCTTCCCAGTCAGTTCCTGTTGATGCCCTTTCTGCTCAGGTGATAGAAGTTGTCCCTACCAAGGGAGATGCTCCTACTGCTGCTGATAAAGGGAAGTATCCAGCTTCTTCTGAATAACCTGAGGTCCCCAGCTAATCTATCCTTAGGATTGCTTTTGTATTTTTTATTGTAATTTTCCTTTCTATTTCTCAATGTACTCTGACCCTTTTATGTATTAATGAAATTAAAAGGTTTCTTCCCTCAGTGTACTGATTCATTTTATCCTTTACTGCTCTTTTATAGCCTGTAGTTGATTGATGTAGATGACTATATACCAGCCACTTCGTAATTGGGAAGAATGCTTGGTCCTCATGTAAGTCTCGAAGTTTGCCATACCTTCATAAGAATTTGCAAATCATTGCGATTGAGGAATAAGCATTTCATAGAGCAGATTGAGCTCATTATTAAACTGAAAGACAGGCTTCAGGAGATGGAAGAAGTTGGAGCTTCTGTTCAAGAGGAGGTGAATACTCTGAGAGCAAGACTCCTCGACGCTACTGAGATCAACCAAGTTGGAGAAATTCTGCAACAGGAAAATGAGTCTTTAAGGAGGGAAGTGTTGCTCCTCAGGGAGCATGCGCCGAGCACTTCACCTCACATTTTAAGGGGTTCCTCCTCATCACGAGCTAGCGCAGTGCCGAGCAACATTCCTTCGGTGATACGAGGTTCTGCCCTATAGACCATTTCGCGAGCTGGTACAAATACAAGAAGCCTAGCTAGGGAAATGGATGAGCTTCGTGAAGATATTCGTCAAGCATAAGTTATTGTTGCTGGGCTTTAGAGGGATGTCACACGGCTGAGGCATCTGTTCAAGAGAGGACCTCGACAAGTATGGGCTGACGGTTATGACCAAGGTTAGGTGGATGCTCTGACGTGGCTGACAGAGTTTCAAGAGCTCGCTTTTATCAGGGGATGGTTGAGTGCCCTAAGGGAGTGACAAGTTCTAAGGAACTCAATACTCTGGTATCGTCATGAGATTTCCCCTTCTACTTTAAGGCATAACCCCTTCAGGAGGGATGATTAGTGGATCCCCATCGATGCCATCCCTCGGCAGCTATTAGAGTCAGATGTGAATGAGGTCAAGGAGTAATTAGCTCCTCATCTGGATGAAGATCGAAGAGCACAGGTGGCTGATTATCTTGTTCAGAGGCCTCAGACTCATTAAGATTTTACCAGTTGTAACGCTTTACACATATGTAATGAATAAATGTAGTATTGGTGCTTGGGCGATCTCGTCGATTATACACGGGTTGTCCATTCTTGTTGTGACTAAGTAATATAAAATTTATGTTTTCGACGAACTCGCCGACTAAACAAGGGTTCCATAGTTTTGCATCACTTATTCTTTGTTTAATAATCTTGGGCCTCTCTTTGTCGACTATATTGGTAGGTTTGCATTATCGAGTAAGTGTCCTTCCAGTCCAGTATGCTTATGAGATACCATTCTGCCTTACTTTACCTTTTAGGTCGTGTCGTCACACTCCCTTAGGCCTAAGTGTGGCATTTGGCGAGGATGCACCTGGTGTTTGGATGCTCTATCCGATCAGGGTTTTGCTAACCAAACATTATTTGGCGACCAGTTTAACATGGCCGAATTGCCTAAAGATCTCCTGTAGGGCTTCATATATAGCCAGGGGCAATGCTAAGAGGTTGTTCGTGCTTCATAATGAAAACCTGAGGAAGGTGTTTTCCCTGATATTGTGTATTGAGTAGTGTGCCTATCACTTGGAAAGGGTGTGCAAGTTATAAAGTTCATATATTAGTTAACTAACACCTCCTATAATGCAATTGCCAAACAACTTTCATTAATCACAAGTAAATGAGTTGCCATTTTCATAAATCTGGTAAAAAAGCGAAAGAAAAAACTAAAAATAGAATTTTTTAAGATTTGTCGCATTCCATGCTCGGGGTATCTCTCTGCCCTCCAGTGTTTCTAAGTGATAGGCTCCTTGCAAGTCATATCTTATTATCTTGAATGGACCTTCCTAGTTTGGTCCCAACTTGCCATCTGATGGTTTTACCGCTGCCAAGGACTTTCATTAGGACATAATCACCAAATTGGAATGCCCTTGGATTGACCCTATTGTTATAGTGTTTTGCGAGTTCTTGCTGATAGCTCGCTAATTTCACTAAGGCAAGTTCTCTGCATTCATCGGCTAGGTCGAGTTCAGCGAGCAATACTCCATCATTCTGGCACTGGTCGATAAGGGTGGACCTCATAGTTGGTAGGCCTTCTTCTAATGGGATAACTTCTTTCATTCCATATGTTAGTTAGAATGGGGTTTCCCTTGTTGCCCGATATGGGGTAGTGCGGTAAGCCCACAGAATATGTGGTAGTTCGTTCACCCATGCGCCTTTGTCTCGCTCTAATCATTTTTTTAACCCATCGATCATTGTCTTGTTGGAAGCTTCTGCTTAACCGTTGCTCTGAGGATACGCCACCGAGCTAAAATAGTGCCTGATCCCGTGCTCATTACAGAAGCTTTGGAAAGGGCCACTTTCGAACTGTGTTCCGTTGTCAGTGACGATGGTTCTGGGGATTCCAAAATGGTTAATTATATTTTTCCATATGAATCTCATCATATCTACATATAGGATGTTTTCCAGTGGCTCCGGCTCGATCCATTTGGTGAAGTAACCTGTCATGACCAACAGATACTTATGGTTGTCGGCGGCAGTAGGAAGTGGTCCTACGATGTCCATTCCCCATTGGGCGTAGGTCCAGGGGCTTGTGAATCATCTTAGGTCGCTGGTAGGTTGGTGAACCATAGGGGCATGTAGTTGACATTTCTATCACTTGCGAGTGTACACTGCTGAATCTTTTTGCATATATGGACACCAGTATCCTTCCTTCATAGCTCAAAAATCTAGTGATTTTCCTCTAATATGGCTCCCACAGATTCCTTCGTGGAGCTCGTGTAGAATCTTTTCGACATCCCTCGGGTGAACACATTGTAGGTAAGGGCTGGAGAATGATCTCTTATACAGCTTGCCCTCAGGAGATAAGTGAAAGCGAGTAGCTTTGACTCTTATCTGATGAGCGGTATTCCTATCGCTTGGAAGTGAACCATACTTCAAATAGTCCCTTAAAGGGTCCATCCAATTGGGTGCTAACTCAATCTGGAGCACATGTTCCACGCCTGGCAGCTCATCGCTCTGGTTGATGCTCGGGTGAGCGAGGAAGTCGATGGGGATCGTTCTTTTCAAGCTTTGAATTAATTTCTAAACTCAGGGCTGCCAGGGCGTCAGCATGGTTGTTCTGTCCTCTGGGAAATTGCTGGACATTGACTTCCTCGAAGCTGGCCATTAGCCTCTTAGCCAAGGTGAGATAGGTTTCCATTCTTTCATCTCTTGCATTATAGTCCCCACTTATCTGATTGGAGACTAATTGTGAGTTGTCAAACACCTGTAATTACTTTGCTCCTAAAGTGTGTGCTTTCTGAAGGTCAACTATCAAAGCTTCATATTCCGCCTCATTATTGGAGGCTTCAAATCCAGGCTTGATTCCTTGTTCAAGGGTTGTATCTTTTGAACTAATAAGCACAATGCCCACTCCTGCCCCCTTTGAATTAGAGACTCCATCAATAAATAATTTCCAAACTCCCTTTGTTGTGTGGTTTTCTCCTTGCTTTATGGGTTGAAGTTGGTCTAGAGGATGCTCACCTGTGAATTCAGCTGTGAAATTAGTAAGGACTTGTCCCTTGATTGTATTCCTTGGTTGAAATTGGATGTCAAATCGTTCGAGCTCGATTGACCATTTAGTTAGTCTGCCTGACAGATCCACTTTCCTTAGGATTGCTTTAAGGGGGTGCTATGTAAGAACAATGATGGTGTGAGATTCAAAATAGTGCTTCAACTTCCTTGAAGCCACTATGAGTGCGAAGGTGAGCTTCTCTAGAGGTAGGTATTGTTGTTCATCCTCTAACAGAGTCTTGCTTGCGTAATAAACGGGGTGCTGAATTCTTTCTTTCTCGCACACCAGCGCAGAACTCACGGCGTGGTTGGAAACGACGAGGTATAAGTACAAGGAATCTATTTCTTAAGGTATGACGAGCAGGGGTGGTGAGCTAAGATAGTCCTTGATCTCATTCAATGCTTGCGAGAAATCTTGATTCCATTCTTTTGTCTTATTTCCCTTCAAGAGCTGGAAGAATGGTTTGCATTTCTCGAAGGACTTCGAGATGAAACGGTTCAAGGCAGTGAGCATGTCAGTGAGCTTCTGTACGTCTCGTATTGTGTGAGGGGGTTGTATTATTTTGATTATGTCGATATGGTCTGGGTTTGCCTCGATGCCTCTCTTACTGACCAAGTATCTAAGAGATTTTCCTAACTGGACACCGAAAGAACACTTGCTCCCATTGAGCTTCATTCGGTATTTCTTGAGGATCTCGAAGGTTCTCGATAGGTCTTAGAGGTGGTCTTCATTATTTCTTCTCTTGACGAGCATATCATCGATGTAGACCTCCATGGTGTCTCCTATTTGGTCTTTGAACATCTTGGTGACCAGCCACTGGTAGGTTGACCCTGCATTTTTTAGCTCAAAGGGAATGACTTTGTAACAATATAATCCGACAGTGGTGATGAATGTTGTCTTGTCCTGGTCTGGTGCATAGAGAGGGATATGATGATACCCCGAATACGCATCCAGAAATCTCATTCTTTTGTGAGCTGCTGCGGTGTCCACCAATTGGTCAATTTTTGGGAGGGGAAACTATCCTTACAGTAAACCCTGTTAAGGTCAGTGAAATTAATGCAGACTCTACATTTCTCATTATTCTTTACAAATACTATCGGGTTGGATAGCCATTTGAGGAATTAGACCTCCCGTATGGATCCTACATCCAGAAATTTTTCTACTTCTCTCTCTACGACTTTTGCCTTCTCGGGCACAGTTCGTCGTGCCTTCTGGGTGATAGGTTTGAAAATGGGGTCATCGTGCGACCGATGACAAACCACACTGGGATCAATTCCAGGCAGCTCGTATGGTTTCCATGTGAAAACTTCTACGTTGCTTCTTAATAAAATTGCCAATTCCTTTTTTTCTTGATCTGTGAGAGAAGCTACAATCAATAATACCCTGTCCTTTTTGCTTCCACCAGCTGTAACTTCCACCAGGTTTTCCACCACCCGCTCAGAGGGGAGGAGCCTGGTCTCCTTCACTCCTGGTCTTCCATACCTTAACTGCTATTTTGAAGGTATCAGACCTTCAAGTTCCTCGAACTGCTCACTGGGCTTCTCGGCCTTCTTCTCTGGTCTAGGGAGAATGGCTGCTATGAAGCACCTTATTTCCATCGCTTGATCGCCATGGATCTCCATTACTCCTCGCTCGGTCACATACTTGAGTTTCTAATGGTAGGTCGAGGGGACTGCCTTCATCATATGTATCCATCCTCTGTCGAGGATGGCTTGGTATGGCGAGTCAATGTTGACTACCAGAAACTCAATCATCTTAGAGATACTTCCTGTCCTTATAAGTAGCACAATATTTACCAGTGAGATAGTCACTTTTCCAATGAAGTCAACTAGAGGGAGAGTGACCTCCTTCAAGTCGGCGATGCCCAACTTCATTTTTCTGAACAGATCGAGATATATTACCTCGGATGAGCTTCGTTGGTCGATGAGTAAGTTGTCGACGTCATAGTTGGCAATCCTGAGCATAATGATCAAGGCGTTATGGTGTGGGGTTCTCACTCCCACCATATCTTCATCTGTAAACACAATATGCTTGCTATAGTTGACTTCATCTGCTCATCAATGCTTTCCAGATTAGGTCTTTACTGGATCGATCTTAAAAGATTGCATTACTGCTGTAAGCTTTTTTACCTCCATCCAAGTTGAATTCCCCTGAATCTGCTTCATATCAAATGCCCCATGAATTCGCAGTAATTCATGGCCAGCATCATCTTTGAATACATTGCCAGGTCTTGCTTCTCCATTGGAAGCAACTTTCTATGTTTTCTTCTCCACAAAATCATTCAGATGCCTAGACTGGGCCAGTTCTTCGAGGTGGGACTTAAGAGTTTTTCAATGCTCAGTCTTATGTCCTCCTTCTTTATGAAAAGCGCATCTCAGCGCATTATTTCTTTTTGAGTGATCTCCTCCCATCTTTCTGGGCCATTTAATAAATGGTTCGTCTTTGATCTTCGCGAGAATCTTATAAATTGGTTCTTCGAAGACAGTGTTGACTGCTTGAAATGATTTTGACACATCATTGTTGCCTCCGTTCTTGGAGCCATTCTTTCCCCCATTCTTTTCGCCTTTCTTCTGGTTCTCATCTTTGTCATTGCCTTAGGCAGCGAGCTTAGTTCGACCATTCTCCCTGTGTTAAGGCAGGTCACATCCTCCACCTTGACATATTTCTCGATGCGAGCCATCAGGTCGTCGATGGTCGTGGCCTCATTCTTCGTCAGGGACTAGTACAGAAGGGAAGAGCTGGGTAGCCCAATTTTGAAGGAGGCCAATGCTACCTGCTCTGAGCAGTCCTCGACCTCATTGAATAACTCCTAATACCTCTTCATGTAACCTCGGAGGGTCTCTTGAGGTTCCTTTTTCATTCTTAGCAAAGCATCCATCCTTTTGGGATGGGAGATACTAGTAATGAAGCAAGCCGTAAAGATCTTGGCCAGGGACTCAAAGCTCCTAATAGACCTGTGAGGGAGCCTTTTGAACCCTTTTTATGGCACATCATGCAGGCTCAAGGGAAAAATTTGGCACATCAGTGCATCCCGATGGTTTCAGAGGGTAATGGCTTACCTGTACTACCTAACGTGATCAATGAGATCAGTTTTTGCATCATAAATCTTGAATATCGGAATAGAGAATTTCTTGGGGGTTTCCTCTTCTTCTATTTCCCTTGAGAAAGGGGATTTCATCTGGGTCTTTAGAGCTCGTCTATCAAGCTCCCTGGTCGATCTTGCGTCGTGATGTGCTATTGTTGGTTTATCTACCTTCGGACCAAATTTCATATGTTCTCATTGTTGCGATCTGGGCTCGTGTAACGGCGAGCCGGTTGGGGGCACTCGAGAGAGTCATTGCTTGACTCGTGTCTCTTACTTTTTTGGGATCCAAGCCTAGAGCTCCTTCCTCAGCTGCGAAACTTTTCACCTGAGGGATAGGAGTGCGATAAGGACGTCGCCTAGTGCTGCGATGGAGCTCTTTTTCCATTATTTCTAATTTCCTTTTGAGGTGAGCATTCTTAGCCTCCTGCTTACTAGAGGACTCCCTTCGCTCTTGGAGCCTTGCCTCATAGGCATCAATCAGTCTGGAGATTTGCGTGGACCTCACTGGTACTTGGCTTTCCTCTGAGGCTAGCCTCTCTGGGGGAGCCCTCTGATCTGAACGTCGAACTTTAGATCTGGTCCTGCGAGGAGCAAGTTGTTCTTGCATATCTCCTGCTTGAGAAGCATTACTGCTATGACCAGACATTTCGAACTTCTTTGTTGGTGTGGGCTTTCTTAGGGAAGACAAACGTTCCCACAGATGGAGCCAATTATGATGACAATTATATTCAACACAAATAGATGAGAGAAGCGCAATCGCCAGGAAAATTAAAGAAGGTAAAATGCCAATGACACAACACAGTATGTACGTGGTTCAGCAAGAATGCCTACGTCCACGGTGGTGCAGTCAATATTATTTCTATATACTTCGGGGAGCATTTTACAGAGAATATAGTGCTTGTCCCTTTCCCCAGGCTTAGGGTTTATTATATACATGTCTGTCCTCGGGGAGTGGAGATGTTGGACTCCCCCACGTCCACCATCTTCTCCTGGAATCTCTCTCTATGAGAACCTGGGAGGAGAATAAGTCGTAATTCTGTTTGGTTGAGGCTTGGGGTCTAGATTTTGGGTAGTTTTTATTAGGGTACTCATTCGGGCCCATAATGGTAAATTCTGGTACCCACAGGAAGCTATATAAAAATTTTGGGGTTGTTTCGAAATACTTAGAAAAATTATAGGGGTTAAGTATAAATAAAAAGCTTAATTTTAAAACTTTAAAATTGGCTCTACATTTTTCTTTCTAGGAATCCAATCGGGGTGATGTCACATAACAAATTGTTCAGAATTAAAAAATAATTTTATGGAACAGTATCATAATTTTCTGAATGGGGACGCGCCCTCACGCACTGGGTCAAATCCTAAACACGCCCGATGTTGATTTCACTCTCGTGCGTGTAGCCCACACTATGTCCTAGTGATTTAGTGTCAATATTTCACATTTATCCCCATAATTATGGTACTTTTATGGTCTCGTGCGGTGTAATTAGGATGGATTTATCTCATATTCATGCTACTAACCCTATTCGTCAAGTATTTCTTATTTCGTGTATTTTCTGTGTATTTTATGAGTATTTCGTACAAGAGATTGCAGGGGGGAAAAGAACGAATGGAATTCAAAGGGAAGAAATGTAATTTTACAGCCTGAACCCAGATGAAAATCCTAAAGAAAAATTGAAGAACTTGGAGCTAAGAGCATAACGGAAGTAATGGCATCCAGATTCGAGCTATGGTGAAGAAGTTACGCACATCCGAAGTCGAGATGAGAATCCGGGGAAAAGAGAGGAAATTCATAATTTTACAGGGTCGAATCGGTTAACCCCTAGCCCGAACTAGCTCGGTTAGTCAGATGCGGGATTTCTAATTTATTCTTAATTTCTATATAAAGAGTTGTATGGGTTTAGACTTCTTTCAAAACGACCCCAAGTAGTCGTAACTTGTAATTAGACTTAGAATACATTAGTTTTAACCTGGTTTACAAAGATTTTATAGGTAAGAAAGATAGGAGCAAGAAGAACATCAATATATTATTGTTTTGTCATTATTTTGAACTCTATTCATCAATATTAGTATTTCTTCCTTTATTTTCTTTCAAGATCCATTTTTTTCTAGGTTATATTTGAAATTTCTACTTAAATAAGGATTATTTATATGAGTTATTGCATTCGTTACGTCACAATGATTTCACACAACGTAGACTACATGCTTAATATTAGATTTTCCATGTCCGGCTAGGTTTTTAGCGGGTTAAGGTACATGAGCCCAATCTAGGTGCTATAAAAAGACATAAAACATGATAAAATTAAATAACTAATTAGAGACTTTACGCTTTGTCTATAAAAAATAGTGTACGCCTTTTAACCTCGTTTGCCGAAGGTAATCGGAGTGTTTAAGAGTGCGATATGCGTATCACCAATTTTTTCATGCACTTTAAATTTATTTTTGACTATGTATTATGGGGAGTAAAATCCTCATATACGTAGTGCTTAGATAAATTTAAAGTCTTCTCTCAATTATTTGTTCGGTTTTTGAAATTTCTATATACTACATAATTACCGACGGTTCGGGGGATTGTATTTCAACGCCACTTTTCTTGCATAGTTTAAACTCAAAAGTTCATTCATTCTTGCATAATTAGTTATTTCAAAATTATTATTTAGGTCATATTAATTAATTAGACTTTTTCATAACATCATCACCTTTTCTTTTTATTCATCTTGAATCTTCATCTTAGTCCCTCAGTTCGATGCCCAACTTGCTCGGATTATTACTTACGTGACCGACTTACACTTGAGATGTATTTACATGCTCTATAGACACTTTTTATGTCGCTTCAAGTTTTTGTTGTCGTTGTCGGGGACTAGGTAAATATACTAGGTTAGGTCGAATTAATCTGATAATTTGACTCCAATCCATGAAAAGCCAAAAACAATCAACCCAAAAATTAAAAGAAAATAAAAAATATCAAAATATCAAAAAAAAAAAATATATATATATATATATATATATATATATATATATATATATATATATATATATATATATATATATATATATATATATATATATATATATATATATTCTCTCATGCTTTAAATGCAAAACACTAAATCCGATCCCAATCCTATTCCTCCCACTGTACACAAAATCCCACAGTCGAACCCAATTTCAATAGCCCGCAGACTCCAAACATTCCAAATTTCTAGGTTACACTTTTTACACTGCATAACTCCATCACGATTCACACGTCTAGGATGTACGGTGAGGATATCGAGTCATTAAGTGAGAGAATAATGTCTGACAACGCTTGTTTTGGGATGGGTGAGGGTGTTATTCCATATCGCCCCATAAGATACCTCTTATATCCCGAGAGAACTTCCACTTTGGGAAGTATTATATTCTCATATAATATGGGAAAGTTTCATTTTAGGAATGTGATGATTAAGATTCTCCCAATGTTCTATAATATAGAGTTGGAAAATCCCTACCTCCACATTAGAGAGTTCGATGAGGCATGCGAGATGTGCAATGACCAAACATACACCCAAGATGTAGTGCGCCTCAAGATTTTCCCCTTCTCTCTTAAGGACAAGAACAAGGCTTGGATTTGGTCACTAGCACCGAACTCGATAGGTACGCGGAGGGATATTCAAGCTACATTTCTCCAAAAGTTCTTTCCTGGACATTGGACCAAATCTATAAGTGCTCAAATTCAGACCCTTAGGCAAAACAAAAATAAGGCTTTCGATAGATATTGGGAGAGGTTTAATGAGTAGATCAACATGTGCCCACACCATAGTTTTGAGAAGTGGAGACTCATCTCGTACTTCCATTATGAGCTAAGCTTAAGTTCCAAACAACTCATTGAAACAATGTTCCTGGGAGAGTTCTTAGGGTTAGAGGCAGATGATGCGAAGGCCCACTTTAAGTATGTCAATAAGACAACTTAAGCTTGGGACACATCAGATCCATATACCCAACCTAAAGCTCGACACACGGCTCTTTTTGCATCCAAACTTTATCAATTGGACAAGGAAGCCGAACTAAAACTTCAAATTAATCGACTATCTAAGAGGTTAGAAGATGTTATCGAAGCTAGGGAAGAGACGTGTTTGTCTCCACTTGAGTTATTATAGAGGAGGTGGTACAGGAACACTTTGAGGGTAATCACACTAGGGATCGGTTAGAGGCGTGTCTTGTTACATTGAGTGGAGAGATAGTGCGTACACTGAGTTTGAGAGAGAGGTGAGGAGATAGGAGAGATATTGGATGCGAGTGAGATCAATAAGGACGTGAGATATATTAGCTAGGTTTTTCGATCCGAGAAACTATCACCTAGGTAGTTGTGCACGGTTCCCCCTTATGAGAAATTTCCTACCTTCAAATTGAAAAAGTTTTCTTCGAACGTCAAATATTCTTTCCTGGGAGAGGATGAAACATAGCATGTTGTCATCACCTCGATCCTAAGTAAAGAGCAATAGGGAAAGCTTATGGCCATTTTGAGGAAGAACGGAAGTGCTTTTGGTTGGAGAATTGTGGATTTGAGGGTATAAGTCCTTTAATTTGTACCCACAAAATCCATATCGAGGAGGATGTGAGACCCTCAAGAGAGATGTAAAGGCGTTTGAACCCAACGATGAAAGACATCGTGAGTGCGTAGATCATTAAACTATTGGATGAGAGCATCATCTATTCCATCTCAGATAGAAAATCGTTGAGTCCTATTCAAGTTGTCCTGAAGAAGTCGGGAATTACCGTGGTTGAAAATGTGAAGAGGTAACTTATTCAAAAATGTACCACCACCGGGTGGCACATTTGCACAAACTATCACAAACTCATGTTGGGACTAGAAAGGATCACTTCCCTTTGTCATTTATGGACCAAATTCTTGAGAGATTTCGGACCACCCTTTTTATTACTTTTTAGTCAGTGATTTGGGCATAACCAAATCGAGGTGCACATTTTAGATCAAGAGAATACTACATTCGACGTCCTTTTAGAACATTTTCCAACAAACGTATGCCATTTCGATTGCGTAATGAACCCGCGACCTTTCAACAGTGCATGCTTAGTTTATTTAGCAACATAGTCGAGAGGGGCCTCGAGGTGTTTATTGACGATTTTACTGTCTTTATCTCTGCTTTTGACTATTGACTTTCTAATCTCGATAAGGTGTTAGCTCGATGTGTGTAAAAGAACTTGGTACTAAATTGGGAGAAGTGACATTTTATGGTTACCGAAGGCGTATTTTTTGGCCACATTGTGTCATCCAAAGGTATAGAAGTCGATAGGTTAAAAAATAACGTTATAGGCGATCTTCCCCTACCTAAGTCACTAAAGGATGTGCGCTTTTTCTTGGGAAATGGGGGGTTTTTTCGTACATTTATTAAGGACTTTAGTGCCATCGCTAGGCCCTTAAGCAACCTACTTATAAAGGATGCCCCCTTTGAGTGGAGTGAAGCCTGCCAAGACGCTTTTAACAAATTGAAAAGCATGTTAGTCTATGTTCCCATCATGAAAGCTCCGGATTGGACCCTTACATTCAAGCTTATGTGTGAAGTGAGTGACTTTGAGGTTGGGGTTGTTTTGAGGTAATGAAGAGACAAGAAAGACCATGTCATTTACTACGCTAGTCGAACCTTAATTGGGCCTCAATTGAATTACTCCACCACGGAGAAAGAGTTTCTAGAGGTAGAACTCGCCCTTGACAAGTTCCGCTATTATCTTATCGAGTCGCCCATTGCATGATCATCTGACCACGCAGCTCTCAAATATCTTCTATCTAAAAAGTATTCGAATTCGTGCCTCATTAGCTTGATCTTACTACTCCAATAGTTTGACCTTTCCATTAAAGACAAGAAAGGAGTAGAAAGCATCGTAGCCATTCATTTCTTGAGACTCTCGTCCAACGTACCTCAAGATCCTTTACCTAAAGATGAGTACAATTCGGACAAGAAATTATGTGCCACTTCCATGTAATACCCCGTACTTTTATTGATATTTAAATTACATAAGTGAGTGTAATTTAATAAGTTGAGAATTTTAAGTGAATTAGAATTTGAAGTGAGGGTTAAATATTAATTGGTGAGTCTTGTATTATTATCGATGTGTGATATATTTACTTACGAAAATAAGTAAATGAAGTTGGATTATTTTATATCATGTCGCAGTTGGAAAAAGTGACAAGTAATAATACTTTATTTGAAAATACGTGCGGAGTTGCATTGGATTTAAGAAGGTAAACTGTTGACAAGTGACTCGAATGGGGATTTCAAATGCACAGTTGGTCTCGGATGGGCCGCAATAGTCAGAATGTAGACACGGGGGTAGTGTTTGGGTTCTGAGGACTTTTTTGGACTAGTTGGGACTCGCATTTGAGTATATGAGTCGATATTGGGTGTAATAAGTGGAGAAACCTTATTTATCTCTTATAAGCCACTAGAGAAAGAGAAAATAAGGAAAGAAAGAAAGAAAAAAATGAAGGAGAGAAGGGAAGAAGAAAAGGAGATTTTCGGCCAAGCTCTGGCAGATCGCGGAACGAGAACATCGGAGTTATCAAACGAGGTAAGTTTTTAACTTGCTTTAATTATTTATGTGTGTTTATAATTCATATTATAATTGGTGAAAACTATATGAATTTTGGGTTGGGATTCTTGAATCAAAATTGTGTTTTGGGAAATGATTTCATATAAATTGATGCGATAACAAGTCCATATGAAATTTGAGCTTAAATCCATGTTAATTAGTGTAATTTTTGGTGAGAAATTTGGAAAGATAAGAAATAGTGAGTTTAACTAAGTTAAGGCTTAAAATCTTAGTTAAGTTGATGAATTTTGTGAATAAAAGGTTGTGATGGTAAAAAAAAAATAAGTTTGTAGATGTTTATAGTGATGGTTGTTGATGTAGAAACCATAAATTTGGGAGTTGGATAAGTAGATGAACTCCCGAACTGAACACGTCAAACCGGTGATATGCGATTCAGTTTGGATCATCGAACCGATTTGTTTTGGGGGCCATTGGCTTGGTTCATTTATTAGTCATCAAACCTATTCGTTTTTCTAGACATCGGCTCGGTTCAATTATGACAGTTAAATTTGAAAAAACATTCTTGGACTAAAAGGATTGGAGAAGAATTCCTTTCGAAGATAAATATGAGGGGATCCTAAATAGAGTGTGAGGACCTCTAAAGGATTAAATGAGTAATATATAAAACTCAGGTTAGTGGGAATAAGATCCGGGTTATAAACACTAGGAGTGTTTGGGACGAACGACACTTGAGAAAATTACTTCGGTGGGTCTATATACATTTATTGATGTAGAATGTATGTGTAGATAATATGTGAGTGAATCCAAACGTGTGAGCAGGCTAATGTTAGGAAAATTATTTATGTGATAATTGTATCATAAGTGAGTGACTACTTATGGGACTAATATAAGTGCGTGTATACTTATGAATTAATACGACTTGATATATTCGGGATTATAGGCTAATGCCACGGGAGATAGGCTTAAATAGTCGGATTTGATGATGATATATATACGGGAATAGAGAGAGTATATATATGATATGATTATAAATATATATGTGTGTGAATGATATATTTATGTGAAGCATACCCCTCTAGTGCTATCATGGGAAGTTGGGAAATGTGGGTGAATCCCCTTGCTTGAGGAGCAAGGTGAGTATAGTCCTCAGGTCACAGCGTCCAGTTATTTATGCACTGTGGCTCTTTATCATGGGTGAGACATCTTGGGTATGATTCGATATCACTTTCAACTGAGGAACTATGGTCACTTCCCTTACGTTTGTTTTATGTTTTTATCATGTCGGTGTGAGACCCGGACCAGTGGTACCCCGAGATGATGTGTGTTCCCTGGAAGATAATAGCATTGAGACTACATCCATTGGGTTATAGCTATCAGGGATGGTTATTATACTCATATAGTGTATGATATATAAGTATAGATATACTTGATGTGTATGGTATATCGTATATATATATATATATACACGCACTAGCGGAATGCCCGTGCCTGAAGGTATGGCGAAAAATTCCAAATTACTTAATCGCAAAGCCACAAAAAAACTCCAAAGTATGTAACTGTAAAACGATAAAAATTTTGTTCCCCTGACATAGTGTAATTTTTGAAAAAATGGCCATAATATCATTTATTTATTGGATTATCCACCTTGTTTAACAAATAATAAATAATCCAACAACTTATACATGAACTTGAATCAACTAACACACGACGCGATCAAAATAGGTAAAAAATCGAATGTAATAAATCATTCCATGTGGAACTAAATAATAAAGATCCCATAATTCAATAATATCTCAAACGAAAAGAGTCAATTAAACCACAAAATTTTTTGAAGTACACTTAAAAAAAATAGCGAGTACACTGTTACTATATGTATAGTTGCGAGAGAAAGTATTAACAAAAATCGACATTTGTCTTCCTCCCACACCACATACAACGCACATTTTCCGTTCCAGTTCAGTCCATGTAGGCTGCATCTATATATTTAAAAAACAAAACATCATCTCTCTCTATATTTGTATCCATGTATGTGTAAGGCGACATGACTTGTAGTCTTCGATATCTCACCAATGTGAACTATACTTCGTCGGCGGAACCACCAACAGGTACCATCGTGGAATCCGACTTCGTAGTGATCCTGAGTGATCGTGTGCAGTTATTTGGGTAATCGATCATTACTTCCACATATTCAGACCTGCTCGATCAGACCTTCTCAATCCAGAAAACAAGAGATCAAATATGTTTTAGGTCTAAGACAAAAAAATGAAATATAAATGGGACCTACTCGATTCAGACATGTTCTGTTCATAACAATATCGGTTTCTTTTCACGGTCCAGAAGGAAATATAAACTGATTCATTTCACTGATGTTTTTGTAATAGGTAATCATAATCTGAGAGCAAACATTTTCCTGTGGGAT
This sequence comes from Sambucus nigra, assembly GCA_949130495.1. Taxonomy (NCBI): domain Eukaryota; kingdom Viridiplantae; phylum Streptophyta; class Magnoliopsida; order Dipsacales; family Adoxaceae; genus Sambucus; species Sambucus nigra. Next base: position 704,792,188 of record OX422207.1, read on the forward strand.
CGCCTTTTGTATCCCAGTTCATAAAAAATTCAGACATGTTCAGTTGATAAAATATTCATGTGTCAAGTCTATTGCATAATCCAACAATCTTTTATTCTAGCCCCCTGGGATCACCTTTTATGTCCCAAACCTGAGTAGAAGTCTCTTGATAAATAAGTTCTTTCAAGACGAAAACCTTGTCATGGAACCCTACCACCAGAAGCTGTTTCAAATAGGGTCAGTAGTGGAAATTCATTATAATTAAAAGCTAATAAACTAAAAAAAAGGAAAAAGAGAATATCTAGCTCTATAGCTTATAAGTGTCCAGATTTTCCTAAGAATAATATAAAGTTAGTATCACATGTAAGCAACCCGCGAAATGTAGAAAATTAGTTTTGAACCCATTGATACAAACCCTAAAAGATGAGAATTAAATTACTAATCTCACAGTTAAATGACATACACCATTTTAAACTAAGGTGTCAAGAAAAAACATTTTTTTCTTCCAAATGAATGCAATCATTGTCATGAAAAGTTTTGTTATTCATCAAATTGTTCACACATGGAGTACAGTGACTTGGGGTACCTGAATGAAGATATCAATTAGTGTAGGTGGTAATTTTTAGTGTCAGTGGCAATTTTTGGTGAAGCAAACATATCATCCATTTGTGTGGACATGTTTGGGGCAGAAATTGAGTTACCATTGTAGCCAACAGGTGATAATGGTCCATTGAAAGAGAAGTTAAAAATATGAAAGCATCTAAAAGTGACATGACCAAATTTTCTACACAATTGGAATTGGGGCTTGTTACAATTCCACTAAGACATGTCATCACGACCACTATTAAAACCACGACATCCATTAAAAACTGTATTAGAATTTAGGCTTCTATTAAAACTTCAAAAAATTTGATCGCAAATAACAGAGTATGAAAGTTTCCTTGATCGCCTTGGAAATTATTATAAAACTTCTGTCACAGTGGTTGATATTGTGTTATAAGATTGACAACACCAGAATTGCTTGAATATAACTCCTTGAGATGCTTTTCAAGGCGACTTTCTTGTGCAAGTAAACAGACTCAATTTCAGCAACTGATAAGTGCCTTATCTAGAATATGAGAGGAGATATGGGTTTTCATGATCGAAATGATGATGGAGTAATAGCTTCCAGACCTGTAGGTCTCACAACTAAACTGCAGAGCATCTTAAAGGTCACAACAGATGAAGGAGTCTCTTATTTATTAGTAACAAAGAATGCAAAAAGAATACATACCTAGCCTCAGTGTCTGCTGAGTCCCAAGCTAAGACGCTGACCGGGTCTCTATTCAAAGATCCCAACCCCTCAACCCCTTAATGATAAAGTGCCTTATCTAGAATGTGAAAGGAATTTGGAATTCACCTACTATCAAAAGACTTAAAAAAACATTGTAGAATGAACAAAATTACTTTCTTGGATGTTATGGAACCTATGATATCAAATGATCAAGCCGCAACCATAAAAAGAAAACTTAATTTCAAAGTCAATATATCTCAGAAACTTAATTTTAAACCCCTCACTTTTTCATAGCTTAAAAAATCATAATGGATCTTTGCCATATATTTGGTAGTTTTCATCTCAAATGCATGTAATCGTGAACTAAAGTCAGCATAATGAATATAGGAATGAAAGATGATAATAGTATGCACCATAACTAAAGTCAGCTTAATGTGGGACGTAGAAAATTGTTTATATGCTACGTTGTGTCACATAACCGTGTCATGCTCCTATAATAAACAGCATAAAAAATTATCTTTTATTCTATAGAAATTATGGACCTATAATTTATAATAATGGCTCACAATTCATCAAATCGGAGAAAGACGACACCTCCTCACCATCAATAATGTTGCGAAAAATGGAATGAGAACCATAACATTGAAATCCAAGAAATTTTTTTTTTTTGTTTGAAAAATTAAGAAGAATGGCATAGCACATCATGACCCTGAATTTTCTTCCTCGTGTTTTGTCTATTTGAACGTCTCTTACATGAGCAAAACAAAGTGCCCAACTATCTCAAATAGAGTGCTCAGATAGCAGTCTTTTTCAAAGCAGGTAATGCCTACTCTATTCCAATTAATCAAAGCAGATATACATAGGCATGTTTATGTTCCTTTAATTCCATTTACACCCACCTTAAAACAAAGTCGAAATGATCCATTGAAATTTTATAAACAAAAGGAAAATTTCATGAAGTAATCTTGTACTAAACATTAAAATAGAACAACATTAAAATATAACATGAACAAATTAGAACTTAAATAAAGATTGCAATCAAACTGCACATTAGACTTCATCTAAACTTAAGTTATTACCAATGAAAACTTCAAATCATGGCTTCCAGAAGAGAAAATATTCAAAAAAAATTGAAATCTTTTACAGATATCATGAATTGTTACCTTTACTGCTCGAAATCAAGTATAGAAATCATCAACTCTGACCCACTTGAGCACCTCCTATGAATCTACTTCCCTTTGGCTCATTTTTGGATATTCATATTCAACAGACTGCTTCGTTGCTTCATCTTTACTATCAAAAAAGATTTTATTCTTCTCCATATTTCTTTTTTCTTCACCGAGGAGGATGCCCCCAGAACTATGAAGGAGTCCCGCTTGGATATTGAATCAAGATCCCTCAAGAAGAAGAAAGACGCGCTCACTCGACTCACACGTATTTCAGTTATTGATAATTGCTCCTGTGCTATATTCTCAAGACCAAACATCGAGTCAATTGAAGAAAAAATGAAACTCTCTACAAATGAAGAAAAAAAATGAAGAATCAGTTGTACCAAGTACCTCTTATTTTAAAAACAATTGTACCAAGTTACCATTTATCTCATTTCAGATCGTAAAATTCCAAAGAGAACATGAATTGGATCAAGATTATTTTAAAAAATAAAAAGATTACATCACATTTTTATACAATATCACAAAACCACTGGATTGAGCTGTTGCAGCAGCTGAATTGAGTTATTTACATGCAACAAATCATGTAAGAAATTTCGACGGGCCAAAACAACTTACCTGTAACAGTTACAGTAGCCTTTTTTTCACGAATCGTTGTTAATTACAAACCTCGGCAAGTTCATTCTCTTAATGAATTTCTAATATTCATCATAAAAGTATGACCCTAACAACACATGCATTCGAAATAATATAGATCGAACAAATAATATAGACTTAAAACCAATTTAAATAACTACGAAACAAAAATAATCTATAACTGAAACCATACCAGTTAGACCTTAACTTTTGTGCCGTATTGGGCTTGGCAAGCGAGTAGTAGTCCATTAATAGCTTGATCAATTCCATATATATATCTATTTAGAGAGTGTGAAATCTTAGAAATTGTATCCATACTACCATTTTCATATAATTAAAAAAAAACAGAAATTTCAAAGTAGACAAAATGGAAAATAAAGAGATATGTCATGTTTATTACAAAAGATGAGTCGGAGAAAATAAAAAAAAAAAGAGAATAAAGTACCATTTGGCAGGTGAACGATTCATGAATACACCAAAGTTCCCTCAAAACATTGTACACCACTAAAAGTCCCTTCATAACGTCCACCAAAGTCCCTTCATAACGTCCACAAAAAAGTTCACCTCCCATTATAGACTTTTACCTTTCTCTACACACGTCTTTCTTTTCCTATCTTGACCAAATATGAAGTTTTCAAACACCAGATGAAAATGTGAAGAATATTCAAATGTATGAAATTCAATTCATCATGTAATGTATATAACGTTAAGAACTTCATAATGGAAACATAGTATATTCAAACTAATCAATACAATGGAATAATAAAAGAGGGTTGATAAACCAATTCAAGTGAAATTAAGAGTATATAAATCAAAACTTATACATAAACATGAATATTTTTGAATTTATATGACTGAGAAAGTATATTTTCCAATGCGTATCCATGAATTGGCCAGGGCATGTCAATTCCAAAGGCAAATCAACAAAGAAATGGCAGAAAAAACTTTCAGATAGGTCTTATTATACAAAATACTCATAACATTACGGGCTGCAAAACATATTTCGATAGAGTAAATAAGCAGAAAAAACAAATATGGGGCCAAACCAGCTGCAATTTCGATAGAAATAGAAATTTCACCCACAAAACATTTACTATGATTCATCCGTGAAATGTAAACTCCCGGGGTAGCCAACTGAATCAATTTTTGACTACTGTCAAGCTAGTAAAACACCCTTGAAATGCTTACAATATGGGCATGAGATTTAAAAAAATATGAATTCATCTTACCAACATTCGCAGCAGCTCTATTTTTCATCCTAAAACATATTCATCTGATAAAACTATTCAAAATGCTCTGAATGTTTATCAAAGACTTTTTGAAAAATCTTATTGAAAACAAAAACAATAACAACCAGTTGTAAGCTTTTTGCAGACCTGGTTTTTCCAAAAGCTTCCATATCTCGTTTATCCCCGTTGTAGCTGGATCAAATCCCTCTTTCCCATTCGAATTCTTGGTTTTTTTACCTCTACTGGAGTTTTTGAAGACTCGTCAGTGCTACCCCCTCTGTTGTTCTTGGACTTTCTTGAGTCAATCTAATTTTACCTACCATCACGCTTGACCGTCCCATTCTTAACAATTTATCTTCTTGCAAGATAGCACTTGAAGTAGTGGAAACATATCCATTTTCTACAGATACCTCCACACCTCGTTTTCTTTTAGAGGGTTTGGTTTTTGGATAATAGCTATCCTTCCCATTCGTATTCTTGGGTTTGACCTCTGCTGGCCTTTTCGGAGACCGACCACAAAGGATAACCCATATTTTGGTACTGGACTTGCTGAACTTGGGAAGGTTAATTCCTTTTTTGTTCTTGGACCTGCTCAAGCAAACCTAGAAAAAATGTATAGTCACACATCATATTTTTAATTCAAGGAGAACAAATGGAAAAAAAAGTGAGTGAAACTCTTTTAACATTCATATTCGTTCAAAAACTACATTAAAAGAAGTTCAAACATGACTACTACGGGTAAGAGTGAAAATCTTAACAGTGGAAACTAAATAATATAAGTCCCTAAATAATATACATGTCCCCTTATTTTAAGGTATGGTAATTGTTCTAGCTGATGTATGGAAGAAATATTAATGAATATGTTCGTGAATATCTATTAGGTTTTAAGGTTTGAATATCTAAAAGAAAATTACATGTTTGATCTAAAACCAAATTTCCAAAACATACTAACAATACTTTATATGATCCTCTTATAAAAATATTCAAAAATCATTGATAAAAAAAACATATGAACTAAGAATATTTTATATGGTTTACTTTGCTTATATGAAGGCTTTCTTTGTGCCCTCATATCATACCCCTGTGGTATTAATTCAAATAATAGTAACAAATAATAATATAAGCACTAAAAGGGCCATACCTTAGTGTTCCAAAAAGGCCCTGTCTACTGCCTATGGCACGCTGCCATGTCTTGCAAGTGTCAAAACACAATTTTCATTGTATAAAACTATAAGTTTTCCACACAATTTTCATTCAAGTATCTAACCTGAAAAAATAAAAAAATAAATATTGGACGTGATTACAGTTGCAAAGAAAATAAAAAAATGAAATCAAATAAAAGATAGGTACAAATGACAATTCATATAAAAGCCAAATAAAATGCACGCTCCGTTTATTCTAGAATAGGATAATAGATCTGTTATCCCTTTTTTCATAAAACAGAACTTGCCTTACTTCACCCAAAATTCTAGGCTTAAAATAACTGAACTTCAATTATAAACTCACTTTGAAAGTGTGTACATAAATAAGATGGCATCGCATAGGAGTAATACCAACAATAAGAGAGAATTGAGCATAAGCCCATATTATTACTATAAAAAGCCGTAATGAGGTACCCGAGCTTGTGGCTTTTGATAAATTAGGGATTTTGCTAAATCACTCTATAACTATCAAATAATATCTTGTCTAATCTACTCATCAATCACACAACCAATGGAACCCGATTGAACATTTTTTATGTACATGTAGAGAACATCTCACTCAACTTTATAAGGAGGGACGATCCATTTCGTTTTTCGCTTATCCAACTCTGCATCTGCTACACTAACATCAATGCTCTTCTTCTGGATACCTGTCGAATAATGTCTCCTGCTTTGTTTCATAAATTTCATTTTAGGCTGAAATTTATTAAAATAAATAGCATCCTAAACTAAAAATTATAAAACAAATCAAATGCTCAACAATGCACAATAACAACAGCACAATTTATGTCTTTAAAAAAATCCCAATTAGCACATCAATTGCGTACAATAGCAAAAAATAACGCATTATTGTATCCCATGTCACGCAAAAGGCACGCTTTATAGGAAGCTCAAAATGTCGCATTTTCACACAACGAAGCGCAATAGCATTCGCGTTTGCTATGGCGCGCAGCAAAAAGCATTGATATATATAAAGGATCACAATTTACATATATTGTACAAAAACTTAGTTTCTACAAATATAAGAACAAATTTGATTACCCACACACAACTTAAAATGTGATGCTAACAAATAATCTACATAAGTAGATTTCAGCATATGAGAAAAATAAATCACATCTTAAATAAATAAAAATTAATCACCCCGAAGCTCTGAAATTATTGTACTTTCATCAACAAAACCACGAAACCAATTAAACTCCAAAATCACAGTTTTTTAAGTTTTATAAGAACTTATCTGAGTACACAAACATCAACTTTCTAGGATCCCAATGCTCCATAAATTTGGAATGAAGAACCCTATCAAAAATTGTGAATAAAAAACTCCAAAAAATTTAAGATCTGAAAAACAACCCTAAAAAATTCAAGATATGAAAAAAAATCCCTTGTGGTTTCTTGCACTGGTTAGAGAGTTGAAGATCTTGGTTTAGTATGTTCGAATCCATGGTCAAATCTTGAAAATCAAACAAAAGATATGAATAACCCCCTCTAATAATAAAAATGGAAAAGTGTATACCAGTTTAAGGTCTTTATCTGCAAAAGAAAAAACAAACAACAAAATACAAAAAAATAATTAGATCCCAAAAGATAAACATGAAGAGATATAAGCCGAAATCAAAATCATACCACAAAATGAACAAATCAAATTAGGGTGTACATGCAAACATATGATTGTCTATCCATGAAAGAGGTGGTGGTAGTAGGAGGCGGAGAAGAAGGCAGATTCTTGAAGAGTGGGGGGGATGAGAATGACGGCTAGGGTTTGGAAAGAAAGAAAGAAAAGACGAAGTGAGAGAGGCTGGGGATAAGAATGATGGCTAGGGTTGGGAAAGTGAGTCTAAGAGAAAGAGTTGGAGAAATCATCTCAATCGTCCATTTCTTGCCTTGTTGGCACAATCTAGACCCCTAATTAAGTTATCAACTTATGAAATAGTAAAACTATTCTACTCCTTATTATATATATATATATATATATATACGGACTACATAAAGGAAAGTGAGAAGTAAATTGTTGCATCCGGGAAAATAAAGTCCGGAATAAAATGTGAGATACGTATATAAAGGTGAGAATATTATATATGAGACTAATAACACTAAAATATGATTACTGTATATAACAAGTGAAAGTTATTCATAATGAACGGATAAATTATAAGTTAGAATTTGTAAGGCATAAGCTTGTGCAAAAGCTTAGAATATTATATACGCAGGGTATGAGATAGCATATGGTGACTTAGAGGTTTTGAGAGATGCTAGTTAGGCTGGTTAGCGGAACTAGGGTGTTTAAAATACTTTCGTTAAGTGTACACTATTAGATTATGGGTGAGGAGTATCTCATGTGAGTGGAGACCGGTTTAAATATGGAGAATATCATATTGTAAATGTCAAAGTATTTTAAACACTTGCTAAATATTTTCAAAACGTTTTGGGCTCTGAACCACTTACAAATATTTTAAAAATATTTTAGTTGTCGAGATACAGGGACGTCTAGATGATATTATTCCTTTGAGTCAGACGATGTTGCAGCAGCTGTGAATGCTAACAGGGATTGTTTAGACGCTTCTATCCTTGTCATATAGATAGGAGGTATCGTGAGTTATATTCAGGCATGTTGCCGAACTGTTGTCATTTATTTTATTTCTTGTGTATTTGCGTTTACTCATATTCGATATGATTATATTAAAGTTTTATCGAGAGTTATCGGTTATTGTTTATTTATTTTAGTTGATGTGTATATTAATTTTGTCGATGGATTTATTGTGTGCTTAACTTAACAAGATTAAAAGGTTTAAAATTTGACACCGGGCCTAACAGGTTATTCAAGACACCGGGCCTTAACAAGATTAGAAGGTTTATTTATTTTGGGGATGGATGGATATGGTTATATTAAAATTTGACACTGGTCCTAATATGTGCGGCCTTCCAATAGTATTAAGGCAGTAGAGCCAGTGATGTATAAGCTCGTTTTATTCAGATGTCGTTGGTAGAAGTACAATGTGTGATGTGTCGTTATTGATGTCAGAGCTTATGACTGATGGACTATATCAGTATGAATAGAATTGAACAAGCTTATCATAAAGCTAGAGCTATAGCGACTAAGCCTTTGGACAAGTGGGCACCACTAGCGGGTGTATAGTAGAGTAGACCTTATGTTACTTTGAGATGGGTTTCGAGTACTAGAGGATGTCGTGTTGTTAAAGATCCTAAGTCTTAGTACCAATTGTATCTGAATTTCGAGGACGAAATTCCCTTGTAAGGGGGAGAGTATGTAATACATCGTACTTTTATGGATATTTAAATCACATAAGTGGGTGTAATTTAATAATTTTAGAATTTTAAGTGAAAGAGAATTTGAAGTGCGTATTAAATATTAATTGGTGAGTTTTGGATTCTTATTAATGTGTGATACATTTACTTACGAAAATAAATAAATGAAGATGGATTATTTTATATCATGTCGCAGTTGGAAAAAGTGACAAGTAATAATTTTTTAGTTGAAATATGCATGCGGAGTTATATTGGATTTAAAAATATAATTTTTCTTATAACTGACTCGAATGGAGATTTCGAGTGCACGGTTGGTCTCGAATGGGCCTAAATAGTCAAAATGAAGTTTCAAGGGGTAGTGTTTGGGTTCCGGGGACTTTTTTGGACTAGTAAGGACTTGCATTTAAATATATGAGTCAATTTTGGGTTTAATAAGTGGAGAACCCTTATTTATGTCTTATAAGCCACTAAAGACAGAGAAAAGAAGTAAATAAAGAAAGAAAAGAAAGAAGGATAGAAAGGAAGAAAAAAAGGAGATTTCCTGCCAAGCTCTGGCGGATCGCAACATGAGGTCGCTTGGCTTATCCAACGAGTCAAGTGTTTAACATGCTTTAAATATGTATGTGTGTTTATAATTCATATTATAGTTGGTAAAAACTATATGAATTTTGAGTTGGTATTCTTGTATCAAAATGGTTTTTTTGGAAATGACTTCATATAAATTGATGTGATAACAACTGCATATGAAATCTGAGCTCAAATCCATGTTAATGGTGTAATTTTTGGTGAGAAATTGGTAAAGATCAGAAATAGTGAATTTAACAAAGTTAGGGCTTAAAATCTTAGTTAAATTGATGAATCCCGTGAATAAATGGTTGTGTTGGAAAAAAATAAGTGTATAGACGTTTATAGTGACTGTTGTTGATGTAGAAACCATAAATTTTGGAGTTGGAGAAGAAGATGAACACGTCGAACCGATGAAATGTGGTTCGGTTTGGGTCACTGAACCGGTTAATTTTGGGGCCATCAATTCGGTTCGTTTATTGGTCATCGAATCGGTTCATTTTTCTGGCCAGAGGTTCGAATCGTTTATGATAGTTAAATTTGAGATATTTTTCTTGGGCTAAAATGATTGGAAAAGAATTCTTTTAGAGATAAATATTAGGGGATCCTAAATAGAGTGTGAGGACCTCTAAAGGATTAAATGAGTGATACATAAATCTCGGGTTAGTGGGAATAAGATCTGGGTTAAAAACTTTAGGAGTGTTTGGGATGAACGACACTCGAAAAAATTATTTCATCGGGTATATATACATTTATGCGTGTAGAATGTATGTGCCGATAATATGTGAGTGAATCTGAATGTGTGAGTAGGATAAAATTAGAATACTATCTCATTGTGATAAGCTAATATTCGGGAACATATTTATATGATAATTGTACTAATGAGTTTATTATTTTATATTATTTACATCCAAATCTAAGTGTTGTTATTCCCATTTTGTCATAAATAAAGAGCTTTTAGAGTTATTTTTATAGAAAAATACAAATTTAAGAATAATTGGGGTTAATAATGCAATTTTGAGAACTTTACACTCACATCTTTAATTCATGACCTTAAATATTTATTTATAATCTCTTGTGCAAGGTGTTTGTTGAGTGTTGACAGGTTTAGAGTGAATACGGAGAAGTTCGGATGCAAATTGAGCATTAAAAGGTCACTTACGCACCTTCAAGGATAATATTGTAAATTCAGATGACTTAATTCAGACTCAGACCAAACAGAGAAAATGAAGGCCTTGAATCATGGTACGCCTGGGTTCAAATGGAAAGCTAATCGATGTTGAAACGAAGCCCCGAGTCAACGCTTAAAGTCAACCTCGAGACCCAAACACTATTAAAATGTTGTTGGGACCGAAATGAGGGTCAGGTCGGTTCAAATGGAAAGTCCATCGGACTCCGAATGAAGAAGTTATGGTGATTTGGGCTATTGTGCAAATTATGAAATTTGGGTTTTAATATGTTGTTAAATATAATTGGGTGTATATTTATATTAGAGAGTTGTTGGGTGAGCTGGTTGGGAGAAGGACAGACATGCGCGAGGTCAGGGGTTCGACCCCTGCGTGCCCCATTTCTTTTTTGGCGAAAATCTCTAAACTCTCCCCCCCCCCCCCCCCCCCCACTTGCCCACTAAACCCAACACTCCCACCTTCACCTTTTTCTTCCTTTTTCAATCTCACAAAAGCAGATACCCCCTCCCTGCACCTGCCCATTACCAAAATCCCACCAACCCATGTTTTGCTCCATCCGAAAATGCCTTTCCCCCATACCTGTTTAACCCCCACTTTTTCCTATTTTGTTGGTTTCTTTTTTGGTATAAATTATGGGCAATGTAGAGACTTTGGGAGACAATTTTTTTATAGAGATATAGACACACTTTGATAGATAAAAACAAATTTGTGTAAAAAATATTTTTGAGGCACACATTGGAGGAGCATATTGTGTATTGTAACTCAAGTCTCGGACTCAAAATTTTGTAAGTTGATTATTATTAATGAAAATTATTATTCCATCTTGCAATATTTGTGTGTCAAATATGATGGGTGAGTAGTTTAAATACTAGGATTTAGGTGATGTTTGTCATGCTATTTAAATTACGTATGTTAATTTAATTTCGTACATATTTCGACGTGTTTAAATTTGAAATAAAAAATCCGATATTAGCTTAAAAATACACGAGAGTGTATTTTTAAACCTCACGAATTAATTATAAATTCATGCTTTAAAAAATTTAAAGTTGTCATTTTTTTTGGGTTATGCTTGCACTTAGATGTTTTGATACCTCATGCTTAAATACACATTAAAAATTTAAAACATGATAATTTCAAGGGAATTGGGATTTATGGTGTCTAATTCAAGAGACATTAAAATATTTTGAACGCATTTAATGTTATATTCTCCGAAATGTACGCGACGAGAGTCAGTATATTTTGTGTTTTTATTCGAAATTACAGAATTAAATTGATATGTTAATTTAATTAGGATTGATAAACGGAACCGACGTCTTAGTTTCTTCCACATTTAATATTATCTCTTGTACTTGTTCGCTTATTCCGTTTTTATTTTTATTTTAGAAACTTAATCAGTTTTATACACTCATGTGTCTAGTTGGACAGTCAATATTTTATAAAAATTGATGAAATATCTGTGGGTTCAACCCGTACTTACACCCGTAATATTTTAATACCCCGTGCACTTGCATGCCAACACCCCACGCAAAGTGTCCTCCAATCTTCACAACAAAATTTGTATGCCAACACCCAATCCATTGCCAAATTAGAGGTACAAGTGAATCAACTCGCCAATGCTTTGAGTGAGACAAATAAAGTTATGTTCCCAAGCCAAACTGAGCCTAATCCTAAGGGTAACATGCCTAGGGGTCAGTATGTTGTCCAAGACAACACTAGAACGTCCACTACCCAAGAGCATGCTAAGGCTATAATCACGCTAAGGTCAGGTAAAGAACTTGAGAATAATGTCTCATGACCCACCATGAGTGAATTCGAGAAAGGTGATACGACACAAATATTGCGTATTTCACTCGTTAACGTACGCGTTATTAGCCCCCTCGGGTACCTTTATTCCTATATTTATGCTCGATAATAAGAAAACCTCCATTTTATATGTTAACATGCTATATGAGGTATATTTGGGCTTTTGTAGGGATTACAGGTGCTAAGTATGAAGATGGATGCTTCCGGTGAAGTATCGTACAAATCCGCATGTGTAAGGGCATTTTAGTTAATTCACAGCTTTGGAAATGGTCCCAATGTCTTCATGGAAGTTGTATCCCTCTAAACAATCTTCGCGTGGCCGCAAACGGTGCACGATTCCGAGTCGGAACGAAGAAGTTACGAGACTTTTAGCGGAAGAGGATTCCAAAGAAACCAAAACCAGGAAGCCAAATCGATTCGGCTCCAGGCCAAATCGATTCGGCCCCCTAGCCAAATCGATTCGGAAATTTCCAAATCGATTCGGCTTGGACCAGTAGCCAATATCTCGGGGGCCAAATTGATTCGGCTCCAGGACAAATCGATTCGGCCCATCAGATATTTGGCAATTTTCCTTTTTATTTACAATTTTGCCTTGGGATATTTTGTATTTTAACCCTTATCTCTTCATTTTGAAGGGGGGATCTTATATGCTTTCATTTTGTCTAGATTTAGGTCTTTCATAATTGGGAGCTAAACCCTATCCCTCTTGCTTTGGATGGTTGTACTCTTTGTTTTGTAAGTTGTACCTTAACCTTTTCTTCCTTAATATAGTTAGTTTAGTTGTTTTCCTTGCTTTCTTTCCATTTTCCATGCCTAGATAAGTTTATTTATTGTTATTTATTTCTTTTTTAGTGTAATATTAGTGTAAATTAGTTTGTTTCCATGATTTGTCCGCAGATAAATAGGTTCGGGATTGTGTTCCGCCATTTACGGGTTTAGAACCTCGAAAGTTAGGTTTTCGTGTGAAATTGCATTAAATTGAAACCGCGTGTATTAAAGTTGGATTATTATGCATTTAACTTTATTTGTCACGCAACTTTAGTGTTTATAGCGATATTTCGAATTTAATCCGCGTGTGACCATTTTCCGTTAAATGTTTAATCTCGCAACTTTGGATTAAATTCCTTATTGTGTGATGTTTATGCTTAATTGAAAATGCTCGATTAAATTGCTTTCGAGTCTTAACTCTAATTAGTAGTTGTTTAGCCCGCGAATGTGTGTATGCGATCCCGATCCTCCCTTTACTTTTGTGTAGCGTAACTTATTCTTTTCTTTTTCCACCATAACCACCCATCACCTTTTCATTTATTTATTTTACACTTTTATTCCTGAAGTAATTAAACAATTAACACCTAAAATTCAATCACTCCTTGTGGATTTCTTACGATACCCGACTTACCGCTGTGCTTCTTGTCAAATGTAGTCGTAGTTTAGGTTTTTGCATCGCGGCGGTGAAACACACAACGATTGTGTCCTCACACGAACACACTTTTACCGCTTGATCAAAATGGCGCCGTTGCCGGGGAGTGTGTTTTAGATAGTAATTATTTTATAATTTCGTAGTATTTTTCCTTTTGTATTTGTATTCTTTGTTTTAACCTTTTTTGCAGGATAGCATATTTGAGCGCTAAGAAACGTTGATTCGCGGTTGCTCACTTTCTTGCTTGGATTCTCCATCTACAAACAACGAGGTAATCATATCCTACTATTATAGTTATTGCGGTCATTCTAATGATTCTTACTTTGGGGATAGTTTTCAAGTTTTCCATTTTGAAGATTTTCTTGAGTTTGAAAGACTTGAAAACATTTATCGGAATGAAAATTGTTATTGGGAGCTTGAGTTGGATTCATTATTCGAATCCAATGACGATTCTTATTTCGATACTTTCGAAGACGAGTTTCAACCAAATGAGGAGTCCGAGGCTCTTGAGCCGAGGAAGCCTACTTTGGAAGAAACTTTTCTTCTTTACTCCCAAGGTTTGGAAAGCCTAAATGATGCTGGAATGAGACTTGGAGCACTTTGCGATGAGATGAATTCTTATGCACAAAACAACGAGGAGGTGGAAACTTATGTTTCACCTCAATTTTTCAAAGAATTTCTCATCGAATGTGAATCTCTCTCCCCCGAAATTCAATCTCCTTCCGACGATATGTTGACGGAGATTGAATTTATTTCATTACCATATACGTTTTCCGTCATTGAACCATTAGAATTACCAGTTGATTCCTATGAGCCGGTAGAAACTTTTAAAACTTCTACACTTTTTGCCGATGAGGACTCTTTACAGGACTTGTTTTTTATGGATGTTATCCCCACGTGTGCACCATCTCCCATTCCCTTTGAAAAATCTTTGGGAGATGGGTCGATTTTTCTAGGACCTCAAGTTTACCTTCCCCCCTTATTATCCAAATCCCCCATCATCCCCCAAAAATTTCAAATTAGCGATGGTTCACTTTTTTCACTGCCCACATGCCTTCCGTTGTTCAAACGGAATTCTTATTTTTCGGGAGGCATATTCGCTTTGGAGGGTCCACCGTTGATCTTTCAAAGTCAAATACCTTTTTGGGTGGACCTTCAACTATTTAGACTTCTAGTGTATAGTTAGTGTGAAGCCTAAATAGTAGGTTGTAAATAGTTAGCTTTTTAATTTTCTTTCTTTCCTATTTTTCTTTCCTTTTAATTTAGTCTAGTGTAATTAGTTAACTTTTTGTTATTTGTTTTTGCTATGCTCGGTACTAACTTGTTTTGTAGATTTCATTGGACTCGTGCTTATGGAGATCGCTCCAATTTTGGGTAATATCGTTCTTTTACTCTCTTTGTGTAGTGTTCTTAATGCGTATTAAGGACAATGCAACATTAAAGTTAGGGGGTGTAGGATATTTTATCCATTTCTTTGTTTTGTCCATGGATTTGCTCACATTTAGTTACTTAGTATGCCTTTTTGTGAAAAATTAAAAATTTTCAAAAATATTTTCTTTCTTTTTTCTCCTTTGTTGGGCATTTTGCCTTATTTCCAATGATAAATTTCAATAATTGCCCGATCCAATAGACAACTCAATGATGCATGTTCTCGATTTTAGAAGTTATTAGACTTTAGTCCTCAAATCATTGATATTGTGAATAACTTCATGAATTAAACTTTATCCCATGAGCATATGAACTTTCCTTGTCATATTGATTTGGTTTAAGATTTTTATAACTCGGGAATCTTTTGTTGCATTGTATATACTTACACCGAGTAAACTTTGTACCTTTCTTCGTTTGTGAGTGTTCTACACTATTCTTTTCTCATTGAAAACGTTGAATTCGTTGGTAATCTCACTATTCTTTCATTTGACCGTTCATTAATTGTGTTCATACTTGAAATGTGTTATTTGATCATGATTTTCATATATTGTTTTGACTCGAGAATTGCGTAAACTTTGTGAAATGATCATAGGCCATCTTTGTTATGGCATCCATAGCCTTGACCTCACCCTTATATGTTTACCCTCGTTAACCCCTTTGAGCCTAAATATAGCCCTTCGTTTCATAACCTAAATCCCATAACCAACTCCAAATTGGAGTTTTAAACCATACATACACCTTCCATACCTTTGTTTGGAATGTTACTTGGGATTGAATGATGTTGTTATGATGTCGGTTGCAATTTAGGCATATGAGAGTTTGATAAGTAAAGAAAATAAAGTAGTGAAAAAAGTGAAGAAAAAGAGAAAGCAAAAAGCAAAAGAAAACAAAAGTAAAAGAAGAAAATAAAAGAAAGAGAAAGTTTAATATGTTGTGTATATAGTTCAATAAGCTTTGATTACTCTCCAATGTTATATCTAATGCTTGTTTGGAAGTTACTTTCCATTTTTTATATTTCCCGCATCCTTCCCATTATTCCAAGTTTTCATCTCCGAACACTTTGAATCCGTACATATACCTTTCATTTCGTACCTTTACCCCAAACCTACATTACAACCCTATAAAGTCCTATGTGATCTTAGGTTGATGTAATTCAAATGTTTAAATAGTGTTGATAATCTGTGAAAATGCATTTCGCTCCTTTAATGTGCGGTATCCTTTTATTGAGATTACATTTTTTTATTTTATATATAGCATTCTTCATCCGTGACATGTGCGCGGCCTAGTTTCCATTTACATTTACTCTTTATGCCCGCATGTCCCGTGTATTACCTCCCTTTTCATAGTGAATTCATTTGTTGAGCGTAATGCCCGTGAGGATTAAATGTATGCTTGCTTTGATTAGTATCTGGTTTATATACGTTTTTCGCCAAATCACACTATGCATGTGCTCTCCACCTTCCCACTTTTAATTTTTTAATTCTATGAGGTGCATTCAACCTGTTAATAACAACGGACTTTAGCTTGAATTCGTTCAATATGCTAATAACATGTTTGAAATCTTTTTCGTTGTTGCTGAGTTTGTCGTATGTTGGGTTGGTCATCTTTTGAGGAAACTATATGATGTTTGTGGGTTTCATCCCTGAAAATCCTCATGAGATGACACTCGTCCACTAGGGTAATCTAGGGGTTTAACGGCTTATTGCATATGCTAAATGCAATCGTGCGCCCGCGAAAGTGGCCTTATCTTTTTATTACTTTTTCATCCCTTTTTTGTACTTGTATCCTGCTATTGGTTTGCTTGTAGTTCTTGTTGTTTCCTATTTCATTGCTAGGGACTAGCAATGTGTAAGTTAGGGGGTGTGATACGACGCAAATATTGCGTATTTCACTCTTTAACGTACGCGTTATTAGCCCCCTCGGGTACCTTAATTCCTATATTTATGCTCGACAATCAGACAACCTCCATTTTATATGTTAACATGCTATATAAGGTATATTTGGGCTTTTTGTAGGGATTACAGGTGCTAAGTATGAAGTTGTATGCATTCCGGTGATGTTTCGTACAAATCCGCATGCGTAAGGGCATTTTAGTCAATTCACAATTTTGTAAATGGTCCCAATGTCTTCATGGAAGTTGTATCCCTCTGAACAAGCTTCACGTGGCCGCAAACGGTGAACGATTCCGAGTTCGAACGAAGAAGTTACGAGACTTTTAGCCGAAGAGGATTCCAAAGAAACCAAAACCAGGAAGCCAAATCGATTCGGCCCCCTAGCCAAATCGATTCAGAATTTTCCAAATTGATTCGGCTTGGACCAGTAGCCAATATCTCGGGCTCCAAATCGATTCGGCTCCAGGACAAATCGATTCGGCCCATTAGATATTTGGCAATTTTCCTTTTTATTTACAATTTTGCCATGGGATATTTTGTATTTTAACCCTTATCTCTTCATTTTGAAGGGGGGATCTTATATACTTTCATTTTGTCTAGATTTAGGGCTTTCATAATTGGGAGCTAAACCCTATCCCTCTTTCTTTGGATGGTTGTACTCTTTATTTTGTAAGTTGTACCTTAATCTTTTCTTCCTTAATATTGTTATTTTAGTTGTTTTCCTTGCTTTCTTTCCATTTTCCATGTCTAGATAAGTTTATTTATTGTTATTTATTGCTTTTTTAGTGTAATATTAGTGTAAATTAGTTTGTTTCCATGATTTGTCCGTAGATAAATAGGTTCGGGATTGTGTTCCGCCATTTACGGGTTTAGAACCTCGAAAGTTAGGTTTTCGTGTGAAATTGCATTAAATTGAAACCACGTGCATTAAAGTTGGATTATTATGCATTTAACTTTATTTGTCACGCAACTTTAGTGTTTATAGCAATATTCCGAATTTAATCTGCGTGTGACCATTTTCCGTTAAATGTTTAATCTCGCAACTTTGGATTAAATTCCTTATTATGTGATGTTTAAGCTTAATTGAAAATGCTCGAGTAAATTGCTTTCGAGCCTTAACTCTAATTAGTAGTTGTTTAGCCCATGAATGTGTGTATGCGATCCCGATCCTCGCTTTACTTTTCTGTAGCGTAACTTATTCTTTTCTTTTTCCACCATAACCACCCATCACCTTTTCATTTATTTATTTTACACTTTTATTCCTGAAGTAATTAAACAATTAACATATAAAATTCAATCACTCCCTGTGGATTTCTTACGATACTCGACTTACCGCTGTTCTTGCTTGTCAAATGTAGTCGTAGTTTAGGTTTTTTCATCGTGGCGGTGAAACACACAACGATTATGTCCTCACACGAACACACTTTTACCGCTCGATCAAAAGGTAAGGAAAAGAAGGACCCACCTGTGGATCCTAATTCTTCCTCTCCCTCATCTTTCGAACCATCTGTTGAGATTTACGTCCCGAAATCTCCATTTCCACATAAGGTAGTGCCACAAAATAAAAAGGCGCAAGTTGCCAAAATGTTGGAAGTATTTAAGCATGTTCAAATTAATATCCCGTTGCTTGATGCCATAGAACAAGTTCCATCCTACGCTAAATTTTTGAAGGACCTTTATACCTTCAAGAGAAGCACAAACATTCTGAAGAAAGCTTTTCTTGTTGAGCAAGCAAGCTCGATCATCTCATATAGGACCCCTGTCAAGTATAAAGATCCCGGGACTCCGACGATCTCCATCAAGATCGGGGAACACACCATTGAGAAAGCCCTTTTGGATTTAGGAGCCAGCGTGAATCTTATGTCGTATACTATGTATGAGAAATTAGGCTTGGGAGATTTAAGGCCGACTAAGATTACTTTATCCTTAGCCAATCGATCCGTTAAAATTTCCAAGAGGTGTTGTTGAGGATGTCCTAATTAAGGTGGGAGAGTTTGTCTTTCCAATTGATTTTATGGTCTTGGATACCCAACATGTGCATAATCCTAATGCACAAATTCCAGTCATTTTGGGTCGGCCATTCCTCACCACTTCTGATGCAATTATTAGGTGTCGTAGTGGACAATTGAATTTATCATTTGGAAACATGACCATGGATCTGAATGTATTTAATTTAGTCAAACAACCACCTAATGATAATGAACCTCTAGAAGTTGACATGATTGATAGTATCGTCTAGGAAACATTCGAGCAAACTTATAATGATGAACCTTTAGCGGCATGCCTTGCCCATTTTGGGTCTAAAGTTAACATCGAAATCTCCATTGGTGAAGTCAATGCTCTCCTCGACTTCACCCCTATCTTGGAAATAGGATCTTAGGTATCTAAGTCTGAACCCTTCTATCTCTCCGCGTCACCAATTCCTCCTTCCATTGAAAAAGCCCCCGAGCTTGAATTGAAGCCATTACCAAAATCACTTGAGTATAGGTTCTTAGGACCTTTTGATACCATGCCTGTTATCATCTCATCTGACCTAGACAAAGAATCGGAAGGTAAGTTATTGCGTGTTCTCAGTGAACACAGAGAATCCCTCGGTTGGACCGTAGCCGACATTAAAAGGATAAGTCCGTCAGTGTGCATGCACAGAATACACTCAGAAGAAAATGCTAAAAATTCTCGTGAAGCACAACGTCGACTTAACCCCATACTGAAAGAAGTCGTTTGAGTCGAGGTGCTTAAGTTATTAGATGAGGGTATTATTTATCCCATCTCTGATAGCCAATGGGTCAGCCCCATTCAGGTTGTTCCAAAGAAATACGATATTACGGTGGTGAGAAATGATAATGATGTGTTAGTCCCCACTAGGATTCAAACCGATTAGCGTGTTTGTATAGACAATAGGAAGTGTAATGTTGTCTCACAGAAGGATCACTTTCCCCTTCCTTTCATAGACCAAATGCTTGAGAGATTATCCAGTCACCCCTATTACTTTTTTCTCGACGCTTACTCCGGTTATAATCAAATTCTAATCACTCCCGATGATCAAGAGAAAACCACATTCACTTGTCCATTTGGTACTTTTGTTTATCGACGCATGCCCTTCGGGCTATGTAACGCACCCGCTACCTTTTAGCAGTGCATGATGAGTATCTTTTCGGACATGGTCTAAAGGTTTTTTGAGGTTTTTATGGATGATTTCTCTATGTTTGGGTCTAATTTTGATGAGTGCCTTCACCACCTTACTCTTGTTCTGAAGAGGTGTAAGGAAAAGAATCTTATACTCAATTGGGAGAAGTGTCACTTCATGGTTAAACAAGGTATAGTATTAGGTCATATCATCTCTAAAAAGGGTATTAAGGTTGATAAGGCTAAAATTGTTCTCATTTCTAATCTCCCACCCCCGAAAACTTTGCATGAAATTCGATCATTCTTAGGACACACGGGCTTTTATCGGAGATTCATTAAGGATTTTAGTAAAATCTCTAGGCCTTCATGCAATATTCTAGCCAAAGACACACCCTTTTAGTTCACCTATGATTGCCCTCAAGCCTTTGAGAGGATAAACAAGTAATTGACCTCAGCACCTATTATGCGCACCCCCGACTGGGGTCAACCTTTTGAAATCATGTGTGGTGCTTCCGACTATTCACTAGGTGCGGTTCTGGGCCAGCGAGATGAGAAACTTCCTCATGTTATATACTACGCCAGCAGAAATCTTAACGATGCTCAATTGAATTATTCCACCCCTGAGAAAGAGTTCTTGGTTATTGTATTCGCGCTAGAAAAGTTTAGGTCTTACTTGATAAGATCCGAAGTCATCACTTTAAACGATCACGCGGTCGCTAAGTCCCGACTCATCCGGTGGATACTATTATTGTAAGTGTTTGACCTCGAGATCCGAGATAAGAAAGGATGTGAGAATGTAGTGGTGGATCACCTATCTAGGTTAACCGTTGAATCATATGATGATTTTTTGCCACTAAATGAGTCTTTCCCCGATGAGCAACTGTTGCTTGTCAACCAACTTCCGTGATTTGCCGATATTGTGAAAGAGATGACCACACATTGGCCTAAGTAAGATCATTCTAAATTTCTTAAGGAAGGCAAGCATTTCTTTTGGGACGATCCATACCTCTTCAAGTATTGTCCCGATCAAATCATTCGGAAGTGTGTCCCCAGTCACGAAATTCAGAGCACAATCTCTTTTTTCCATGACCAAGCTTGTGGAGGTCATTTCAGTACAAAGAAAATCGCTGCCAAAATTTTATAGTGTGGATTATATTGGCCCATATTTTTTCGTGATTCAAATGACGATTGTAGAAGTTGTAACCAATGACAAAGATAGGAAAGATCACTCGTCGGAATATGATGCCCTTAAATCCTATATTGATTATTGGGTTTTTTTACTATTGGGGCATCGATTTCGTGGGTCATTCTTGAACTCTTACGGTAATCTTTACATCCTTTTGGAAGTTGATTATGTGTCTAAGTGGGTCGAAGCTATACCGAGTCGGACAAATGATCGCCATTTGGTAGTCAAATTTATTCAAGAAAACATTTTTTCCCGATGTGGTACACCTCGAGCCATCATTAGCGATCAAGGAACCCATTTCTGCAATCGGTCATTTGAGATTCTCATGAAAAAGTATTCAGTCACGCATAAAGTAGGAAGCTCTTATCATCCTCAAACTAGTGGACAAGTCGAAGTCTCCAATAGGCAAATCAAGATAATCATCTAGAAAATTGTGAATTCAAATCGAAAGGACTTGTCCTTACGATTATTAGATGCATTATGGGCTTATCGCACTGCCTACAAAACCCCACTCGGTATGTCCCCGTATAGGCTTATCTGCGAAAAAGCCTGTCATCTTCCGGTAGAGTTAGAGCATAAAGCCTATTGTGCCAATAAAACCTTCAATTTTAATTTACCCGCTGTTGGAGAGGTTCGAAATCTCCAACTCAATGATTTAGAGGAGATTCGGAATTATGCGTACGAAAATGCAAAATTGTATAAGGAGAAAACAAAAATGTTCCATGAGAAGCTCATCCTACGGAAGTCATTCGAAACTAATCAAAACGTTCTCTTGTACAACTCTAGACTGCATCTCTTTCTCGGTAAATTGAGGTCTAGATGGTCTGGTCCCTTTGTTATTAGGACAGTCTACCCACATGGGGCAGTTGGGATAGAGAATCCTAAAAATGGTGAAATCTTCAAGGTTAATGGTCAAAGGTTGAAACTGTATCTGGAATTGCGAGATCGAGAACTGGAGGACATTTTCCTCCAAGACCCATTATACCACGAGTAAACATAACTTGGGTCGTGTTTTTGTATCATAGTTTTTTTTTCTTTCTGTAATTATTTTTCTTCCAGGAAACATGTGTTAGAGAATGTCCCTCATTACGGTAATATCTTTCATATCTTTCCAGCCTTTTTAATTTTTTTCCTGTACATTAAGGACAATGTAGAAATTAGGTCTGGGGGTATTGAGGTCATTTTTCTCCACTTTGAAAAAAAAACTCAAAAATCAAAAATATTTTCAATATAAATGAGTTTTGAAATAATTTCTTAATATAGAATTAATTCACAAATCTCTCATCTTATAAATTTTTTTACACTTAGCCATATAATATAATCAGACATGGATATTGAGGCGAAAGTTAAGATGCTTAACGAATAAATGTAGAGATTTTAACCCGGTGAGATTTTTGTGCCATTCATCATTTTTGAGAAATTTAAATCAATCCGAGTTAAAATAACACAAACTTTCCATCAGCGCCAAATTCGTCGATGATCGCAAAATCTTTGTTTTGTTCGATTCCTGAGAACCGAAAGTCAAAATGTGAATCGTACACACTAAATGCCTTAGTAAGTTGACTTGAGACACAAAATTGACTAAACGAAACTTGAGAAATGATATAAGGCCATCGTTTGGAAAGCCCCAGAATAAAGTTTACATCAACCTTTTTACATTATTCCGTTGCAAACCCATTTGTGCCAAAATGAAAACGAGCCTTTTATTGAAAGCCCAAAAATCCATACCTATTTTTTTCAGAGAATATCAGGGTAAAAATATGGTAAAAGGACAAAAGAAGAATGTTTGCTAGAATAATATGTGCAGAGAAAAGAAAGAAGAAAAAGGAAGATAAAAATAATAAAAATAATAAAAAAGAAGAGAAAATGGAGTATGTGAGACAAAAAAAATGGAAATGGAGGTTGGAAGGTGCCTAAAAAGTCAAAATCCCGATAATCTCTATATTCTCAGAAAATTTTTGAAACTCCAAAATTCGAGCCTACAATACAACCGAATGAAAGTCCTAATTGATCTCAAGTGAAGTTAATTATAGTGTGGAGAGAAGATGAATATGATATTTTAGTGTGATTCAAGTTTTCAAATATAATCGATCTTCCATTCATGAGATCATATATACCGAGAGAAATTACCCCATTCGGAGTGTTCGTTTGTGAGCGCATCCCGTGAGAAATTGAATTAAAACGAATTTTCGGGTAAGAAACTTAACGATCAAATCTTTTGAATTGGACTGTTATATTGTATATTGCACACATACACACAATAAGTTGAGATTGAAAAGTGATTTTTTTCTATATTTATGAAATTTGCATTTAAGACTTGTTTATATTACTTTGTGTCTTCAGTAAATTGAGTCAAGTTTTTTAATTTTATGGGTATATTCACTGTAAACCCTCGCGAGACAAAACTTGTCCACTAGGGCTACCTAGGGGTTTAACGGCTTGTTGCACATGCTAAGTGCAACCGTGATTCCTATGAAAGTGAGTTAGATTTTAAAATTTAGTTTTGCTCGAGGACTAGAAAAGTTTAGGTCTAGAGGTATTTGATGAGTGCATTATTTTTTATTATTTACACCCAAATCTAAGTTTCGTTATTCTCATTTTGTCATAAATAAAGAGCTTTTAGAGTTATTTTTGTTATTTTATAAAAAAATAAAAATTTAAGAATAAATGGGTTTACAATTTTGAGAACTTTACGCTCACATATTTAATTCTTTACCTTAAATATTTATTTCTAATCTCTTGTACAAGGTGTTTGTTGTGTGTTGACAGGTTTAGAGTGAATGCGGAGAAGTTCGGATGCAAATTGAGCATTAAAAGGTCACTTTTGCACCTTCAAGGGCAATATTGTAAATTCAGATGACTTAATTCAGAATCGGACCAAACACAAAAAATGAAGGCCTTGAATCAAGGGACCCCTGGGTTTAAACGGCGTGTCGTTCGGAGTTGAAACGAAGAAGTTATGGCCATGCAAAGTTTGAATTCAAAAGAAAGTCAAAGTCAAAGCCCCGGATCAATGCCCAAAGTCAACCTCGAGACCCGAACACTATTTAAATATTGTTGGACCCGAAATGAGGGTCACGTCGGTTCAAACGGCAAGTCAATCGGACTCCGAATGAAGAAGTGATGGTGATTTGGGCTATTGTGCAAATTAGGAAATTTGAGTTTTAATATGTTGTTAAATATAATTGGGTGTATATTTATATCAAAGGGAGCTGTTGGGTGAGCTGGTTGGGAGAAGGATTGTCATGCACGAGGTCAGGGGTTTGACCCCTACGTTCCCCCATTTCTTTTTTGGCAAAAATCTCTAAACTCTTCCCCCCACTTGCCCACTAAACCCAACACTCCCACCTTCACCTTTATCTTCCTTTTCCAATCTGACGAAAGTAGATACCCCCTCCCCCCACCTGCCCATTACCAAAATCCCACCAACCCATGTTTTTCTCCATTCAAAAATGCCTTTCCCCCATACCTATTTAACCCCCACTTTGTCCTATTTTGTTGGTTTCTTTTTTGGTATAAATTATGGGCAATGTAGAGACTTTGAGAGACAATTTTTTGATAGAGATATAGACACACTTTGAGAGATAAAAAAAATATGTGTAAAAAGTATTTTTGAGGCACACTTTGGAGGAGCATATAGTAACTCAAGTCTCAGACTCAAAATTTTGTAAGTTGATTATTATTAATGAAAATTATTATTTCATCTTGCAATATTTGTGTGTCAAATATGATATGTGAGTAGTTTAAATACTAGGATTTATGTGTTGTTTGTCATGACTATTTAAATTACGCATGTTAATTTAATTTCGTACATATTTTGACATGTTTAAATTTGAAATAAAAAACTCGGTATTCGCTTAAAAATACACTAGAGTGTATTTTTAAACCACGAGAATTAATTATAAATTCATGCTTTAAAAAATTTAATGTTGCCATTTTTTATGGGTTATGCTTGCACTTAGATGTTTTTATACCCCTATACTTAAATATACTTAAATATACATTAAAAATCTAAAACATGATCATTTCAAGGGAATGGGGATTTATGGTGTTTAATTCAAGAGACGTTAAAATATTTTGAAATCATTTAATGTTATATTCTCCAAAATGTACTCGACGAGAGTTGTTATATTTTGTGTTTTTATTCGGAATTACAGAATTAAATTTATATGTTAATTTAATTAGGATTGATAAACGGAACCGACGTCCTAGTTTCTTCCACATTTAATATTATCTCTTGTACTTGTTCGTTTATTCCGTTTTTGTTTTTATTTTAGAAACTTAATCACTTTTATACACTCATATGTCTCGTTGGACAGTTAATATTTAATAAAAATCGACGAAATCTCTGTAAGTTCGACCCGTACTTACACCCGCTATATTTCAATTGCTAGTGCACTTGCGGTAGTTTTATAACAAATAAAATTTAGCAACATTTATCATAAGTGAGTGAATACTTATGGGATTAAAATAACTTCGTGTATACTTATGAATTAATACGAATTGGTATATTCGGGATTATAGGCTAATGCCATGGGAGATAGGCATAAATTGTAGGATTTTATGATATATATATATATATATATTTATGTGTGTGTGTGTGTGTGTGTGTGTGTGTGTGTATAGAGATAGTATATATATGATATGATTATAAATATATATGTGTGTGAATTATATATTATGTGAAACATACCCCTCTTGTGCTATCATGGGAAGTTGCGAGATGTGGGTGAATCCCCTGGCTTGCGGGGCTTGCGGGGCTTGCGGAGCAGGGTGAGTATAGTCCCCAGGTCATAGCATCCAGTTATTTATACAGTGTGGCTCTTTATCACAGGTGAGACATCTAGGGTATGATCATATCTCACGTTCAAGTGAGGAACTATGACTGCTTCCCCTACGTTTGTGTTATGTTTTTATCAGGTCGGTGTGAGACCCCGACCAGTGGTACCCCGGGATAATGTGTGTTCCTTGGAAGATGATAGCATTCTAAAGAGTGCATCCATTGCGTTATAGCTCTAAGCGAAGGTTATTATACTTATATAGTGATATATATATATATATATATATATATATATATATATATATATATATATATATATATATAGACACACACACACACACGGACTACATAAAGGAAAGTGAGAAGTAAATTGTTGCATCCGGAAAAATAAAGTCCGGAATAAAATGTGAGATACATATATAAAGGTGAGAATATTATATACGAGACCAATAACACTAAAAATGTGATTACTTCATATAACTAGTGAAAGTTATTCAAAATGAATGGATAAATTATAAGTGAGAATTTATAAGGCATAAGCTCGTGCGAAAGCTTAGAATATTATATACGCGGGGTATGAGATAGCGTATGGTGACTTAGAGATTTTGAAAGATGCCAGTTAGGCTGGGTAGCATAACTAGGGTGGTTAAGATACATGTTTTAGGTATACACTGTTAGATGAAAGGTGAGGAGTATGTCATGTGAGTGCGACACCGGTTCAAATATGGAGAATATCATATTATAAATCTTAAAGTATTTTAAACACTTGATAAATATCTTCAAATCATTTTGAACTCTGATCCGCTTTCAAATATTTTTAAAACATTTTAGGTGTCCAGACATAGGGACGTCTGAATGATATTATTCATTTGAGTCAGACGATGCTATAGTGGTTGTGGTTGCAAGCAGGGATTTTTTAGACGCTTCTATCCTTGTGATCTTGATAGGAGGTATCGTGAGTTATATTCGAGCATGTTGCCCAACTGTTCTCATTTATTTTATTTCTTTCGTATTTTTCGTTTACTCATATTCGATATGGTTGGAATAATATTTTACCGAGAGTTATCGGTTATTGTTTATTTATTTCAGTTGATGTGTATATTAATTTTGTGGATGGATTTATTGTGTGCTTAAGTTAATAAGATTAGAAGGTTTAAAATTTGACACTGGGCCAAATAGGTTATTAGTAATAAAAAAAATTCGACGGTGATGCTGAGAATGATCCATTATGAGAATCCTGTTTTATTTTGATAAGTGATTGATTAGTCGAGATTAAAATAGGCGGGGTGTCACATTTATCTCTCCCCTAGTTTGCGGATATCGTGAATTATCTTGTCACGAGGGTCGTCCCCTCTAATTGAACACTACAAGATAATAGCAAGTCCCTTACGTAGTCGTGCATGTTTTTCTATGACGATCAATACTTGTTGAAGTATTGCACCAACCAAATAATTCGGAGATGTTTACAGGATGACGAGACTTCTAGTGTCATCTAGTTTTGTAATTCAAAAGCTTGTGGAGGCCACTTTTCCACGAAAAAGACGGCCGCTAAAATTCTTCAAAGCGGTCTCTATTGTCCCATAATCTTCAAGATGTAAATGCCCATTACAAATCTTATGATGGAACCATTACTCGACGAGACATGGTGTCGTTGATCCCTATACTCGTCATCGAGATATTCGACTATTGGGAAATTGAGTTCATGGGTCCTTTCCCATCCTCATTTGGTTTCCTATACATCGTTGTTGCGATAGACTATGTGTCAAAATGGGTTGAGTCCATAGCTACGAGGACGAATGACATTAAGGTGGTGATAAAGTTTATTCATGAACACATACTCTCTCGTTTCGTTGCTGTGAAGGCAATAATTAGTGATAGTTGCATGCACATTGCAATAGGCCGTCTGAGAAATTATTAAGGAAATTATGGATTCATCTTGACTTACCACCTCGAAATGAACGGGCAATTCGAGTTAGCAAATCGAGAGATGAAAAAAATTATCGAAAACACATTGGATCCTAATAGAAAGGATTGATGTACTCAATTAACCGATGGATATGGGCTTATCGGACCGCATATAAGAACCCCCGATGAAAACTCCCCATTTCACTTTGTCTATGCCAAACCTTTCCACCTCCCCGTTGAGCTCGAGCACAAAGCGTATTGTGCCATTAAGAGGTTGAACTATAATCTCAACAAAGCCGGTGAAGTGGAAAATGACAATTGCACGAGTTGGAAGAGATACGTAACGACGCATATGAAAGCAATTGAATATCTAAAGAAAGGATGAAACACACACATGAGTGATCTAACCATCGAAAGTAATTTGGTTTGGATCAAAAAGTGCTTGTTTACAACTCACGATTACATTTGTTTCTCGGCAAGTGACGTTCAAGGTGGATCGGCTCGTTCGTCATAAAAGAGGTGTTTCCCTACGTCACGATAGAATTAAAAATACAGAAGGGTGGGGACACTTTTAAAGTTAATGGACAACACTTAAAGCCATATCTTGAGGAATGTATTGAGGAAGCCAACACGATTTGATTGTCGACCCCGGCTACGGGGATGATTGAGCTTGAGAGAGAGGGCATCCCACCCCCGACACATATGGGTGATTTTGTTGTATATATGAGTGTTTTAGGGTGTTACCGAGTCCGTTGAGTCTACATTAGAAGGAGGTAGGAAACCAAATTTTAACCCCACCATGCTCAATTGATCGTAAGTCACAAAACGAAGAGAATTCGAGGTTACCCGATGCCCAAAGTTAAAAGGTTTGTTTTAGGAGTCATTCTAGGGAGAAAAGTAGATTTTCAACACTTAGCCTATGAAAATTGGGGGCACCAATGCATTAGGACAGAAGTATTGATCGAACTGGTTCGCATTGGGACCAAACCAGTTCGCCCAAGGACCAATTAGTTCACCATACATGCTTCCAAAAAATCTCTTCCACTTCATTTTCCCTTCACATTCATCCCCTTAAAACCTTTCCCACTTCCCACTTCCCACTTCCCTCCACTCCAAAAATTACACCCTTTTTACTCCCCCCAACCACACCCAACTCCAAATTCATTCCCTCTACCTCATCCCACAAAAAACCCTTCAAATTCCTACCCTTTCCGACCCTTTAACCACCTATAAATACCACCCCCACCCCACACCATTTTTTCCACACCTAAATTATCTCTTCTTATTATCCAAAATCTCCCCCTAAAATCCCTTTCACCAATTCTCAAGCATGTTGCGATACACTAAATATGATTCCATCGACATTATCGACGAGGGAGAAAATGATGCTTTTCAATCGTGCCAAGAATGAAATTGGGTCGAAGTTCATTTCGGGCCCACCCGAGTTATTTTTATTGAAAGGAAAATCCTGCGGGATGATCTTCTCAAGGAGGCAACCGCGCTATTCAACCGCTGTCGGTGGTGCCATTTATTGAGTTCCCCCCCCCCCCCCCCCCCATCCTCATTCGATGACAAAATGGTACACCTTTTCAACAGGACCCTAGTTTGGAAGTCACAAGGCCTATATGAAGCCCGAGTCCAGGGAAAGAGGGTGACCCTATCCCTTGCCATCATTCAAAGAAAAATACAGGCAGAGGGGGTGATTATCTCCCCTCAACACACTTGTCCAAATGATGCCCCACTCATCTCCACACAAGAATGCGTCACGCGATGGGCACCCGGGGAGGAATGGACTTCGGACACCTTCCTGGTGGGCCGTCTTACTGAGCACATCAAGTATGCCTATCTCATCACTTGTGGTACCATTCTTTCAACCACCAATAATTCCTCCATCTTCCTCCATCATGAGACATTTCTTTATCACCTCCTAGACGAAGCAAGCCAAATAAGCCTAGCACGCATCTTCCTACAAGAGATAATTATCGTTGCCATATGCTAGGTTCATTGATGACCTTTGTTCCGACGCACATGTCCCCGGAGGAGGCACTACCGCCCTCCTTCCTAAGCCTATCAATGCTTCATCCATCGAGCGTAGCGCAAAGCAAATGTGAAATGTCCACCCACCTTCTCCAATTTTTTAGGATGTAGGGATGAACAAAGAGGAGGAGGGCGAGGATGTTCAAGTGTAAGAGGTAGAAAGGGATGAGGAAGGAGACTCGAATTATGAACTCAATTTTGATGAAAGTGCTTTTCAAAGAGCGGTCATTAATTGCCGAATCGACGAGTTAAAGACGCTTATAGATGGGTTCATTACCAGGTTTCGTACTAAGCAAGAGATGGATAGGGGCGACTATCGAAGGTACACGAGCATGATGATATGACTACAAGAATACATGTACCTCTTGCAATTGGGGCCCGACGCCCAATTTCCATCCTATTTTATGACCCCCTACACTCGTGATCCCAATGCTCCCAGGTCGTCTCAATAAATATTCATGGGTTAATTATGGTTCCTTTTTATGTAGTTCTTGGGTTTTCATTGAATTTATTTTGTAAGAACTACGTAATGTCGATCTCCTTCTTTATGCATTGCATTTGTCATTTTTTTTTCGTTTAATGAAAAGTTGCATTTTAATTATTTGCACGTTTTAATTTTCGCACTTTTTTCTTTTCTTATTTAGCTTTTAGTCCTTTTCATTGAGGACAATGCAAAAGTCAAAGTTAGGGGGTGACAAGTTGTGACACCCCGACTAATTAAAATACCGGGTAGCTACTCCTTTATTAAATTAATACAAAATGCCAAGTCGGTTCAGTTCGTAGCATCACTGCCGAAAATGTTTTAACAATTACTAGCCACCTAATATTTAAAAAGTTAGTTGACAATTTTAATTAAATCCGATTAACAAACAATAAGCAAACTATGAAATGCTAACATAACCACCATAACAGAATCACAATAGAATAACCATAAAAATAATGAAACTGGAGGAAAATACTCCTCACAACAATCAGAGTACTGAAATAACCAAATACTAAGTCCGCAACTGAATTAAATACAACCCAAATCTGAAATAACTGAATAGATAAAATGTCTAAGAGAAATGGGGCGACATGCCCTACAAATGGTAAGATCTGATAACATAGAGACAAGATCGAAAGTGGAGGCGTCTACTGTCAAGGTCCTATAACTTCCACAGCATCTACAGTACATCACCTGAATGGAATTCCTATGCATGGTGTCCTTGTGGCTGGGCACCTAAAAGATTTTATAAAAAAAATAGATTTGAAAGCAAACGGGTCAGAGCCCGATTGTCAAAATAGTTTAAAATTTTGCAAGTGTTTAATATCATTAAACAGTGAATATAAAGTACATGATAGTGTATGCACTCATATGAGTTCCTCACCTCTTAACTAATTGTGGACTCCTATCGTACCCGTACCCATTCTAGTTATTCCAATATCTAACTAGTCCGATACGAAATCTAACATTACTATATGGTATCCAATTCAATTCCCAACATCTTCTATTCAACAGAGTATTATACCTTATTACACAGATTCCCTTATTAGTACTACTAATTACTATAAATCTTCCATTTTCACTTTACAAACCGTTGCTATTATTTATACTCACATTTATTCATGAGAATTCATTTCAATTAACAGTATATTATTCTCATCATAAATATACAATACTAGCACCCCGAGACTAAGATGTGGTGCACACATACTCTGCTATCCAATCCTGATACATCATGTACATAAGGACCACGTATTCCGAATCTCTCAGGAATCATTTCATTAAACAACAATCACAAACAATGGAGGCGAACATAGTTCACATCACATGGGTCACGCACATACCTACGCTCCCATGATCAGCAGACTTATTAACTTCACAATAAGTCCTTCTCTGACCTATGTCCTCGAGGTACCAATCTAAATCCCCCCCGTAGGCACACAAAGATTTGATGGCCCTGATCGAACGCCGACCTCCCATGATAGCAAGTACGGTAGGTATGTTATACACAGATAACTACATATACTAAGCATTCGCACATCTTAGATATCACAATATTTCATAAGTGGTATACATCTCTTTCTTATACCAACTTTTAGTGTTAAACAACTCACAAGTCCCTGGTTTATATGTATTTAAGTTATCAACACTTCTCACGTCATGATTAGTTACTCACCTCCCCATCCACAAATATCATCTGATTTACTACAAGATTATAAGTTGTACTCTTCGATGTACCCCCAATCTCACAACTATACTCACTAGTTAATAAGGGCAGGTTATCTCACCATTTAAATAAGTCTATGGGACACTAGAAATAAAATCAGGCCTAAAAGGCCATTCTGTCAACTCATTAGAAATCTCGTTCAAACGAAAGGCTTCGAACGAACTACCAACTCGTTAGAAGGGATACTGTCATCTCGTTAGAAGTTCGTTCGAACGAGGTCGTTCGAACGACCTGGGCAGGTCTTCTAACGAGATGGCACTTTAAGCCCAGAAATTCCCAAGTCCGTTTTTCTCCATTCTTCTCTTCTCTAATTCCACCCTAAGACCATAAAATTTATGTTCTAACATTTATAAACCATTTCTAATCATACTAGATCATCCCTTAACATATTTTAGGTGTCAAATCTTACAAATCAACACGAAATTTACATAAATCTCCAAGTATTTCCCAAACCCTATGAACATGAACCCAGGATTTTATTATGCCCAATTACTCATCATAAATCCGTTTTTTAAATCATCATATATAACTCTTCGAATACTAAATCAGTCCATCATCATTCTACATGCAAATCCTAACCCAAATTTAAGGTTTCTCCAAGAATTTTTATTAGTTTTCCTCAAAACTTTCAAGACAAAAATAGTTTCTACACTAAACATGGAAGAAATATTCAATGCACTTAAGAATATTAAATCACTTGCCTTAGATTTGTTTTCCAGATGTGTTGTCGATGATTCGAGGTTGATTCTCTCCTTTAATGGGTCACAAATCCTCTCCAATTTGATGGTGGTGAGTGTTTTAGGTTTGGAATCCTATGGTAACTCCTCTCTAACTCCCGTAGCCCACTTCTAAAGCTTTTTGCTGGTAATGGCCTTAGTGGCCCCGTTAAAATAATAAATATTAACTCTAATTTTCGATGGTTTTAATTCCCTTATTTTTAAAAATACCCTTTTAAGTTGCCGGTATGGCCCAAAAATGCCCCGGGACCCAAATTAAACCCCCGGCTAGCGTTTTCTGACTATTTTGACCTTTTCGGACTCGTTGGCGCACTCAAAATGACCATTCGGTTGATAAAAATAAAATTCACTTTTTAATTCAAATAATTACATTCCTGACGCGTGCATCCCAACTAAATTTCACAATTTGCCGTATATCTATCTCGTGACAATTTAGGTATCATCAATACTGATGTATTACCATACATACTCAAAAATACTAAATTTTTAACATCATAATCAAATACCAACTCACATCTCATTAATATTTATACCCGGATTAATTTCCAATTTATTCTCATTTAATTCAATTAATCCCTTTAATAAATATCAATAAAATTACGGGATTTTTCACAAGTGCATTTTTTAATAACCTCACAAACTTTAAAATGCCCCAAAAAAATTATAACATTCCGAAATTTCATAAAAATTAAATAAATAAAGTCAAAAATATTTTTCTTCAAAAAAAATCAAAATTTAAATTTAAATTTTTCGAAACTATCAATAAATTTGAATTTAAAGTCTCAATTAAAAAAATAAAAAAAACTAAGCCCAACTTGATCAAAGATTGAAATTGAGCGAAAATTGACGACTTTAAAAGTCTCTATCACTTTACGAGTATCTCTATCACTCTGAGTTATGTGATACGAGTGAGATGTCGTCTTAAAAATGCGCTAAAAATATCTCTAAACTACAATTAATCTCGAGACACATATGGTAAAATAATTAGTAATTCAAATAAATAAAGTTAGGCCATCGTTTGTTTCCCCAAAAATACTAGCTATAAAAAGCTGCAAAAAAATTCATCCTTTTGCAAACCAATTTTAGCCTAATAATTTTTTTCTTTTCGTTTGTTAGCCTGAAAAATTAAAAATTGCCCGAAATTGTGAAAATTGAAGAAATTCATGAATTATGTCCAAATGGTGCATACAAAAGAGGAAAGAAAAATATAAAAAAATGATCCACCAAAAAAATGGAAAAAATTAATTAAAAAAATGAGAAAATGTGAGAAATAAATAGGAAAGGAAGAGGAAATGAGCAAAAGCCCAAAAAAGCACCAACAGATATTGCAAGTAAATTTTCCAATTTCGAATTTTTCGAACACTACCAATTTTACCCAATACACCTTATAACCCAAAAAAATCCTATACGAGTGTTGATATCAAATTTAGTCTGCTGACGTGGACCAATCACTTGAAGACACATGTCAACCTACGTGGTAAATACAAATACTTCCAACGAACAATATACTATCACCGAGATACTCAGGCGCTCCGAGAAACTTAACCATACCGAGTAACTTAGTGTGCCGAGCAACTTAAGCGGTCCGAGCTACTTACCGTGCAGAGCATCCAAATCAAGAGAGTCAAAAGACAACTACGCATTAAATGCGCATTATTATCGTACAGATGTATATGTCTACTAGATAACAGCGCATTATCCTTTCATATTTACATCCTCAAGGCTATAAATACATTGTAACCTCCTCATAAGAATGGACTTTGGATCTCTTGGTAAACCTATTATCGAGATTCCAAGTAAACAGTCAGCAATACAAAAACAGTGGACGTAGGCCATTTTCATAAGGCTGAACCACTTTAAAAATCCTTTGTCTTGTTTACTCATTTTTATCTGTGATTGACTAATTAGATATAATCTAGTTTTTTACATTAACAGATTGGCACCATCTGTGGGAAACGACTGTACTTAGAATTTTTCATCAAAACAACTCAACATCTATGGCTGAGAATCCGAAATCCAGTAATCGAAACACCGGGGTCTCTCCAAACCCTTCTACTCCCCCAAATATTCAAGATCTGGCTGGCATAATGGTTAATTTAGCCTAAGGTCAAACGGCCATGCAAGAAACTATGCGTCAACTTATACAAACTGTTCAAGGTGGAGTGCCATCCCAATCAGGACAACGAAGTGTTCATAGGAATACCCATTTGCCATCTTCAAGGACTAGACGAACGCTATTCTCGAAGGTCTCTCCATCTAGACTTACTGATTTATATCGTACTGAGAGATCTAGCGATCCTTCATATCAACCTGGATGGACCTCATCGGTACAAGCTACAGACTCTCAACGGAACATCACTCTAACGCCAGAAAGGACTAGCGCTCTAAAAAGGCTGAGTAGGGTCTCCCCTTTTGATCGATTGGGCCCTAGGAGGAATAAAAGTCCTCCTAATATTGCGTCAAGGAACTCTCAACGACCATCCGACCTAAGGAACGGCTATGCCCAATCACGCCCAACAACCCATAATAAAAGGTCCCAAGAGGAAAATTCAACGTGATCAGTCGCTCGAACAAATAGGCCCGAGGTAGGAAATGACGCATGGAAAGGCTCTATTTAAAGACTAGAAGATCGGTTGGGGGAAATGGCTAAGGCCAAGAATCCTCAATAAAAAACTTTTATCTAAGGGACACCATTCGTACAGGCAATTGTGGATTTTCCCACACCATCAAAATTCAAAGCTCCTATGGTGACACCTAAATATGATGGAAAAACTGATCCTGTCCTCCATATAGAACAATACCAAGATGCTACTGATATCTATGTGGTTCTAAACGAGATGAGATGCAGAGCATTTTTAGGGGATATGGTACAACAATCTTCCTCGGGGGAAGATCGCGAGTTTCTTTTAACTGGCAGAGCTTTTTATAGGGAATTTCTATTTTGGAGCGAAACCAGTTAAATGAGTAGCACACTTACTGAGTGTTAGAAAGAAGCCAGAAGAAAGTAACAGGGACTAAATTACTCGCTTCAATAACGAGAAGCTTGAGGTAATTGATTATGAGGAGAAAACAACAATTACTGCCTTTGATGAGTGGATTATTACCAGATAAGTTGTACTATACTTTGGTCAAAGATCCACCTAGGACCATGGAAAAACTGATGGCAAAAGAAGCCAAGATCATGAATGCTGAGGAAGCCATGGCTGCGAAGAAGAATACATACACCAAAGAGACCAAGGTAGAAGATGGTAAAACCGAGAAGAAGGATCAGAAGAACAATGGTGGCAATAAGCAGTCGAAAGGCAAGCAATCGTTAGAGCAGATGAGGAAGTATGGAAATTATACTCCCTTGAAGGTAGATATAAATCACATTCTTGAGGAGATCAAGAACAGCGAGGAGTAAGACTGGCCAAGGAAAATAAAGGCAGACCCTAAAAAAGGGACAAGTCCAAATAATGTGAATTCCACAAAGACCATGGTCACACGACCAAACGTTGCATAGCTCTCCAGAATGAAATTGAAGCACTCATCAGGCGAAGAAAATTGGCTAAGTATGTTTATTGCTAAAATGGTGGAAAGACCAGTGACCGAGGAAGGTAAAGATCTAAGTCTCCTTGCTGAGCAAAAGAAGACAAGAAGAAAGATCATGAAGATGATCCAGAAGATGACCCCGATATCCCCAAAAGACCAAGACAGCCAGAACGCGACGTATTTTCAATCCATTTTGGGTCATTTGAATGTAATGTCATTACAGGTGGAGATGCAAGAGGTGAAGATCTAACTGCAGAGAGAAAATCTTACCTCAATGAGGCTAAAGCTTGCTCGTACATACAGCGAATAAACTTGGCTGAAGATGATCGCCCAAGGAAGGTGAATAAGGACAAACTGGTGATCGGTTTCTCTAAGAATGACCTGGCAGGTGTACTATATGCTCAAGATGACCCATAGGTAATCAAGATGAGAATGAAGGAAGGGGTGATTTCACGGGTACTGGTGAACAATGGTAGCTCTGCAGACATCATATTTTACCCATAATTTGATAGTTTGAACCTGAAATTAGCCCAGTTGAAGCCCTATCATAGGCCCCTCCTCGGTTTTACTGGCAAAAAGGTTTTTCCACTTAGGACGATCAAGTTGGATATGCTTATCGGTACATGGCCTGCTTATCAAACAGAAAGAGTATGCTTTTTCGTAATGGATAAAAATGTCCAATCAACTTATAATATTACCATGGGAAGGGTAGGTCCGAAGAAGAAGTTCAAATAAGTACCATCCACTGTACATCAATGTTTAAAATTCCCAACCAACTTTGGAGTGGGAGTGGTGAAAGGCGACCAGAAAGTAGCTTGAGAATATTACTATTCATCTACCGAACAGGAGGAACGCGAAGAATCCAGGAAGAAGACTACTACTTATTAAGTGGATAAAATAGAAGATGCAGAGATTGAAACATTAGACCCTAAAGACGAGTCTCATCTCGTGAAGGGCCAGGTCATGGAAGCTACTGAAAATATCATTCTGGATGATGAAAACCCAGAGCGAATAACCCAAAATGGTGCGTTATTGGATGAATCGATAAAAAAGGAACTAATAGCATTTATAAGGCGCAGAAAATAGACTTTCCCATGGAGTCATAAAGATATGCCAGGGATAGACCCAAGTTTCCTATTCCACGAGCTCAACGTGAACAAGGAGGTCAAGCCAGTGAAATAGCGAAGAAGGGTGTTCAGCCCTGAAAAGAACCAAGTTATACAAGAAGAAGTAGAGAAACTACAAAAAGGCTTTTTTTATTGAGGACATCAAATATCCTGATTGGCTAGAAAATGTGGTGATGGTGAAAAAGAAAAATAATAAGTGGAGGATGTGTGTGGACTTCACTAATCTTAATAAAGCCTGCCCAAAGGATCATTTTCCTTTGCCTCGAATCGATCAACTAGTGGATGCTACCTCAAGGCATGAATTGTTGAGTTTCATGGATGCTTATTCTGGTTACAATCAGATTAAAATGAAACCTGAGGACAGGGAAATTACCTCTTTTATCACCTCAAGGGGAACTTATTGCTATAATGGTATGCCTTTCGGACTTAAAAATGCAGGTGCAACATATCAGTGACTGATGAATAAGGTGTTCACAGAGAAAATCAGTCATAACATGGAGGTTTATGTCGACGATATGCTGACGAAGAGAAAGAAAGCTGTTGATCATCTAGTTGACCTAAGTCATACTTTTGATCAACTAGAGAAATATCAAATGAAGTTGAATCCCACCAAATAGATATTTGGGGTGCGAGAAGGTATGTTTCTCGGATATATTATTAACCAACGAGGTATTAAGGACAACAAAGAAAAGATTAAGGCCCAATTGGAAATACGATCTCCAACTACGAAGAAGGAAGTGCAAAGTCTCACAGGGCGAGTTGCAGCACTTAACAAGTTTATGTCACGAGCAACAGATAGATGCCTCCCATTCTTCATAACACTCCGAAAAAATTTTGAGTGGAATGATGAATGCGAGGATGCCTTTCAAGTGTTAAAGAAAGATCTGGGGACTCCTTCATTGTTATCTAGACCAGTTATAGGAGAAAAATAATACTTGTATCTGGCAGTTTCAGAGAACGTAATTAGCTCGACGTTGATAAGAATGGAGGAGGGAGTACAAAAACCGGTCTACTACACTAGCAAGGCCTTCCAAGGAGCAGAGATCAGATATCCAAGATTGGAGAAGTTTGCATTAGCACTGATCGAAGCAAGCAGAAGGATGAGGCCATACTTCCAAGCCCATACTATAGTGGTGTATACTGATATATCATTTAGACAAGCTCTACATAAACCGAAGAAATCAGGAAGATTGATGTACTGGGAAGTAGAACTTGGTGAATACGACATAGTTTATGGACCTAGGTCGTCACTTAGGGGGCAGGCAGTAGCGGATTTTATCGCAGAGTTTACTTAATATGATACCTCCGAAGAACAGGAGTTTAATACAGACCAACCCGTGGATGTTACGAGATCATCAAATTTAACCCCTGACCAACTTCCATATGTGGACGATCAAGAGAAGATAATCAATGAGCAGTGAGAAGATCCGAGGAAGGACAAAAGAAAGCATCAAATATTCCACCAAGGAACTCTGTCTGATCAAAAATTTGATAATGAAGTACCTATATGGAATCTGTATGTAGATGGCTCTTCGTGTGCCACAGATAGTGGAGCGAGAATTATTTTAAACAGTCCTGATGAGATTGATATAGAATATTCTCTATGTTTTCAGTATAAAGCCTCCAATAATGAAGTTGAATACGAGGCAATTATCGTGGCTCTAAGTTTAGCCAAAACCATAAAGGCAGAGCAGGTCGTGGTGTTCAGTGATTCACAGTTAACCGTAAATCAAATTCTCGGATTGTATGCAGCGAAGGGAAAACTAATGCTCAAGTATCATGCAAAGGTTATGGAGGTTATCTCAACTTTTATCACAGTTCAGTTGATCAGAATACCAAGATTAGAGAATGCAAGAGCCGATGCCCTAGCTCGGCTAGCATCAGCAACACGCACCGAGCTACGAAGAATAATCCCAATAGAAATACTAGTTGGTCGGAGCATAGACGAAGATTTGATGATGAACTTCATTACCCTTGAATTGGGACCATCTTGGATGGACCCCATTAGGGCTTATATTGAAAAAGGGGCTTTGCCAACTGATAAACTCGTAGCCAAGAAACTGAAGTTTAAAGATTCTCGTTATGTATTGACCAATGGCATTTTGTATAGAAGAGGTGTTATAGTAGCCCTCCAGAGATGTGTCCATCCCTCTGAAGTTAAGGACTTGATTAAAGAGGTTCACGAAGGGTCCTGTGGAGCCCATGTAGCAGGTCAGGCGCTTTTGCAGAGGATAATGACATAGGGGTATTATTAGCCAACGATGAGAGCTGATTGCGCTGCTTATGCTAAGAACTGCGACAAATGCCAACTTTTCTCTTCCATCCGAAGAACTCCCCAGGCATTATTAACACCCATTACATCCCCTTGGCCATTCTCCATATGGGGGATAGACTTGGTCGGGCCACTTTCGATGACCAAAGGAAGATTCAAATACCTTGTGGTTGTTGTGGATTATTTTACCAAATGGGTGGAAGCTAAACCTCTCATTGATATGACATATGACAAGGTATATCAATTCATTTGGAAGAGTATTATTTACAGATATGGTCTCCCACACGCATTCATTACTGACCACGGAACCCAGTTTGATAATAAGGAATTCGCTGCATATTATCATCAATCTAATGAACAGAAAATCCACTCCGCACCAGGCCAACCCCAGCGCAATGGGCAAACTGAAGTGACGAACAGAACCCAACTGAACGGTTTGAAAAAATAGTTGGATGTTGCAAAGGGAAATTGGATCAATGAGCTACACTCTATGTTGGGTGCTTATCGCACTACACCACAAACAGTAACGGGGGAGTCTCCATACATGCTGACATTTGGGAGTGAGGCTGTCATACCTATTGAATTGGGTCTACCCACACATAGGGTGCTTAATTTTAATTCTCCTGTAGGAGACATGATGAGATGATTAGACCTGGATATGCTCGAAGAAGTTAGGTAACAAACAGCAATCAGGAATGCTGCATATCAACAACGAACAGCCTTATTCTACAACAAAAGGATGAAGTAGTACGATTTGACAGAAGGGGATTATGTGCTGAAAAAAGTGATCCAAAAGCACAAAAAACTGGAGGCCAACTGGCATGGACCTTACAAAGTAACTGAAGTTGTTCGTCCGGGGACATACAGAATTGAAACTTTGGAGGGAAAAGAATTAAAAAATGCATGCAATGCAGAGCATCTGCGCAAGTACTATCAATAGCTAAAATTCCTATGTAACACAGTTCTTTCAATATGAATAAAATGATATTTCCTCCTTTGTTGATTTTTTTCGGAGTATCAGTGCTACACACTACACAATCATACATCCAGAGCAGCAATCACCAACTCCGCCAACTCCGATCGGTCGGCAATTCATTGACCATCAACTCTGGTTGGTCGGAAATTCATTGACCACTAACTCCAATTGGTTGGCAACTCATAACCACCAACTATGGTTGGTCGATAATTCAATTACCATCAACTCCGGTTGGTCGGCAACTCATTACCACCAACTCCGGTTGGTCGGTAACTCATTACCACCAACTCCGGTTGGTCGGTAACTCAATAACCATCAACTCCGGTTGGTTGGCAATTTAATCACCACCAACTCCGATTGGTCGGCAACTCATTACCACCAACTTCGATTGGTCGGCAATTCAATTACCACCAACTTCGATTGGTCGGCAATTCAATTACCACCAACTCTGGTTGGTCGATAACTCATTACCACCAACTCTGGTTGGTCGGTAACTCAATAACCATCAACTCCTGTTAGTTGGTACGAAACTAGGCAAGAAGCTGGACGACCTCTCGGGGCATCCACTATCTAGGCAACAAGGTAATCCAGACGAGATTACTACAACTAAGCAGGAACATGGGATAAAAATCATTCCATTACTTAGGCCCAAAAAGTGACAAGTCACTATAATCAAACAACAAATGGGACAAGTTCCACCATTTAAAAACAAAACAAGATATATATGTATTCATCAATGAATAAACGAGGACACTCTACAAATTATTTTGAAGAAAATGAAATGGCAAAAGACTAAAAATTTCATCATTAAAACCAAGTAGATTATATATGATATGAAGTCTAATTCATTGCATAAAAATATCTTATTCTATGGGTTTCTTTCCCTCTGCTTTTGAAACAGTTTCTACCCCAGCTGGAGGATCATCTAATGCATAAGGGGAATTTATAAATTTTATATCTCACAGCATTCTGATATTTATTATGGATGGTCGATCAAGCAAGTGCTCTGGACGAGATATCTCAAAGTTTGAATGAAGACTATAATCACCGAGATACTTAGAGATCAAAATTCAAGGAATAGCACGGGCTAGATTCCAATTAAGGTCAAGTTTGAAGGGAGGTACAGGCAAATCAAGAACTCCAGATTCATAATAATCCCATAAGAAATGACCTTGATCCAATTTCAGGACGCATAAGGCATTCAACCACCCCTACTTATATCTTTCATTGTTCGACTGCTACAAGCGAACATCAACATGATACAGAGCTTCATTATACCCAGCCATCCAAAATTCCCTAGGCTGCTTGTGAAATTAATAAGTTAATCTCTCAAGTTGCTCGTGGAGCCTTTTCACAAGAATTTCTTTACTTTCCAGAGCAGAACTCTGAATGGAGAGTTGGTCGTTGAAACTCTGAATCTTCTTAGACATTTCTGCCAAGGCTTGGTTCTTTACCATCAACTGAAAGTCTTGATTCTCTAAGGCCAACTGAGTTCTCGTTTCATCAATAGTAACCCGACCAACCCTTACTCATCCACGAGAAGAAGATCTTGCTCTGCCACGAGCAGGTGTGGAAGATCCTGCTTGTTTCAAGGTTTCCAACTCATCCCGTAAGTTAGCATTTTCTACTTCTAAAAAGGAAAAACTAACATCATTAATTGGGACCAAGGCTCCCAAAGAAGAAGAGGCAGCAAATTTAAGCTGTTTTATTTCCTCCTACA
The DNA here is from genome assembly GCA_949130495.1 of Sambucus nigra. NCBI lineage: Eukaryota > Viridiplantae > Streptophyta > Magnoliopsida > Dipsacales > Adoxaceae > Sambucus > Sambucus nigra. Next base: position 704,834,844 of record OX422207.1, read on the forward strand.
AAGCGATGTTCTCCGGCTCCAGCAGCTTGGCGATATATCTATGCTCTTTAATTTTAAGCTTTAACACACTCTCCCTTTTCTCATGAGCTGAAATGCACTTGTCGTATCCTTTGTCAGCACTCAATTATTGGTACTTTTTCTCATAACCTTGATGCAAAAGTATAGTAGATTCTTTGTATTGATGCTGAAGTTCCTCGATCGTTCCCTGAAGATCTTCAATCATTTCGTAGTAAGCCACATTGTTGGCTACAGGACGATCAAGTAGGCACTTCAAATACTGGTAAGCATAAATGGCTCGCTCAGAAGTATCTAATCCAAGGGTATCAATGATTTAAGCCTCAGTAAAATCTGCATGACCAGCTTTGAAATAGTCATTGCATTTCTTCATCAACACTGAATCATGAGCTGATAAAAGTTCCATCCTGGCCATAAACTAGGAAAGACAAAATGAAACACAAAATCAACAAGGATGCGAACAAAGCAAGTAAGAGAGAAATTCAAGACGAACAACAGAAGTTCAAATTTTATTCATCATGATAAAGGAAAACATAGTTCAAGGTTACATTCAAGAAAACAACAAAATAAAAGACCCGAACAACTTTGCACCTTCTCCTTATTTCCTACGACTTCTTCAGACGGCTTGGATGAAGGGGTTGGTTGCTCGGAGAGCAATTACAGCTGCTCGACAGATGTGCTGGCTTGTTGGACTTGCTCGAAAGGTTGAACAATAGAAATAATAGGAACCTGCTCTCCTGTCATCATAGAAGATTCATCTTAAGTAGCTTCATCTTCTTCTTCTCCAGGAGAGGGAAGAGGGCCATGAGTATGCTCCTGGAACAGCTCAGAATTTTCAACAACCTTCAATTTCTTCAAGGCTGCTACCCATCCATCCCTAAAATATTTAACACTGGCAGACTCCATTTGAGAATATATAACAGCCAGGCCCTTGTTCCAACCCTTATCCCAACTAGCACTAAAGGATTTTTTAACTGTAGTTTTCCTTTTTGCTCTCTCCGAGGAGGTCCTTTCCCCAATGATCTCTTCGATAGACTTCAGGTTTTCTTCTACCTCTATCTTGTGTCGCACAACATCTTGAAGCTTGGCAACATTTTCCTCAGCAGATTTAAGCTTGACTTCAAGCTCAGTATTATGTTGTTCGGCCTCCTTCAATTTTTTCTCCAACTCTTTGGAGGCAGTCACAGCTTGATCTCTATTTAGTTCAACAAATTTGAATTGCTTCTCCCAAGCATCTTTGTCTTCCTCGTACTTCCGACGAGATTCCTTCAAAGACTGGGTTAGTCCAGCAAAAGCTTATTCTACCCCACCCGAGGAGCTGGAAGCCCTGATGGCTTCATCCTTCTTCAAAATACTATTGAAGCAAGTCACAAGCTGAAAAAAGGAAGAAGTTTAAGTTAATATATGAATATAGTAATAGAAAATAAAGCAATCAGGATAACGATACTTACTGAAGTAATGTTTTGAGCAGCCAATGTAGTAAGTCTCTCATGAGAAAAGGTGTCTTCAACACCTTAGGATTCTGGAACAGTCCAAGATCTTATCAAGCTCATAGCAGAGCTCGGAGCAACAAGAGTTGGAACATTACCTTCAACATTTGAAGGTTGACAGATAGGGTCAACAGGTCTCTCAGAAGAACTCCTTTTCAATCTCCTCAGAGGAGCAGGAGCACTTTCAATTAAAGGTGTTATCTCTATTGGTGAGATGACAGCAGTCTCACTCAAAGGTGAGATGACAACAGTCTTACTCGGAGGCACAAGGGGCTTCTTGTCAACATCCTTAGCAGCAGTAGAAGGGGGTACATCTATATTCTTTGTTCCCTCATCTGGGACATCTTGTTTATTTTTCTTTGCCTCTTAGGTGGCAAAGGCAGATTTGTCAAAAAATACAGGATCTTTCCTCTTCTTCATTAGATCAGTAATAGGAGTACTTAAGTAAGAAGAAGAACCTTCCACACTGGTTTCAGAGGTTGGTATCAAATCAAGATCAACCACCATAGGATGAGTAATGAAAGATGAGGTGTAGCTTCTGTATTGCAACAAATAAGAAGCATATCTGATATGCTCCCCAGAAACAGATTGATGCAAGCCCCGGATAAGTTTCAAATGTTTTATATTAACATCAGTCTCTTTTGGAGGCTTCCATTTACTGTCAACTGTAATAAACAAAATCAAATGTCAATGATGCATTTCATCGAATACAAAGAAAATAAGATTTCAAAAATGAAAACAACCTATCCCATTGCCATAAGGTGGATACCTGGGACCTTGGTACACATCATTTCCATTGAATGGAGGGTGTTGCCAATTTTTCATCACAACCCCATGATCAAAATAGTCCTTACTGGCATCGGGAAGATTGACAACTAAAGCTCTATTCGAAAACCTAGTTTTTTAATAGAAAGTATTATCACTGGTAACCCATGTATAGCAATACATAATTTCTAAAATCCCCAAACGAGTTCCATAAAGTTGGTTCAACCTATGTACGTTATTAACTACCCTCCATGTGTTTGGAGCTACTCTTGTAGGTACAACATCGAAATATTGGCAAAACTCCAAATATAGGAGATTTGGCGGGAAAGAAAAGCCACATTCGGCTATAAAAAGACTTGGGGACCAATGTCCCTCCGCCAAGGAAAATAAATCAGAAGGACAAGAAAGTTCTTCCAAAATGACCCAAGAAGGGATTGAAAACTCAGACCGAAATTTATCCAACGATTCAACAAGATAAATCATGGTGAATAAAGTAAATAAAGAAGAGAGAAGAAAATCTTACATAAGAAAGATCAGTTGATAATGAACGATGGAAAGAACGAAGGCACAAGATAGAGATAAAATGAAGAGTTCAGAGATACACATTTAAAAAGTGAAAGACAATAGGATTTCTGTCGCACTTAAATACTTTACCTCGGGAATAGAGAAAATTAATAATTACAAGGGAAGACGTTTGCGTTTCCGATGGCTAAAATAAGAAAATGGCACAAGTATCAAAGTGATAGTGAAAATTCAAAATATTTATGAAGCTTGATATTATGCGCTCAAAAAGGAATTATAAGCAAGGAAAACCTTCCTAAAATTCATGAAGACCAGTAATCCAAGCAATTTTCGAGCAAAATATTCCACACTCTCCTTAAACCTCAAATGTGAAACATTGGGGGCTTCTGTTGATACCAAATTTAGTCTGCTGACGTGGACCAATCACTTGAAGACACGTGTCAACCTACGTGGCAAATACAAATACTTCTTATGAATAACATACTGTCATCGAGCTACTCAGGCGCTCCGAGCAACTTAAGCATATCGAGCAACTTAAACATATCGAGCAACTTAGTGTGCTGAGCAACTTAAGCGGTCCAAGATACTTAGTGTGCAGAGCATCCAAATCAAGAGAGTAAAAAGACAACTACGCATTAAATGCGCATTATTATCGTACAGATGTTTATGTTTACCAGATAATAGCGCATTATCCTTTCATATTTACAGCCTCAAGGCTATAAATACATTGTAACCTCCTCATAAGAAGGGAATTTGTATCTCTTGGTAAACTTATTATCGAGATTCCAAGTGAACAGTCAGCAATACAATACAATGGATGTAGGCCATTTTCATAAGGCTGAACCACTTTAAAAATCCTTAGTCTTGTTTACTCATTTTTATCTCTGATTGACTAATTAGATATAATCTAGTTTTTTACATCAACAACGAGTCTGAGTGATGAAACTAATCACCGCGTGAAGAGTTAAAAATACGAAAAGAAATGGTGTGAATATACGATGACGCTTTTCATTTTCCAATAACTGTAATATGTCGATGAGATCTTTTCACCAAAAAATTTATGTCTTTCAATTTGTGTGTGCGACTTAATGTCCATTATATTTACTATTTATATCACGCACAGAGAGAGAAATATCCGCATTTTGAGTGCTTCGTTTGTGAGAGAATCCGGTGAGAATTTAAAGCGAATTTTCGAGAAAGTAACATAATGATCAACCGATGGAAATTAGCAATTTAATTTTTGGCTTTGCACAGACACACTTATGAATTGAGATTCTTGAATAAAAATTTTAAGTTATTATATTTAAGAAATTAAAGTTTACAATTTTAATTATTTTAATATTTAATTTAAGTCCGAAAAAAAGAGAATTTTGTGGGTAAATTCATTATAAACCCTCACGACACACCACTCATCCTACTAGGGTAGCCTAGGGGTTTAAAGGCTTGTTGCATACGCTAAATACAATCACTTGCCTGCAAAAAAGGTATTCTACCCAATAAAGTTTTTGAAAGTTATGTTTATACCATACAATTATTCAATTTACATTGCTCAGGACAAGAAACGTCCAAAGTTAGGGGGTTTTGATTCGACATAAATATTTCATATTTATCCCCGTAATTTAGGTACTTTTATGCTCCCCTGCAGTGTAATTAGGATAGATTTATCTCATATTTATGCTACAGACCCTATTCAGCAAGGAAATTATTTCTCGTGTATTTTACAAGTATTTCATACAATAGATTGTGAGAGAGAAATCGAAATAAAGAAAGAAATAGAACAAAAGGAAGTCCAAGGGAAGACATATAATATTACAGCCAGAACCCAGATGAGGAGCCTCAAGAAAATTGAGGAGCTTGAAGTTAATAGCGCACTAAAAGAAACGACATCCAAATCTGAGCTACAGTGAAGAAGTTACGCGCATCCGAAATTGAGAAGAGAATCCATGGGCAAGACAGCAAATTCAAAATTTTATAGGGTCGAACCGATTCACCCCTAGATCAAACTGGTTCGGTTAGTTAGATGCAGGATTTCTAGTTTATTCCTAGTTTTTAGATAAAGAGTTGTATGGGTTTAGACTTTTTACAAAACAACCCCAAGTAGTCATATCTTGTAATTTAACTTAGAATACATCAATTTTAACCTAGTTTATAAAGCTTTTAAAGGCAAGAAAGATAAGAGGCAAGAGGAACATCAAGATATTATTGTTTTGTTATTGTTTTGAACTCTATTCATCAATATAAGTATTTCTTTCTTTATTTTCTTTCAAGATCCATTTTTTCTTGGTTATATTTGTGATTTCTCCTTCAATAGTGATAATTTATATCAGTTTTTGCATTCCTTACACCACAATGATTCCATGCAACATAGATTTCATGCTTCATATTAGATTTTCCATGTTTGGTTGGTTTTTAGCGGGTTGGGGTACATGAACCCAACCTAGGTGTTATGGAAAGGCATAAAACATGATGAAAATTAAATAAATAACTAGAGACATAACAATTTGTCTAAACAAATATTGTGCGCCTTTGAATTTTGTTTTCCGAAGGTAACCGGAGTGCTTAAGGGTGAAATACCCGTATCGCCAATTTTGTCTTGCACTTTAAATTTATCTTTTACTATTTATTGTACTGAGTAAAATCCTGATATATGTAGTGCTTAGATAAATTTGAGGTCTTCTATCAATTATTTGTTCAGTTTTTTAAATTTTTATATCCGACATAATTGCCGATGGTTTGGGGGATTGTATTTCAATCCCACTTTTCTTGCATAGTTTAAACTCAAAATTTTGTTCGTTCTTTCATAATTAGTTAGTTTGAAACTATTATTTAGATCATATTAATTAATCAGACTTTCCATAACATCATCAGCTTTTCTTTTCCCTTTTGTGAGTCGATCATTAGGTTTTAGACATCTTTCTTAGTAGTCATCATGATCTTCAACTTAGTCCCTGAGTTCGATGCCCGACTTGCTCGGACTATTACTTACATGACCGACTTAAACTTAAGTTGTATTTACATGCACTATCAACCCTTTTTTAATCGCTTCAAGTTTTTATCGTCGTTGTCTGGGACTAGGTAGACATACTAGGTTAGGTCGAATTAATCTAAAAAATTGACTCTAATCCATAAAAAGCCCAAAAAAATCATAAATCTCAGAAATTCGAAAAAATAAAAAATATCGAAATATCCAAAAAAATAAAATAGAAACAGAAATATTCTCTTGTGCTTTAAATGAAAAACACTCAATCCCATCCCAATCCTATTACTTCTACGGTACACGAAAATCCCATAGTCAAACTCAATCCCAAAGGTGTTCTATGCCTCGGGTTGATCTTAATGTATTTGGACTAGAGATGGAGGTAGACCTAATAGTTAATACATTGAGCGACGTATTATAAGTCTTGGTCTTTATGAGTTTGGTTCGGTATAGAGCCTACGTATCGAAGGGGACTTAGGATCGAAGAAAACATAGTTCCAACAAATACGATATATTTGCGGGTGTAAGCGATGGGATAACGGGTATAAAATATACAGCATTATAGTATTTATGTAGCCTAGTCCTTAATATAGATTTTTTGTTATGAGTTGGTTCAATATGTTTATATGTTAAAAATACACTAATTAAAGATCACTGCTGACAAGTATTTAAAAAAACATATATTCGGGGAAGCCATCACAGCTACGGGCTTTGTTTGCTTGGGGAAGTAGTGAGACTATCAAATTTTAAACTTTGGTATAGCAATGTATCGGACTGACTCGGTTCTCTAAAACATTCCTGAGAACGGTTTTGAAAAGTTTATTTTCGTTTTGTATGTAGCTGATCGAGTGGAAAAACCGAGCATCCGTGTAATACGCTAGTCATTGTTATCGGCTTCCAACCTCAATACAAAAAAAAACCTAAACTTTTAACTACACTTTTATGGAGTATAGTAGTAAGTCTGGGTATCGACTCCACAGGGAATGTTTTATAGAATTTAATTGATTTATTACTTCTAAAATAAAAATGAAAAAGATGATGATTGGGAAAATTTCTATTAAAAAATACTTAAGAAAAACAAACTGAAAAGTGCAAAAGAAATTAGATCTGACAAATGGGAGAAAATAGGGTAGGGTACAATCCCTCAATCCTTAACAAATTATCCTTTAGAATACTAGAATTATAAATCAAAATTCTTGATTAAATCCAGTCCTTATCATCACTAAGCATTACATATATGAGGGTCAAGCCCGCATCATATGAAATCAAAGATCAATATAAAGCGGTGAACGACAAATTATACATACAAAGCATTCTTAAACATCCCAAGTACCTAGGGCAAGAGAGATTAAAAGATATGACAATGAATATATGATTTTCATTCACGATTCAACCAATATTTTCATTTATTTTCTAATTTTCCATACAAATAATTTGTATTAGGATTGAGTTCATGTACCCCAACCCTTGAGAATTTAGCTACTCATGATTGGATTAAAAAAAAACAAATTCATACACAACATTAAAGATCTACAAGACATTATAAATAAATTACAAATAATAAAACAAGAGAATGGAAATGAGATTACTTGAATTCAGCAACAAGAACGGAATTGGGATTCAGAAATTCTTACAAAATAGGATTCATGAAAACTCTTGAAGAAATTGGAAATTAACCCTAGAACTTGACCTAGAATTCAGCCTAGAATGCAACCTCTAACCTACTCCTAACCTAGCCTTTTTGCAATCCTCCTTCAAATGATGTAGGGCATGGGCTTTTATAGCACAAAATCTCGAAATTGACAGCCAATAGTGCTTGTGGAACAAGTTTCATGAGTTGCACACGCCAAAAATCTGCATAATTAATGCCAGAAATCTGTACAGTCGGACCGGTCCGATTTCCACCCGGATCCATCCTGTTATCGGATCGGTTCTTTTTTTCTGACCGGATCGGTCCTGTCCCCACCGGATCGGTTTGGTCCCATCCGGATCCATCCTGTTTTTTTGGTTCATTTTTCTTCATTATCGCGCAACATCAAAACCTTGTAACTTCTTCACCGTAGCTCGGATTGAGGTGCCGTTTTTTCCAGTGTTCTTGTAATTTAGAGCTCTTCAAATTTCTAGTTGGCCCCACCTCCGGAATGAGGCTGAAAAATTACGAAAATGCCCTTCAACTCTCCATTTCTTGGTTTCTTTCACTATTTTGAGTTCTCCTCCGCACTAACTTGCATGAAATACCTGTACAACACATGAGAAATACACAAAACACAAAATTCTTGCCAAAAAAGGTTAGTAGAATACATTTGAGACAAATCCAAGCTACTTACACTGCACGGGATCATAAAAATACTGAAATTAAGGGGATAAATGTGAAGAATATGTGCCTAAACACACCCCCTAACTTAGAACTTTGCGCGTCCCGAGCAATGTATATGAATCCTAACCAAAATTCTGCTCTTGAAAATTCCTTTATTAAAATAAAATTCCACTTTCGCAGGCACGCGATTGCATTTAGCGTATGCAACAAGCCTTTAAACCTCTAGGTTACCCTAGTAGGACGAGTTTTGTCTCGTGAAGGTTTGCAGTGAATTTACCCACAAAATTATTTATTGACTCAAATAAATATCAAAATACTTAAAAATTGTACAATTTAAACTTTTCGAAAAATACTCACCATAAATTCATATTCAACTGTCTCAAACCGTAGTGTGTGTGTGCAAAGCCAAAAATTCAACCTCAAATTTCCACCGATTGAGCATTACGTTACTTTTCGAAAATTCGTTTTGATTCAAATTCTTACGGATTGCACTCACAAACGAATCACTCGGATTGCGGCTATTTTCTCTTGGTATGCATGATATAAAGAGTAAATATACTGGACACAAATTCATGCATACAAAATTGAAAAGAAGGAAATTTATGGTGAAAAGATCTCATCATCGGAGTACAATTATTAGGAAATGGGAACATCACCTCTAATTCACACCATTTAATCTCTCATATTATCTTTTCATGTCTTAGCTCTCCATGCAGTAATTAATTCGCCATTCGGACTCGGTTAGGACTTTTTGGGTTAAAAGGTGTAAAGGGTAAAAATGGGAATGGATGGAATGTTCGGAATTGTAAAATGTCTTTATCATGTCCATTTGTGCTTTTTCGGGCATTTGTTTATTTTTCTCTTTTTTTCTTTTTTTTTTCTTCTCTTCTTTTTTTTTCTTTTTTTTTTTTAATACATATATATGAATATAAGCCAAGTTTTATGAATACGCACCTGTCATCCCCCCTAACTCAATGATTTGCATTGTCCCCAATCAAATAGATAAGAGATAAAAAGAAGACAACATAAAGAGTGCGATAAATAAAACATGCCAATATCATATTAAAACTGTAGATTACAAACTAACTGTGGAAATAACTGTATAAGCAAAACTACAACATAGGGATAAAAATCGTAATAAGGGAAAGGTATCCTAAGGGGCGGGTGGGGGATGGGAAGTACTCGGAGCAGATGGATCATATGGATTATAATAGTAGGGAGGAAGAGGGGCCTCGGGTCCCGCTTGGAGACGGTACAAGTCGGCCTGCATACGCAGGACCAAACTCATATCCCTCTCGTAGGAGGACACATGTGCGTCAAAACGCGTCTCAAGAGAGAGAACGCGCTCATGCAAGACCGGATCCTCCGGAATGTAATCTGGATCCGCCGTCTCATCATATTCTGCCTCTTCACCCTCCGCCATTTCCACGTCCTCCTAATCGATGTTCTCCTCCTCATCGTCGTCTTCCTCACTAGAATCGTCGCCGTGCCGAGCACGGACGAGCTGAATTTGCCGCTCACTTCGAGTGCAGGATTCTTGTCCTAAAGGTTTAGGAAGTTTGACAAGATCCTGAGGTGGTGCGATACCGGCATCTCGAAGCATTGAGGTGATGAGTCCACCATACGGAAGAGGAGTGCGACCCTTTTTCTCATAGGCCACAAAAAGGATATCGGTGTAAAAGGTTCGGGCCAAATTGATCACGGTCGCCGGGTCGAATAGATGATAGACCATGGTTGCTTGGCGAGGCCTCATCGCCGAATCATTAGAAGTTTGCAAAATGTTGGCACAAACGATATGGAAAGTGAATCGTGCCTTGTCGGACAAGCGGCCGACGGGAAATGTCTCGGTGGTCCAAACCGCACCCGGTTGGATTCGTGAGATACAAACTTCTTTGGTGAGGACGGGATCGGGACTCGGATAGTCAAACTGATCGGGAGTGAGCACACCATATGATTCGAGTTTGCGCACCACGAGGTCAAGTGAGAACGGGATAGGTATGGAATCCACAAAGGCTTGGGATTCAAATTCAGCCGTACGGACGAGAGATCCGTAAAACTGACGAACTTCATTTTCCCACACAGCCTCATATGGTTCATTAAAGAAACGGCACCAGCCCCGTGACTGAAAAAGGGTGGTGACCGAATTGGGCATTTGATCCCATAACACTTGGCGCTCAATATGGATTTTGTGGGTAGGGCTGAAAAACTTTCGGCACCAATTTGCCTCCTGGTGGGAACGATACTCCCCATTGCCGTTGGGGAGAACTTCAATGGAAATGTACTTCTGGGGAGCAGCCATGAGGTATGGAGGAAGGAGATAGCTATGGAGATATAAGAGAGAAGATAGGTGGAGGTGTGAAGGAAATGGGTAGTGGAGGTATGTATTTATAGGAATGAATGGGTGCAATGGAGGGAATGAATGGGTGGGGATTGAGGAGGTGGAAATGAAGAGGTGTGTCTCTTGGGAATATAAACCTGCAGAAAATCGGACCGATCCGGTTTTGGGCCGGACCGATCGGCCTCACCGGATCGGTTCTTTTTTTACCCCGGACCGATCCGGATGACCGGATCGGTTCTTTTTTTCCACCGGACCGATCCGGTTTCAGGATTCCAGAATTCTTCTTCTCTCTTCCTAAAAATGCTCATACTCCACTCCAATGATGATTTTTCATCCTCGCAAACTTCCAACTAACCTCGCAACTCATTGATAATGAACAACCCGCACCCTTCGGATTCTCAACCCTCAGAACGGACTCTAACCTATAACTTCTACATCCTACGACTCAAATGTACAACAATCACCCCATACATGTCAGGGGTGAGACGACCTCACTCTCTTCTTTCAATCAATCCCCATAAATGGGGTCCGATAGCCAGATTGTGTCGGCTTCTTTAACCATGGCTTCTAAATAGGGCTTGAGACGATGCCCATTGACTTTAAAAGTGGTTCCCCCTTTCTCAACCATTAGCTCAATGGCTCCATGGGGAAATACCTCTTTCACAATGTAAGGACCAGACCATCGAGACCGCAATTTACTGGGAAACAAGTGCAACCTCGAGTTGTAGAGAAGTACTTTCTGTCCCAAATGAAACTCTTTCTTACGAATGATTCCGTCATGAGCTCGTTTCATTCGGTCCTTGGAAATTTTGGCACTTTCATACGCATCATTGCGCATTTCTACCAACTCATTCAACTGAAGTTTACGTGTTTCACCGGCTTTATCCATTTTGAAGTTCACCCTTTTGATAGCCCAATACGCTTTGTGTTCGATTTCAACCGAAAGATGACAAGGTTTGCCATACACAAAACGAAATGGGGACATCCCAAGGGGATTCTTGTATGCGGTTCTATAGGCCCAAAGAGCATCAGTCAACCTAAGAGACCAGTCTTTCCGGTTAGGATCAACTGTCTTCTCCAATATATTCTTGATCTCCCTATTAGCAAGCTCGGCTTGGCCATTCGATTGGGGGTGATAGGGGGTGCTAACCTTGTGGACAATTCCATACTTTCACATTAGTTTATCCATCGTCCTATTGCAAAAATGAGTTACATTATCACTAATTATAGCCTTAGGCATACCAAAGCGAGATAGTATATTTTCTTGAATAAATTTGATCACCACCTTGCTGTCATTCGTCCGTGTAGCTATAGCCTCTACCCGTTTTGAGACATAATCTACAGCGACGAGAATGTATAGAAAACCAAAAGAAGGGGGAAAGGGCCCCATGAAGTCAATTCCCCAACAATCAAACAACTCCAAGACTAAAATAGGGGACAATGGCATCATATCATGGCGAGTAATAGCTCCCATTCTTTGGCATCTATCGCAAGTCTTACAAAAAGCATTCACATCCCGGAAGATTGTGGGCCAATAAAGACCACTTTGAAGGATTTTCGCAACAGTTTTATTTTTAGAAAAATGACCGCCACATGCTTCCGAATGACAGAATCGAATCACCCCTTGGATTTCCTCATCGGGTACACATCTCCGGATAATTTGGTCAGCACAATACTTAAACAAGTATGGATCATCATAAAAGAACATGCGTGACCAAGTAATGAACCTCCTTCTCTCTTGCGGATTCCAACTAGAGGGAACAACTCCGGTGACAAGGTAATTGACAATATTCGCAAACCAAGGGAGAGAAGAGGTAGCAAATAGATTCTAATCCGGAAAATTCTCGTCTATGGGAATGGGATCAATAGATACGTCGGACGAGAGTCGTGACAAATGGTCAGCAACGACATTTTCTACTCCTTTCTTATCTTGAATCGAGAGATTAAACTCTTGTAGGAGTAGGATCCACCTGATTAAACGAGGTTTGGCATTTTTCTTACTCAAGGGATACTTCAATGCCGAATGATCAGTGAAACAAAGGATAGGCGACCCAACAACGTAAGAGAGAAATTTGTCGAGAGCAAAAACAACAGCTAGCAACTCTTTCTCTGTAGTAGAGTAATTAAGCTGAGGGCCAGATAATGTACGGCTAGCATAGTAAATAACATGAGCTTTCTTGTCTCTTCTCTGTCCAAGAACAGCCCCAATCGTGTAATCACTTGCATCACACATAAGCTCAAAGGGAAGCGACCAATCCGGAGCTTGCATGATAGGTGCAGAAATAAGCATGCTTTTGAGTTTATCAAATGCTTCTTGACATGCTTTACTCCACTCAAATGGAGTGTTCTTCATGAGAAGATTAGGCAAAGGTCTAGCGATGGCGCTAAAGTCTTTGATAAACCTTCTATAAAATCCAGCATGGCCTAGAAAGGACCTCACATCTTTAAGTGATTTTGGCGGGCGTAACTCAGATATAACTTCAATTTTTGCTCAATCAACTTCAATTCCCCTAGATGAGACTATGTGGCCCAAGACTACACCCTCGGTAACCATGAAATGGCATTTTTCCCAATTGAGGACTAAGTCTTTTTCCACACATCGGAATAGAACTCTCTCAAGATTAGCTAAACAATGGTCAAAAGATGAACCGAAAACGCTGAAATCGTCCATGAACACCTCAAGACCTTTTTCAATCATGTCGCTAAAGAGACTTAACATGCACCTCTGAAAAGTAGCCGGCGCATTACATAACCCAAATGGCATACATTTATAGGCAAACGTACCAAAAGGACATGTAAAAGTCGACTTTTCTTGATCAAGAACATCCACTTCAATCTGATTATAACCGGAATACCCATCTAGAAAACAATAATAAGGATGGCTCGCTACTCGTTCAATAACTTGATAGATAAATGGTAAGGGAAAATGATCCTTTTGAGTTCCAGCATTGAACTTTCGGTAGTCAATGCAAACACGCCACCCAAAAACCGAGCGTCCGTGTAATACGCTAGTCGTTGTTATCGGCTTCCAACCTCAATACAAAAAAAAAACCTAAACTTTTAACTACACTTTTATAGAGTATAGTAGTAAGTATGGGTATCGAATCCACAGGGAATGTTCTATAAAATTTAATTGATTTATTACTTCTAAAATAAAAATGAAAAAGATGATGATTGGGAAAATTTCTATTAAAAAATACTTAAGAAAAACAAACTGAAAAGTGCAAAAGAAATTAGATCTGACAAATGGGAGAAAATAGGGTAGGGTACAATCCCTCAATCCTTAACAAATTATCCTTTAGAATACTAGAATTATAAATCAAAATTCTTGATTAAATCCAGTTCTTATCATCACTAAGCATTACATATATGAGGGTCAAGCCCGCATCATATGAAATCAAAGATCAATATAAAGAGGTGAACGACAAATTATACATACAAAGCATTCTTAAACATCCCAAGTACCTAGGGCAAGAGAGATTAAAAGATATGACAATGCATATATGATTTTCATTCACGATTCAACCAATATTTTCATTTATTTTCTAATTTTCCATACAAATAATTTGTATTAGGATTGAGTTCATGTACCCCAACCCTTGAGAATTTAGCTACTCATGATTGGATTAAAAAAAACAAATTCATACACAACATTAAAGATCTACAAGACATTATAAATAAATTGCAAATAATAAAACAAGAGAATGGAAATGAGATTACTTGAATTTAGCAACAAGAACGGAATTGGGATTCAGAAATTCTTACAAAATAGGATTCATGAAAACTCTTGAAGAAATTGGAAATTAACCCTAGAACTTGACCTAGAATTCAGCCTAGAATGCAACTTCTAACCTACTCCTAACCTAGCCTTTTTGCAATCCTCCTTAAAATGATGTAGGGCATGGGCTTTTATAGCACAAAATCTCGAAATTGACAGCCAATAGTGCTTGTGGAACAAGTTTCATGAGTTGCACACGCCAAAAATCTGCATAATTAATGCCAGAAATCTGTACAGCCGGACCGGTCCGGTTTCCACCCGGATCCATCCTGTTATCGGATCGGTTCTTTTTTCTGAACGGATCGGTCCTGTCCCCACCGGATCGGTTTGGTCCCATCCGGATCCATCCTGTTTTTCTGGTTCATTTCTCTTCATTATCGCGCAACTTCAAAACCTTGTAACTTCTTCACCGTAGCTCGGATTGAGGTGCCATTTTTTCCAGTGTTCTTGTAATTTAGAGCTCTTCAAATTTCTATTTGGCCCCACCTACGGACTAAGGCTGAAAAATTACGAAAATGCCCTTCAACTCTCCATTTCTTGGTTTCTTTCACTATTTTGAGTTCTCCTTCGCACTAACTTGCATGAAATACCTGTAAAACACATGAGAAATACATAAAACACGAAATTATTGCCAAAAAAGGTTAGTAGAATACATTTGAGACAAATCCAAGCTACTTACACTGCACGGGATCATAAAAATACTGAAATTAAGGGGATAAATGTGAAGAATATGTGCCTAAACAGTAGCTGTGGCTTTTGATAAGCATTTATTTAACATATGATTATGAATGTTTTAGCTCAACAAGTAGAGGTGTTGGGTTAAAGACTAGGATTTAAAATATAAACATTTTAAAGTGCATACTCGATCCCCCAAACGAGGTCAGGATAAATGAGATGAACAGATATGGACAGTTTATCAAAACATATATGGGGTATTGACCAGATATTTGTGCAAAGTTACTTTATCCTTGTAGTATAAGCCAAAGTGTCCCCTACAAGGTGGAACCGTTCAGTCAGGCGAAGCTTCATTTGGGACAAAAGACTTTCGCGAGTGCACAGAGGTTTTCCTCTGTATTTTAGAGCAAGCGACTTTTTATAAGTACGAACTTCAATGTGCAGAGATTCACTTCTATATTTCGGAGGAAGAGACTTTTCAGAAGTACGAACTTTACTTGAGATTTTTTTGACTGAGATCGAGATTCTTGGACATTAGGGATTGAAGAAAGTTAGAAAATCGAATCAATGTTGGGTTTGTGGGTGTCTTTGAATATTGGTGGGTACCTCCTTTTATAGGGGCCGATTAGGGTCCTTTGGCCATTCGGTCAAACAGTATTTTAATCGTGCGGTTAAAGGACTTACCATGTGTATGGTGGATAGGGGTGGGGGAGACACGTGTAGTGTTGGGGTATGATTGCATGGATTATGCAATCATTACCTAGGATTATTAACCGTTCAGTTAAAGGCCTTTATTCGTTTCATCAGAGGGTTTATGGGGGGCCTTTTAGCATTCAGTTAAAGGCCCCCCCGCGATGGATTGTCTTTTTGGCTAGTTTTGTGTTTTTCATTTTTGGCCCCTGAAAGTTTTATTCCTGTTAGTTTTGACCCCCTTCTTTTTAGGGTGGTTTCCCACTTCAATCCTAAGGGTTTTTAGTGGGTGTTAGTTGAGGGTTTTTATCGATTGGGAGAAATGACTCACACCTAGATTATGAATTGGGGTGTCCAAATAGAGGGGACACGTTAGAAAGAGATTTTTATGGCTTTTGATTAGAGGGATGAGGACACTAAGACCGCATTGAAATGAGATGAGGAAGTAAGGAAAGGGATGTGGCCTCTTGAATAACAGTCGTGACTTAAACTTTGATTTTTGTTTCATTTTTGTAATCTATTGACTTCAATTGTAATGAACTTTTAATTTTTGTTATCAATATGATTGTACTTTTGTTTGGAATCCTCGTTGTGTATTCCGAGGATTCATATGTAATAAAGTTCGAAGTTTTGTTATCCATAAAATAATTGTCTTGCATCTTCCTTTTATATTTCGCAGCTTTGTATGAATTTATATACTTACTTTGTGTGGCTTATATGTTTCCACTTTGTTGATGTGATTGATTTGGGCCACGGAATTATTACCTTGTCATGCCTAAAGGTATCGAATCAAAACTCCACGGCATGTGGGACATTGCTTCCCTTAAGACTTTCATCCTAGCATGTTACCATTTACGTCCACGGATTGAATGTAAAAGTCTTGTAATTCCACAGTCTTCCTTTAATGAGATCGTCCTTCTGAATGAAGTGAATAATAAGCCTATTCCAACACCTCTACATGGACTTTAGGTAAATAACATGTGGTCTAATTAATCAATGGTGTTTACAATTCCTTTGGACATATTATTATACTAGAAAAATTTCACATCCAAGGATAAATGACTTATTCCCTCCCTTGGAACACAAAACATATAGTGTAACACCCCTATATTTTTAATGATTTTATATTGGGATTAATTAAATTAAATGGAGAAATTAAAAGGAAATTAATTTGGATTAAAATATTAATTAGCAAGACAAGGGTTGATATTTATCTGTATGAATTATATTGAATATTACTAAGTGAACGAGTAATAAATTAGTAAGAATGCATTATAATTATCGTGAGCGAACAATACGTCTAGTACGGTAATTTAGTCGGGATGTGTGTGTCAGTCGTGTCAGGACTTAAATTTATGAGATAAAAGTTAATTTATTTATGGCCCATCCAAATGGTCATTTTGGGTATACCAGTGTATCCGTAAGGGTCGAAATAGTCAGAAAAGTGTACTCGGGGGGTTGGGATTGGGTCCTAGGACATTTTTCTACCAAATCGGCACCCCGAAAGGGTAATTTGGTGCTTTGGCTTTTTAGAGTAACAGGGCCTACGAAATTGTGAGGGTTATATCGGCTTATGAGTTGAGGGTACTAGGGTTAGAGTTAGAAAATTAAAGAAAGGCCACCAGAGGAGGGAGAAGAGGAGTTACATGGCTTCTCACACCATTTTTGCACCACCACCACCACCAGATAATAGATCGGAAGGAGAGGAAGACAACTCCACCATCTTTCTGCACAAATCAATCCATCAATCTCCTTGAAAGTGTTTATCTTGCACGTTTCTAAAATGTTATAATATGTATGTAATGTAGGGTTTAATTTTTTATGAGAAATTGATGTTCTTGGTGTTTTTGAGAATTAAATACAAAAATCTTGGGTAGGATTTGCATGTAGATTTAACCCCTTTGTGGTATGAAAACGAAATCACTACATGTGTGATGATTAGAATGGGAAAATTCAGGGTTTGATGATGCTTATGCATTAAGAACTATAAAACTAGGGTTTTGAACGAATATAGAATTGAAATCTTATGTTGGGGAATGATTTATGAAGATTCATTGTTGTATTTACGTTAGGAATCATACCTATATATATATATATAGCAGTTTGAGAAGAATACGTGAAGGTTATGGTGATTCAAAATGGTGAAAATGTAAAAAATTGGATGATGAAGATGAACAGTGGAAAAACGAATCAATTCGGCTCAAGGGCGAATCAATTCGGTAAGTGAATCGATTCGACCCCTTGGGTGAATCGATTAGGTCACCCCAGAATTGCGTTATTTCCCTATTTAAACCTAGAAATTGTGAATAACTATTGGGGAAACTTTTGGGACATCTTTAAATTACAATGAGGGATATTATGAGTTACAGTAGGCTTTGGTATGATTGGGGCTTAGTCATAAATGAGAAGAACTAGGGCTAAGATTAATCGAACATATGCGAGTGAATTAGAGCGAATGAGAATGAATCACGAAGAGATGTGTGAACCTATGACTGTGACCAGCAACGTGGGAGTGTATTAGGCACTAATATTTAATCAAAGGGTAACTAGAACCTTTGGGTAAAGAGTAATAGTTGGGAAAATATGATAGAGAGGGATATTCATATATTGATTTGTACGTTAAGTATTCGAGAGATATATTTAAATACGGATAATATTTATAGGTTAAGTGTATACATATACGAATTGTATTATAGGGTGAGTGTATACCTATACGGACAATGTTATAGGTTGAGCATATAATTATATGAATTCTATTTATAGGATGATTGTATCCCAATACAAATGATAGTTATAGGTAGTGTGTATACCTATACGGATTTTAATATAAGTTGAGTCTATACCTATGAACTTTACTTATAGGTTGGGTGTATACTATAGCATACTGTATGGGTGATATAGGTGCGCTAAACCGAATATGGTTAGCTACTTATTGATGAAACCTACTGTGTTGGATAGCGTAATCAGGTAGATGACGTTAGGTGTGAACATTAGTTGAGAGGTGAGGAACTCAAGGGAGTGTACGCTGAACTAACATGTATAATCAATAACTATTTTTAAACTGTGATAAATACTTGCTAAATATTTTAAAAATACTTTGGGCTCTGACCCGTTGGCAAAAATAATTTCAAAACCTTTTAGGTTTTCAGTCACAGGGACACCAAGCTTGATGATCTATTCTAGGGACGCGTAGCTGCAGTACTTATGGATGCTTACAAGATTTGGATTAGTCGTTTTAGTCATTTCATTCCTAGAGTAGGATGCAGTTTCAGTCATTTCATTTGGGCGTGTTTCCCCTTCAGATATTCATTTATTTCAATTCAGACTTTGTATTCTTGTTTAATCTTTGTTGGACTTTTATATTATACTTGGTACCGATGTTTTATTCGGCTTTTAGTTATTTAAAATCTTGTGATGATTTAGACTCAGTTACTATGTGTATGATTTTGTTTATATATCCGTATGTTGTTATTGTGTTAATAAAATATAAAATTTGGCACCAGTTTATTTAAAATGTAGGCAGTTAAAAATTCAAAAAGTTTTCGACAGTTATGCTAAGAATGAACCAAATGAGGTTCATGTTTTATTTTTATGAATTTATGATCACCCGGTATTTAAATAGACATGGTGTCACAGATGGTATGAGAGCATCAGGTTCTAGTGTCCTTAGGATCTGTGCGGCTTTTTACGTTTTCTCGTAGCATTCTTTTCTATAGAGCACTATTGTAGGATTGTTGGATTCTTCTACGTATGCAAACGATGTTCTTCTGCTATTGAGTATTAAGTATAGTTGATGTGATTTATATACGAGTTCGGTTGGGCTTCGTACACCGAAAACTATAGGACGACCAGTAGGGGTCATTAGAAGGACTACAGGAGGAGAGGCTCAACAAAAGACATATAGTATTCTAGAAACGGTGATCGTGATAGAAGTCACCATGATTATTGTTCAAGAAGGTGATAATAAGATTATCACTCGGGAACATTAGTTTCACCAAGCACTGTCGTAGATAATGGGGGCACAATATCATACTCACCTAGTATAGTCGACAAGGGGTGGGGAGGTCGAAAGGTATGTATTAAATATCCATCCATAAGGACTCCGGGAAGAGAGGAAATGAGAAATTCCAATGGAAGGAGATTATCCAATGGCAATTGTGTAGGGTGGAGTGCAGCGACACCCAGGAGTAAATTTTGGGAAAACAATTTAGCTTGTATAAGCATCATAAAATGATGAGAATCAGTCACCACATATGAACAAGTATATGAAGAATTAAACGAGGAATTTGGGTGCGATTTGATCAGAATATCTTCCATATGTTGTTCAAACAGAGATGAGAATGGAGTTTCGAGTATTATCACAAGTGGGACAAATAGAGACCGATCGTGAGAGAGAAGTGGACTTGTTTAATGAACTTCGTACCCGACGAAGCAGATATGGGATATAAAATGGGTCCATAAGTTGATAATAGATTCGTGAGTAGAATATATGAGTGTAGATGGGAAATTCGACTAGGAGTACTAGTGTTAATGTCATCAAGGTTGTATATATACAAGTTTATATTAACGCTTCCATGAGAAGGGAGCTAAGAGGGTTAGAGAATCTAGCCGATAAGCAATATTGGATTTAACGGTGATAGTGAAACACCAAAGGAATGATACCCAGAAGGGGACCCATTTAAATGATTGAGACTAACGGGAGTCCTACCAAGCGACGGTGGATTCAGTTAAGGACGTCAAGGATAAAATCAAGTTCTGTAAGGCTAGTAGAACTAAAAAGGACAACGAGGGTAGCAATTTGGGTCAAGACCGCTAGTTCTGAGAGAAGAACACCTCGACATGGCCAGTGGATCCAGAGACAAAGGGATGTCACAGAGAGGTGTTTTATGAGTGAGAGTATTGTCGCCTGTATTAAACTTTTTCACGGTGAGATAGTGAGGCCAATCAGACTGGGAAAGTAAATGAAAACGATGCCAGTAGGGCATAATAGCAGGAGGAGCGAGATTTTCGGCGGGGGAATCGGGCTTAAATATTTAGGCCCAGAGTTTAAAAACCTGAGAATGATGGGACAGGGCTAGTGGGGTCCTCGGCAGCAATAGCATCCCATTCTTCAGTGTCGTCAAGGCCAAGGGAACAGTGGTGGAGGCCGGTAAGGTCGTGCTTAGAGGCAGGGAGATTTTCAAGCCGATGATTTAATTATGGGTGTGTAGACCATCAAAGAAGGGATTGCCCAAAGTGAGGCATGGGATAACACAGGAGGATATCATGGATGTGTAACCATTACAAATGAGGATGGGTCAATTTCGGCACGGGAGTTACGTTCAGGGACCCAGCAATCAGGCAAGGAAGATGGCATATAGAAGAAATATTATTATTTCACCCTAGCGGGTACGGGATTAGTTCAGTTGATATGTGTACATCACAATATATGTTTGTTAACACTGGACTTCGAATATGAGTCGGGTTTAGTGGTTGCATTGGCAATATCGGCCTGGTTGTTATGAATATATTTACCGTTGGGTAGCGGGGATCTTTTGAGTGTCGCCCATAGGTGAGCGGGGGTAGGTACTAAGAAAATTTGTATGTTATCAATTGCTACTTTTTCAAGTTATGAAAGCAAGACTTATTATGATATAGTGTAGTGACTGGATACCGAGAGTTCGAGCGGTAATAGATTATAAGATAAACTATCGTGTTTATTATTCCAGGGTGAGATGTATTATTTTGCTAGACATCATGTGAAAGAGGGTGATTGATTGATCTTCAACT
Source organism: Sambucus nigra (assembly GCA_949130495.1). Taxonomy (NCBI): domain Eukaryota; kingdom Viridiplantae; phylum Streptophyta; class Magnoliopsida; order Dipsacales; family Adoxaceae; genus Sambucus; species Sambucus nigra. Next base: position 704,856,180 of record OX422207.1, read on the forward strand.
TATATCTCCCTCAACTTTGTGTCATTTTAATTATTTTTTATTTTAACCATGAGAATATGCCCTTGCACAAATTTTTATATTTTATACATCTCATCATTTTTATAATTATTCATCACAAGCAATGAATATTATAATCCCGTGTCAAAATTATAGAGAAGAAAAGTGACTTGATAGAGTGCAAATGTCAGACATGAAAAGCTTGTCAAGTCAAAATCGAGGATACACCCTTTTACAACTTGTGTATATGTATGTGCGATATGATAAACATTATGACAATGTTGACATATGTTGTTCCTACGAGAATTTCAAAGATAATGATTAAGTGAAGTAATATATAAGCTCACACAATCCTCTTAAATTCCAAAACCCAAAAAAGGGAATTAGGTCACATGTTGTTGTTCCCACCATCCTCTATCATCGAGCACACAAATAAACAAAAAATTATTTTGGGGTTTTTAAGACATATAAATGAAATGATTTTTTTTTCATTTTTCTCAAAAAAATCAAAAATGAAAATATTTTTTTATTTTTTAAAAAATACATAAATAAACCAAAAAACGTATGGTGTATCCTACCATAGCTAATACTGGTTTTGTGACCCTTTCACAAACTTGATATCTTTCTTTGGCTTAAGACAGGTTTTGTCCTTACAGGCTTGGTATTGTCCAGGATTATCTTCCCTAACTTCTCAGAAAGCACTTCAAAATCAGCATTCACCTTTTTATACTCTTACAAGGCTTTCTTGGGCTTTTTGCGTTGTACCAATAAGAGCTCATGTGCATGAGATGACTCAACATATCAATTTATTTCATATAATATCTCAAATTTTGTCTCCCCCTCTCTGAATTTCTCTATCAGAGTAACTTCCCGGGCCTTAATCTTCCCCACAAATGACTCATTCTCCTTTATGGAACTTAGCTCACTCTCGCACTTCTTATGTGAGAGTGTGTCTCTTTACAGTAGCTACCAAAATAAAAATTAATTCCCATAATTCAAGAAAAGGGTTTGTTAATTTATTATTATAAAAGGTCTTAACAATCAAAAATTCTATATTATAAAATATTTTACTAAATTTTAGAATCTTCAAGTTTTTTTCTTTTTGTTTAAGACAATTATTATGAAATATGCGAAAAGAGAAAAATAATCACAACACCGGATGTATGAGGGAAAACCCCATTAATGGCAAAAACCACGGGTCGAAAGAACAATAAATGCACTATGATAGATTTTTATAACTAGAAGACAGAGACTTACAGCCACACGACGCTATGACCAACTAAACACATTTTCCCACCACATTCTCTGTAAAGAGCGCCAATAGTTGGATAACGTTATACAACTGCGACAGATTTTGGCCGTAACACTTTCCTTCAAATATATTGCCAAAACTTTCTTCTTTAAAGTTCAAGAATATTTTATTCCTAAAAGGAACCTTCAAGAAATCAAAATGATACACCTAGGATTTTGAGGGAGACCTATAGATATGTGTGTTAGGGTGTTTGCAAAGGTGTAGTGCTTTAAATCTCAAAAGGAGTTTTTTTCAAGCCAAGGAAGATAAAATATTTACATACTAAAGATAAAGAATTTTGAACACAATGTGAGTTAATATACCTCTATTAAAAATGATGTCTTGAAAAGAACTCAAAGAAGAGGAGTGAAAAAAATATGCTCCTAAATATATAAAATGTTTTGATCAACAAAAATATCTTTTCAAAGCCCTCGATCTTGGTTGTGAAGAGTAAACAACACTTAACTTATAGCCTTTTGATTTTGAAAAGAGTTAAAGTCTCAAATGCTAGGTTTCACACTCTTATGGTGTCAAATAGTCACATCGGGATCTAAGTCACCCAAAAAGTTATATTTGATACACTAGTTAAGATGATCTTCAAGAAAGATCGCTCTTGTGCAAAAATGACTTTCAGCACTGTCAAACGTATCTCGTTTCAGTGTTGCTACAGTGAGGTAATCCCTTGCTAGAGCAAACATGAAGAGACCCAGGTCGCAAAATAGTTTAGACAGTTTGCATGGGGATATAAGTGACTAGTGAGAAACTATCACTACAGCGAGGAGGTTTGTTGCTGGAGCGTCACTGCGGCGACACACGTTACGTGAGTGTCTGGAATATTTTGTCAAATTTTCCTTTAAAAAAATCAAAATGAGTTTTTCGGCAAAAATTAAATATGTTTATTTCCCACATGAACACCCATACTTAAAATACACAAAAGTATGCAATTATTTATAAAATAGATTAATCTATAAGAATAGTAAATCTGCATGTGTATTTGACAAAATTTAAAAACCAAGGTTAATCAAAAATATTTTTCAATTATAAAAAATAAATTAACCCAGGTGAATCTAAGTTCGCTAAGTCTTATATCTTTTCCTAAGTGGTGTACTTGAGGTTCGATATTGAGTGAATTCGCTTCATTAATGAAGCTTTTTGGTTACCTCTTAGATAAAAACTTAAACATTTTTTTGTCAAGGAATTTAAACAATCTACTCTATGGAGCACATTGAGTTAGCGCTAATATTAAGATTAATGCTCTCCATATTCATGGATAAATCATGAATCTTATCATACTTTTCGTGGAGTTGTTATTTTCCATCATCAATACAAACCGCCTATTCTTCCTATAAGTATCCATTGGAGTCAGATTCAACACCATTTTCCCTAATCTTATCTTCTATAAGGGAGGTGGGAGGACAAGTTACGTCCTCAACGGTGGTAAATGCGATCGAGTTACGTTCAATAGGAGACTTGTTATGCAAATCTAAGTCACTATTTCAATAAGGAGATTTCGTGGCACTTTCCCATTTTCCCTCATTCTTAGCCTAGTGGGGTACTCACGAGCTTCATACCCAAAACCTTGACATTCATATAACTTCTAAAAGTCTTCTTTTTACTTCTCATCCATTTGATACTAATGATCACCTCTATTGTAAGTGCAAATTAATCGCAATAAAAAGGATTCTAAAAAGCAATTAAAGAATGAATGTAAGATGCCAATCACACAACACAAGAATATATAGGATTGGCAAATTACCAACGTACATGGAGAGGTCACTGTATTTTATTAAGTTATCTCAAAGTTTCAATTTTTTACATCCTCTTGTATATATAGTTGTGTAAAACCATAGTGGTTGAAATAGTCAAGGAGCTCCCTTGGCTTAAGATAAGCGTGAGTGGTGACTCCCTAAATATCTCATCCGAGATTTTGGGTAACCAACATGAGCTGATAGTAATTGTAGATATATGCATAATTATTCATATGATAAATGATGTTAATAATCCATTTCCTCTAATAGGATGGGCCAGGGGTGCCCCACATGATGATGGGCATAGTCGGCTAGTCTCGAATTAGGCCATTATATTTAGGCCCCCACATATACCATAAGATATTTTTACCTTATTGGCTTTGGGGTTCTCAAACCTCTTCCTATTTGACCTAAACTTTTGGGGATTATATTTGAGTCACTTATGAATTATTTTGCTAAATAAGGATATATCAACCTCATTCTCATCAAAATCATCATTCGAAATGTAAGGATTAACCTTTTGTAACTTCAATTCGATGCCTTTCTCTTTCATGTGTGGTGGACAACTTTAACTCAAATGTTTATAAAAATTCGATGACCTATTCAGCATTCCTATTTTCGATGTAACCTAACACAGTTAAGGCGGTGACGTGGGAAGGAACCTAGGTGGTAGTCACCTCAAAATCCTCCTAGCGACCCTCAAATCCAAAATTCTCTTACCCAAATTTAAAAAAGAGATCATTATATTATAGTTTTGCGTAAAACTCATTAATATTATCATTATCTTGCATTGACAAAATATCAAAAAACGGGTGAAGAGTTGTTGGAGCTTTGAGACATGAATAGTAACGATATCCTTGTGGGTGATTTGGAGTATCTCCCATGCCTACTTAAAGATAGTTCATATCATATCGGGAGGAATACCTCGCGTGTGACTTCACTAAATAAGGCATTCATACCTCTAGAGTTACAGTTTCATAACGTATTATCATCATCAGTCCAATTGCATGTGGTCTGAGTGAAGGTAATATCATTTTTCTTTTACCTTGAGATGAGTTCATCCCTTATTTATGGCTAACCATACTCCCTTGTCTTTATATCTAGGAAAATCTCATACATGCCTTTCAGTACGCATAGTTATTACCATCAAACATCGGTATAATCCTCCATAGACATATACCCGAGATTCGTACTGAAAATTCGATTTGATACCAGTTTGAAAAAGTATTGTCATAGGTGGTCCATGTCATATTAATCAATTTTATTCTCTAATTGGTTAAACATTATCCTTAGAGTGAAACAAACCCATTTTTAGTTTTAACAAATAAAATTAATAAGTCTAATTTACGTGTGGGTGATGCAATAAAGTAAATGCAGAGTAAAATCATTCAACCACATGAACATACGATTTAGAGTGGAAATCTTGTAAAAAAATTATTATTGCACCCCAACCCAACCAAGTTTGGCCTTTATAAAACTGGGTTGCACAATCAGGAACTATGTTTTTGAATTACATTTATACAATGCTATAAAATGAGATTTACTAAAACATATTTTTGAGGAAATAACCCTCGTCCAAATGAGCCACTTCGTACAAGAGGATCTCATATGATGTAATATTCTTATGAAACTTGTTACAACATCATTTGTGATCCTTTTACAAAAAAGACTTTGTAGGACTTACCTTCATACAAAACAAAACTTCATACGAGATGTTATGTATCAAAAATATGTCCCTCATATGAAAATCTTTGTACGACATGAACCTTGTATAAAAGTATCCTATGAGAATTTCATTTCTTGAAAAAATTTCAAAGAGTATTTTAAAAACATTTTTTAAAAATGATTTTTCATATGAGTTCTTAACTCCAATATAAACTAAAAGAATTTACAAAATCAAAATACACCTTATCAAGCCTCCGATATAGTGAAATTTTCTGGTTCGTAATGCAATGTCTTGGTGCTTTGTCTTTGTATTCAAATGATATAATTACGGGTCAAGACTTAAAAGGCCACATAGACCTAGCTTTTGTTACAAAATAATGGCAAAAATAAAACAAACGAGGAGTGTATATTATGTCCTCACAAGATACGTTCGAGAATAAATATTTTATGTATGATGTTTGAGAAACGAAGAAGTGGGATTTATCTTCCTTTATATTGTACATTCTTAGTATTTAAAAAATATTTAAAAGAAATCATTCATCTATGACATGACAAGATTCTTATGTTTGTCCATTTTCCTTTGTTTCTAGTACCAAACTAATTAATGTCAACCTGAAATCGATAGTTTTCGTATGGATCCAGTGCAACCTAAGTTGATTCTGATGACACCCTATTATACCCTTGGTCTTCAAAAGGTTCTTAGGCCTCTCGACTACCCTTAAAAAAGAATGGAGGTCCCATTATTGACCTCTGAACTCAAACAGATCATTACTTGGCCCCCAAGAGATAGGCTACTCTTAAGAATAGGCCATAGTATTGTTGCAGACCTCAGTCACGTCTCCTTTCTCCTAGGAGGTTTAGTTGTTCTAGCACACCTCCTCAATCGAGCTCAGAGACCACAGTACCAGGGCTCCGTCGTGACTGATTCTGAGAGCGAACCTCATACTAAAGAGAAATGACCACCCAAGGATGACTAGCCCTCATCACTGAGGTAAATCATTATGTAGTGCCTCAAAGTCAACTTATGGCAAGTCTGCGATAGTTCCATACCCCTTAGACCTCCGACAGAGATTCTTTAACTCGAGTGGTGAGTAGGTGGAAATCAAAACACTATTCCACCTATTACCACTACTCATCTCCACCTATATTGATAGCTCCCACCTGTATTTAATACACATATAACCTACCTTACACCACCTTCAAATTCTTTAGACAACACTCCATCACCTTAATGATAGCTTCAGACCTCATAAGATATCATGCCCTTATCGTGACAATCCATTCATTTTATCTCTAATAGTTTATATATAAAAGATAGGCTAGAGAAATGTTCAAAGGAAACTAACCTCGAGCAATCTAAGAGGTTGACACGTTTAATCCATCAGACACTCAGAGAACCAAGAGTTCTAGCATTCACAAGTATTTATTCCATTTTATGTACTCTCAACCCACTACTGTGAGATTATATTCATAACTTAGATCATTTCTAGTTATCTCATATGTTATATAGCTTGTTGAGACTTAAATCAATACTCAAGAACCTTAACATAAGTCCATCAATTACTTTTTAAGGTCTTTTGCATTGGTGATAAAGGCTGCAATACCTCAGACTCTCTTGAATAAATCTCAAGAGGCCTCTTAGACTGCAATAACACCTTTATAATCTAATAAATATTCTAACACCTTTGGCAGTGGACGTAAGGTCCTCATCCAAGGTTCGAAACACTTTAAACCATTGTCTCACACTTTAATACTTCTCTCATATTACTAAGGTCCAGAGGGGAGCAACTGTGAGTTTGAGGTCACATACGATTTCAACACCCATCAGTTTGGCAATATTTATGGGAACAACAGATTCACAAATCAATCTTGCTCTTTTCAAGATGTTAATCAATGTTGTTGTGGCCCGTTCTTTCAAAGAAATGGAGGCTCGAAAAAAAAGATCTCCAAGAAAAACTAGATAACATTATCAGCATGCTTCCTTTACCCCTAGTAGTAGAAGAACCCATGTTATCGGAACATAGCAGTACTGGGGAGAACCATGGGCCTCAGTTAGAGGTGGAAAATGATCTAGAGGGTGTGCCTAGGGCTTCACAATGATCAAAACCTTCATTCCTATTAAGGATAAGCTATCACTCTTGGGATACCGGTCTCAATGTGGTTCCAGGGTAGCTAGGTCCTCAGATAATGATATCAAGGAGATATAAGACCAGTTGGGGAACTTCCTCAACCAGTACAAGATGAAAACTCCAAACAACATAAAGTTGGCTCTCTAAAAGACTCTTTCCCCATTCTCAAATGAAGTTCAACATTATGCCCTTAAAGTGGAAGATGCCTCCTATTGAACCATTTAATGGATCCAAGGATCCCATTGATCATTCGGATACCTAAAGATGACTCATGATCCTTCAAGACACCCCGGATGAGGTCATGTGAAAATATTTTCCCGCTACCCTAAGGGAAAATGCAAGGAATAGGTTTGTGAAGCTCAAACCCGGGATAATAACAAGATTCACTGAGCTAGGAGTTGTGACACCCCGCCTAATAAAATACCGGGCGATCACTCCTATATCAAATTAAAGCATGAGTCGCATATGGATCATTCTCAGCATCACTGTCGAAAACCAATTTAATTACTAATAACCTATTAGGCTGGCGTCAAAATTTTACTTAACTAATCTTTTTAAAAAAACTATACAATTAAAACGTTCACACGGTTTATACAAATGAAACTGGAAAGAGATAAAATAACCGAACACTCGGTTCAATTATGATACAACCAAATCGAATACCGCACTAAAAGGCGGTAAAAGAATAAATAAATGCACTTGGGCTTTCGGCCCGAGAGTAACTACAATGCTTTCTGTCTAGATCGCAAGAATAGAAGCGTATAAATCAAACCTTCATGCATTCAGAGCTGCTGCAGCAGACGTCTGACTCGAAAGGATCATCATCCAGGCGTCCCTATGTCTGGACACCTATATATATAATAATAGCAAGAGAGGAAAAAAATAGAAACGGGTCAGAGCCCGAGTTGTGAAAATATTTAGCAAGTGCATAAATGCTTTATTTTAAAAATATGTTTTATCTCATATTTAAATTGGTATTGCACTCCCATGAGATACCCCTCACCTCTCTTCTAATAGTGCACACCTAGCGCATCCCTCTAAACATCCTAATCAAACCACACTGCCTAACTAATCCATCACCCCCAAGCTATAGAAGTCCTAAACAACCCAAGTACTAAGGGATCAACTTCTCCCTACTCTCAACGATATTCCATATTCGTGCATGGGGTGTCTCGCAAAGCGAAATCCAAACAAGGACCCCCCCCCCCCCCCCCGATACACTACTACTTGGCAAGGTCGATCGTCGAGATCCATTAGACCCTCAGTGCACGAAAGATATATATATATATATATATATATATATATATATATATATATATATATATATATATATATATATATACACACCATATAAGAAATCCAAATATTACAGCACTAAGGATTAAATTTCTCCCCAGTCTCAACACTAAGCCATGTTCGTGCGTGGGGTGTCTCGCAAATCGAAATCCAAACAAGGAAGCCCCCCAATACACTACTACTTGGCAAGGTCGATCGTCGAGATCCATTAGACCCTCAGTACTCGATATATATATATATATATATATATATATATATATATATATATATATATATATATATATATATATATATATATATATATACTCATATAATTATATCCATTTTCATACTCATCTTTTATTTTTCATACTCAATTTTATATACATATCATATTACACTTCCGGATATAATCTCTCGGAATAAGAATTCATTTCTTTACATTTCATATTCATTTTATCTCCTTATTCTCATAGAGATATTATATCTTGTTCTCATACACAAGTAATGTACTATCACACAAGTACAATAACCATCCCAACGAGCTATAACTCGAGGATGCAGTCTCATAGTGCCGATCCAACTCCGGTTTTACTCACTGAACCACGATACCAAGCCAGACTCTCCCAATGGCCATGGTAAAAACACATAACGGTGGAGGCGGTCATGTTCCCCCTACAAGTGGAGTTACACACATCACACTCGAACGCGGGACGATAATGACCTGGGGAGTATACTCTCTCTGCTCCTCAAGCCAGGGGATTCACCCACATCGCGCAACCTCCCTGGATCGCACTAGAGAAATATATAGTTTGGCTGTCCTAACCCTATACCAAAGAAAAGCCCGTGGAAATTAGCCTCTAAGATACACATATATCAATAACACACAGATATATATGTATTCGTATTATATAATATAAATACTTTACTCACATAGTATATATTATATATATTCCACATTTTTCCTTAAACATACAAATAAATGGCCATAATTGCCAATCACACATAGCAATGATCAATAATCCCTAAAGATTCTCACAATAAATAATATTCGAGTATTCGCACATTCACGATACTAATTTCAAAAGTATTCCCTCACTTGATAAATAACGTGTACCTTATTCACACTTAAGGATTTATGCAATTTCTCCAACTATACCCATTCACGCTAAGTAAATATGCATTTTTCCAACTTCATCCTAATAGTCTCGCGGGAGGTACTCAACCACAATTCTTATGATTATGTTTTCTACGCGCATAATTATATCTATACACACTTGCCGAATGATTTTCTCAAATGCCTCTTGTCTCTAAACATTAATAAAATCCCAACCCCGGATCGTACTCTATATTAGTTAGAGGTTTTTCTATCCTCAAATCATCTTCTAGGAGTCCTAACATCCCATTTAGAAACTCCTATAAAAATCTCCAAAACCATAATTTAAGTCTCCCTAAACTTAAAAGGAGAAAACCTCAAAATCTGCCAGGAACGAATCGATTCGGTCTGTCCAAATCGATTCGAAATGGTTCTACTTTTAAACTGACTCTTACCGAATCGATTCGGCCTGTCCGAATCGATTCGGCTGGTCCGAAATCCCCAAATCTACTTAGGTTTTATATGTTCATATTCATGTTCATAAGGATCTGACATAGTTTTACGCTGGCTGTCAGCTACCTAACGCAATCCTCCTCCTTTTTCCGGGCTTGGGACTGACAGTGTCAAAAAAATAATAAGTTAAGCACGACACAGGAGGAGTTTACTTAGGTTTTATATATATCCCAAAAACCCAAAACTCAATTCAATCTCCATTTAAATTATAACTCGGATTTATTTCAACGAACCCAAAGTTTTCATATCTCCTCAAGTCCTTTAGAGGTCCTAACACTCTCTTTGAGAACCCCTAATATTTATCTCCAATTTATTCTAGCATAAATTTCTAACTAACTATTTCGATCTCGGACACCTTTCCGTAGAAAAATCACTATAAATCCAAAACAAAATCAGAAAAATACGCGGTCGGCGCCCACGCGACCGTATCGAAAAGATCTACAATTTTCATTTTTTTTACCAAGAGCCGAATCGATTCGCCCTAGCCGAATCGATTCGGATAAGACGCAGATCACTATTCACCTTCTTCTCCAAAAATTCAAACCTCCATTATTCTCCATTTTTGTTGTTTCTAAACTCATCCAACAACTCAATAAACATCTAATCTATGTTTTACAACTAACACATCAATTAATTTGGGGTATTAAACCATTTCTCTTAGATTTAAACCCTAAAACCATAAAAAAAAATTATCATTTTAACCCATTTCAATTCATTTCTTCACTCCATTTACATGGATTTAACACTAGAAATCATTAAGAGTTTACATTACATCAATATGTAAACTCATATTCAAATTTTACCAAATTTATTTTAAGTGTTCTAACCCAAAATCATATAGTTTACCAACTATAATATGAAATAAACGCACAAAATGAAATAAAGCAAGTATACACTTGCCTGGAGGATGAAATACGACGACCTCGAGTCGAATTCGGCGGGGTTTGGATGAAATCCCTCATTTCTCTCTTCTTTTCTCCTCTTCCTTCTTTCTCTCTTTCTTTTCTTTCTTCTCTTTCTCTCTCTCGTGACCTTATAAGAGAAGAAAATCCCTTAATAAACCCAAAAATGACTCGTTTACTCAATTACGAGTCCCTATTAATCCAAAAATTCTCGAAACTCAATTTCGACACCCGGATACTCAATTCTGACTATCTCGGCCATTCCGAGACTCACCGCGCACTCAAAATCTCCATCCGAGGCACTTGACTGCAACTCACTAATTTAACCCAATACAACTAAATGCGGTATTCCCATTAAAATATTATCCTCTATCGCTTTACCCAGCTACGACATATAATTAAAATACTTCGATTTATTTACCTAACCCCAAAAGTAAATATAACACCCATTGAAAATCATTTAATCATTGAAAACTCCAAAAATTACTATTCATAATAATTCATAAATTCCTAAATTACTCTCAATTATTGAATTTAAATTTCCCATAAAAGTGCAGGGTATTATAGGAGTGTCCTTTGTCAGCCATTTTATTGAGGGCAGAAGATAAGGAAGCATGTTACTTCCCTCCTTCATTTCTGATAGAAAGTCGTATAATATCTTAGGGAGTACACCAAGAGGTTCACAGGGCCAGGAATGATTTATGGAAGTTTGAGGTGCCATATGGACTTGAGGTGGGAAGGTAGAGGATGGAGATGGTCTAGGATTGTGTTTGGAGAAAAATGAGTGGGAAAAATGTTTAAGTTGGTGGGATATGGTGATGAGTAAGGTGTAGTCGGAGTTTGATAGGTTTGATTAAAAGGGGTTTGGGGAAAAGGTTCTCCTATTTCTCAAAGTGTATAAAAACAGGACGCTCCACATAATTTTATAAATTTAGTCCCTCTACTAAAAACGTGACTGAAATACAATGAAAAATGGTGCCGCTGGCGCGGACCAAAAAAATGAACTCCTAACTCTAATGGGACCACACAAATAAATGCTATTGTACCACAGGGACTATATTTATAAACTTGAAAAGTACTGTCCTAAAAATCCAAATATAAGAAGGATCATGACATTTATCTTAATTCTCTATTGATTTAATCTATGATAGCACCCAGCAGCATAATGATTCCCCTTTCCACAGATCTGACAAAAAAACCTTTGGTTGTAATTTCTGCCAAAATTCTTTCCTCTCATATTCTTGTTTCTGTTACCTCCTCCTCTATAGAACTGACTAAATTGATTCCCATTGTGTTAGAAGGTTATCCACCACTCGGTTGAAAATTCTGATTGCTCATAGGATGGAGATTTTGAAGAGAGTAATTAGGTGTGTATTGGGAATCTATTTGGGATAAAGAAACATTAAAAGATTGATTCCCTATTATCAAATTGGCCAATTGTGTATCAAGTTGTTTCTCGGCAGCAATTAGAGCAATTTTACTTCTGTGCTACTGGACACCAAATAATTTCTAGTGATATGAATTTCCGCTGATCTAAGCATGGATTGTAACTCATTGAAAGTAATGGGTTGAATTCTTGTTCTCAAGGCTATTTTTAATGAAGCAAATTCATGAGATAGTCCATTATAGTAAACAAGACAAGATCATCTTCCCCAATTTGGCAATCTGCAGCTAGGAGTTTATCAGCACAATCTTTAACCTATCGAGATATTCATCCATAGGGCAATCTTTTTTAACATTTAAAAGTTTCGGTTTCAGTTCATGAATATGTGATTTAGAGACTTAAACATATCTTTTTGTCAATTATCCCCAAATTTCGAATGCATGCTCAAATCCCAGAACTTGTGGTAAAATCAATGGAGTAATTACATCATTCAAGTAAACTAATTAACTGACTATCTATATCTAACCATTTTACCTAAGCAGAGTTTAGAGATGTACCACCATCTTCATCTGTCAGCATTTGAATGGGAGGTGGAATTGATCCATCAACATACCCTAATAGATGATTTGCACTAGTAGTGTCAAAATGTGGTCCAAATAATAAAACACTCCATATTAGCCCACTCATCTAAATACGGGGCCCATATTTAGATGCTATGAGTTAAATATGGACCCCATGTTTCAAAGCTACGAGTTAAATATGGGCCCATATTTGAAAGTTAGGAATCAAATATAGAGCCCAATTTTAAAAGATACAAATCAAATATAATACTCATTTTTAAAAATTGTGAGTAAAATATAAGTTTTCTTACATATACCTCGAATTGTAATACTTACTTTAGTAGAAAAATAATGGATTGGCCCAATCCATATTTGGCCGGCCATATTTGGTCCGGCCCACATTTAACCCAACCTATATTTGGCCCAACCCTCATTTAGCCCAACCCATATTTGATCCGTCCAAATTAGGTCAAACCCATAATTTTGCCCGTGCTAATTTGCACGAAGAGTATTTCTTACTTATAATTGCTATATCATGAAGTTGTTCTGATCAAGCTTTTTATTGGAATTAACGAATTCAGGTTAGAGACGAAGACGATCAAATTTGAAGGAAGATTGTGAGGAGTAGTGATGTTTGCCATTGAAGAGGAAGAGGATTAGAACTCTACAGATCGTTGGATCATAAGCTCTAATACCATAAAGAAAGTAGCAATCAGAAGAGAAGAGTTTTAAAGAAGTAGACAAATTGAATTCATCATTTCTTTCATTGATTTTTTACCGCATCTAACCTCTATTGATTTATACTGATCATTGTAACTAATTCGTAACAAAAAACAAAAACAGAAATTACACGTGGTTGTTTATTAAGCCAAATAGAAATAACAGAAAAACTGAATATGAAATAAGGTTCTGTTTGGCTAGATATCTTTACACGCATCCCCCATCGCTGACAACCAGCCTGCTCAACCACCTCGTAATCACATGGTATTGTCAAAACAACTTCCAATGGTTGACGAAAAGAAACTCGAAAGCAAAGGGACAGAGAGAGAAACACACACACACACACAGAGAGCACACCACCGTGTCGGAACCGCCACCTTGGGCGACATTGTTTTGGGATATGTCGAGAGAAGGAACGAGAGATACGAAAAACATAAGATTGGAAGTTAAATGGGTTGGGTTTGGGGTATTGTAATAAATGTAGGAGTATATATCTTAAAAATAAAATTCAAGTAATGACTGAGTGGTCATTAGGTAGGACTTGGTCTAAGACAATCTATTAAAATATAATAAATTATATTTTAATATTAAATTTTTTTACACTACTATTTTTATAATCATTCTTGTTTAAAACTAAATATAATATTTTAGCCTCTTAAATTTAAGGAGCATATATCAAATAGTCCTTCGAATTTTTTTTAATACACATTTAATCCAAGTCTTTTTATTTTGTACCAAAAAATCCTTCACCATGTCAAAAACGCTTTATCATTCCCCTGTCACGAACCTTTAAAGATAAGAACACCATGTCAAAAACATTTTACCATTCAACTAGTGCGAACCTTTAAAGATAAGAGAATAAGAGACTTTTTAATATAAAATAAAATACTTGAATTAAATGTGTATTAAAAAATATTTGAAGTAATTTTTGTAATATGATCCTAAATTTAAATCCTCGGTGATACTTAATTTTCTTGGTGCTCCTGTTGATTCAGGTCGTCTTCCTTATCTAAAGCGCTTTCCTCACTAACTCATAATTGCAGCGTCGAATCTTTGACCAAGCAAATAAGTTGATATATGGTATCATAAATACATATAATTTATATATTTTTATCCGAAGAACGCTTCTTTTTCTTTTGGTTTTCTATTCCATGTGTTTAGAAAAATCTAACTACATAACAAAAATCTCACAATATCAGCACTTGGATTGAGGTCAACCCCATAATAGTGCCTGCTAATCTTCACTAGAAGTGGCAGTGGCGGACAGTTTGTTTCTTCTCCACATGCAAGACAGATGCATCGTTATCAAAAATGATATTCTATCATTATACTATATGCTCGCATATATTATACCAAGAAAGAAAAGATACGGTGTATTGGTAACAATATGTTATTAACAATAATACAATATATGTTCACATAAGGAAAAGTTGTACAGAGAAGACTGAAAATTCCGGATAAAATGTCAACCATCTCTACCCTAAGGATTCAAATATCCATAACCATCCTCCATAGAGATAATAATACCATAAAAATGGTGACTATGGATTGAAATGCAAAGATGGTTGACAATTTAACTTAATTCAACATTTGCTGTTATTCAACATAAATTAAAACTAGCAGTAGTCCATAACAGTAATATGGTTTAGCGGGGAATGTTTTCAATAGGTCTACTCTTCTTGGACATGGGCTCTGGCGAAGATGAAACTGAAGCCGCCACGTCACACGAATCGTTTGAGCTATCTGAGCTGAAACACAGATCCATCACCCCTTTTGGGCTACCAGGCCCAAACTTCCGTTTCTTGGATTGGGCCCCAAAGCCCACTGATGTCAACTCGCGCACTAATTTACAGCAATCTTCAACTCTGTCCTGTATATATATAAACCCGATGGGATTAGCTTTTGGGTTTTCCCCGGTTCAGTAGGTGGGAAATAAGTTTGTTGAGGGGACACACAGACAAATAATTCATATTTATATTATACATTTTCTAATTGGTTCCATCAAAATAATTTTTTTTAATAAGTTTTATTTATACTTGAACTGAATATTGTAGCAAAAATGTTTTTTATGGAACCTGTTAAAGCATAATAAAATATGGTATGACATATTTAACTAGATTAATTATTAAAAAAAACTCTAAAAATATTTAGAAAAAAGAACAGCTATTTTAGTTCGGTTAGGACCTTGAATGTTGTGTTAGTGTACGTGCAATTTCGTGATGTATACAAGAATTTATGCAAGTCACCACAAATAAAACAATATATTGTCTAGAACCTTTCCTAATAAAATGGAGAAGTGAGGAAAAGATAATTACCTGATCAATCCCAAGGATGGCCAATATTTGGGCTTTGTACTCTACACCAATACAGGGCTTTATACTTGTGATTACATACAGCATTGTCACAGCGGCTATTACAGAAGGAAGATAACACATAAACCTGCAATCTGCAATTAATGATACGTTTTATTAACGAACCCAAAACCGGGTAAATAATTAGACCCCCTGTATTTTGTTAGAAAGCCAACCATATCCCTTGTGTTTTGCAAAACACAAATTTTCTTTAGTCAACAATTAAATATGAAATGAAGGGCATGTGTAACCTTTTTGTGTAAAATATACGCATCTTAAAAATTGGCTTCAACATCATATTAAACATTCGAACACATTAGAAACTGAATTTCAAACACTTTGATATCTCACTAATCTATCTCTTCTTGTTTCTAAACTACAAAACAGTAATCAAAGTCACTTATCCTCTCTCTTTGTTAATTTGTGTACACAAATCCGTGCATTATTTGTGTAAATTTGTATTACAATGTTGAGACAACAACCATATCAAGGATAGCAAAAATTATGATTTTGTATAGACACGCTTTACACATATTTACATAATCATGGGATATGCTCAAAACAATTTAACCAACAAAATAGCAAACAACTTATTTCATCCAAACCAGTAGTCATAAATTATGTATTAAATTAAACATCTCAAGCAACAAAAATACTTTTGTTTGACCAGACTTCTAACTTCACATAATAATTTTGGGCAAGTGAAAAAACAAAAATACAACTATAATTTCATTTGTATTAAAGTTAATTTTTTACTTTGTTTTTGTTATATCGATTATATTAAGAAAGACTAACTTTTTCAATGTCCGCTAAACAAGGGGGGTATTATGGTATTTCAAAGGAATTTATACCAAAATTAAAGATATTGAAAGAATACACGACATAGAATAAAGAAAATTCAATGTTATTATACCTGCAATGACCGAGAGTAGAAGACACTCGCATCTGTTGAGAAATTCAGAGTTGAAACCAAGCCTTCTGATAATATAATGAATAAATGAAAGTGGAGTGACCGGGTTCATCTTCCACTCAAGAGTAGACAGCACCAACATCTCCATTCTCTGTATCGTTTTGGCCTCGAACACATATTTAGTCTCCTCCACCTTTAATCAAAATAAGCAAAACAACCCCACATGATATATATTTTATTACGACTCAAAAACAGTGCACGTACAGAAGAATAAAAAGACTCACGTACTTGGAGGTCTAATAAGAGTGGGACATGAATCTCCTCAACTTTGGCAGCGAGAGAGAGGCATGAGACAGCTGCTAGATGAGGCATCCATGGTTTCTGATCCGTCTGTAATTTGAAGCTAAAAATGAACCTATCAAAATAGTTCACCGCAAGAACAGCTGTGTGGGTGGAGAATGAGTAATGGGCAACTGCATTTAACATCCAATCCACAGCCTCACGGCGAAATAAGCCCAGATAAGGATTGGTGTTATCAAGATTATTATTGTTGTTGCACAAGTGGTGGTAGTGATGTTCTTTGGAGAAGAGAGTTGTTAGGTCTTCGTCTTGGTCCAGTGAGAGTAGAGGGGAAGGGTTAATGTGGTCAGGAATATAATAAATATTATTATCTTGTTGGTGATTTTCTTGGCAGTACAAGGCGTCTTCTAAAACAAATGGATGGTGAGCCATCTTCTTCTAAGAAGAAGAGGTTTAGGGGTTGGGTTCATTATAGAATAATGAAAGAAAGGCGTAAAAATACAGCATCAGGCATTATTTCTCTCACACACACGCTTGCTCGCCCGCTCAATAGAGTGGAACTTGGAAGAGGATGGGGACGGGGGAGGGGGAGTCTCACCAGTACCTAGAGCTTGTGCTTTTATTTTCGTGGGTTTTGTGCGTCCGCTTTTCCCACTTTTTATTAAACCATTTCCAGCTGTAGCCATATCTCCATTTTTTATTAATTTTTTTTATAGTCCCTTATTTTGTTTTAAAGCGTTCCAAAACATTTTTCAAAATACATTAAGATTGTGTTTAGTAATAAAGTTTGAAAAATAATTAAAAATTAGTTTAATTTTACAAGAAATTAGAAAATGAGTGAAAAACGATAAGAGCGAGATGTCGAGTTTTTCATTAAAATCAATTCTTCGGGATTTGAATAAGAAATTTTTTCATGGAAAATAATAAAACTATGGAACACTTTTCGTGTTCATTATCTTTGTTTTTATAGAATGAATTTGAAATTAAACATACCAAAAGTAAAAAGGGAACTAAAACTATTATTTTTCATGAAAAACAATTTCATGTCAATTAAATGGACCCTAATTGTTTTGTACCTCATAGGGTACGAAAAACGAGTCAACGGATCATGTCACACTACTCGACATTACACGATAATAATTAAGTGAATCCGAACACGACATGATACGATATAATGTTTTTTTTATAAATTGAACAAAGCACGACACAACACGATAATACGATAAGTAAATACGATTCTATTGAACACGATTAGACTCGACCCAATACGATACGATTGGGCACGACTAAACCAATTAGTGAGAAATTAAAAAAATAATGGGTTGATAATAGATCTAAAGGCGATCGATAGTGGGTATACATAAATTCTCTATCGTGTCCTTAATTGGATCACCATCGTGTCACTATGAGATCCTTTTTAGGTCAATTTAATAGTAGAAATTGAACATGAACATGAACACGAACACGACACACAACTCGATGGCGACTCCAAAAACACATACTTGAACACAATCCGAATACGAAAGAACATAACAATTTCTTGTCAATTCATTTCGTTTCGTGTCATGTTATCGTTCCGTTCCCAAAATTATCACTGCTACCTTGTATGAGACTCACTTCAATGTAAAAAAATTAATAGTACATATTGTTTTCTTTAATTTAATATGTAAACATGTGTTTGGAAAATATAGAAACACTCGATAAGCGAGTGTTATTTCAAAATTTATCGAGTGGATCTCTCTTACTAGATTTGTTATGTACCCTGAACATCATTCATCGTGTTTAGAAAAGGGGATTCGGGATAAAATGATATGGGTAAGATTAGGTCTCAGAATAAATAAATCAAGGTTTTAATATATTGTCAAGCCCATTTACGTTATTGGGTTTGGCTCGACTCGATTACTAATAATTATATTGAAATAGTATATAAAAAAGGTTTAGTTATTCAAACTTTTGTTAGTTCAAATAAAAGTTCATTCAAATTCAGCTCGTGAATAAACGAGTCAATCTTAAAACAATTTGAACTTTGATAAACATTTTTAATTAAGTTTGGGCATCTTATAAGTTCACTTAACTCCGCTCATTTATACCCTACTTAAAACTTATTAATTAATATAATATAGTGATGTTCTGTGAGTACTTGCATTTATCCGTTTAGATAGTGGGGCAAAGTATTTTAATGGGAAGATGGGTTAATAGATCTAACGGCTCTTTCTCCTCCTCCACCATCATTAATGGTTTTAAAAACTATATATATTTATATATTTATATATGTATATTATAATATCCCGTACATTTATGGTTAATTAAATTACATGAGTGAGTGTAATTTAATAATTTGAGAATTTAAAGTAAATAAGATGGAGTATTTTTATTTCATGTCGCAAGTGAACAAAAGTGACAAGTGATGTTATTTTATTCGGAAAACACGTGTGGAGATGTGTTGGGTTTAAGACGCGAATTTTTTTGTGAGCGATTTGGATGGGAATTTCGAGTGCATGGTTAGTCTCGAAAGGGCGAGATAGTCAGAATAGTATACCCAGGGGTAGTGTTTGGTTTCGAAAATTTTTGGACTAATAGGGACTCCCAATTTAGTATACGAGTCAAATTTTGGGTTTGATAAGGGATAACCCCGAGAAAAAAAGAGAAGAAAGAAAGAAAAGAAAGATAAAGAAGAAAGGGAGAAGAAAAGGGAGAAAGAGGAGACCTCCGGCCAAGCTCCGGCAGATTTCGGCACGAGGTCGTCGGATTTATCCAACGACGCAATTGTTTAACTTGCTTTAATGATTTAAGTATGTTTATTTTTCATGTTATAGTTGGTGAAAACTATATGATTTTGGGTTGGGATTCTTGTACAAAAATGGGCTTTGGGGAGATGATTTCATATGATTTTGATGTGATAACAATCATACGTGAAATCTAAAGCTAAAATCCATGTTAATGGGGTAAATTATGGTGATAAATTGGAAGAGTTGCATAAATATGGATTAGGGTTTAATTCTTAGAAATTGGTAAATTCCATGAAATAAATTGTTATTTTGGGTATAATCTAGTGTGTTGATGTGATATATATGGTTGGGAATTGTTAAAAATCATGGATATGAGGTTGTATGTATGTTAGGTGTATATTTGAAGAAGAAAAAGAATAGGAATTCGTAACAGGTTCAAAACTGAACCATTTCGAATCTATTCGGACAGGACGAATCGATTCGATTGTAGACAAATCGAATCGGACCTTAGCCAATCGATTCGGTGCTACCAGAATTGAAAATTTTGTTTGGTTTTTCAGGATTTGAGGAAAAGTATTTTCAGGAGATATATATTAGGGGATCCTAGATAGAGTGTGAAGACCTCTAGATGATTAAATGAGTGATGTGTGAATCCTGGGTTAGTGGGAAAAAAATTCGAGGTATTAATTTTAGGAATGTTTGGGATGAACGACATTCGAGGAATTATTCAACGGGTTCGTACGTATATATTTATGCGTGTAGGATATATATACCGATTATATCGGAACCGATCAAATGCGGTCCAGCTTAAGGACCGGTCCATGCGGACCAATTTTTTTAAAATACTAAAAAAAAAATTGACTTGATTTTTTTTATTTTGGTGTTTAAAAATTTCAAGGTACCCTTGAAAATAAAATCAGCTCAAAATGAATTTTTTTACTATTTTAAAAAAATCGGTCAAAATATGACAGTTTTTATACTACTTAAAAACTGTCATATTTTGACCGATTTGTTTAAAATAGTAAAAAAAATCATTTAGAGCTGATTTTTTTTTTTCAGGAGTACCTTGAAATGTTTAAAGACCAAAATAAAAAAATCAAATCAAAATTATTTTTTTTAATATTTTAAAAAAATTTGTCCGTACGAAATCCGCATATACTTGGTCCGCACTTGATCCTACCTCTCTCTCTCTCTCTCTCTCTCTCTCTATATATATATATATGTATATATATATATATATATATATGTGTGTGTGTGTGTGTGTGTGTGTGTGTGTGTGAGAGAGAGAGAGAGAGAGAAAATCCTAAGGTGCAAATATGATGATTTAAAAATACTAGATAGACGTCATAGGCTAATATTCGGGAAATTATTTATGGGATAATTATATCATAAGTGAGTGAATAATTATGGGATTATAATAAGTTGTGTGTATACTTATGAACTAAATGTGAATTGGTATATTCGGGATTATAGGCTAATGCCACGAGAGATAGGCATGATAGCAGGATTTGATGTGATGTATATATATATATATGGGTATAGAGACAGTGTATATATGATATGATTAAAAATATATCTGTGTGTGATTGATATATTTATGTGAAGAATACCCCTCTAGTGCTATCAAGGGAAGTTGCGCGATGTGGGTGAGGCCCCTGGCTTGAGGAGCAGGGAGCGTATAGTCCTCAAGTCATAGCGTCCATTTTTATATGGTGTGACATTTATCAAGAGTGAGACGGGGTGGGTATGTTTCGTTCACATTGTCGGTGAAGAACTATGACCGCTTCCCATACGTAGTGTTTTGGATTTAGGGTCGGTGTCAGATTACGTCCCTGTTACCCAGGTTGATGTGTGCTCTCCCTGGAGGATGATAGCATTGTAGAGACTGCATCCATTGAGTTGTAGCTTTGAAGGATGGTTATTATACTTATATAGTGTGTGATATATAAGTATGGATATACTTGATGTGTATAGTATATTGTGTATATATATATGAGATGTGAAAATATATATATACGGACAGAATAAAGAATGAATTTGTGTAATAATTTCTGGATCATCCGGGAGTATAAAATCCGAAATAAAATATGTGATATACATATATAAAGATGAGAATATTATATACGAGATAAAGAACACTAAAATCTGAATGGTATAAATAACTAGTGAAAGTTATTCATAATGTAAAGATATATTATAAGTGATAGATTATAAGGTATAAGCTCGGACGAAAGCTTGGAATATTATACGTTGGATTTTAGATAGCGTATCATGATTTAGTTGTTGTGAGAGATTAGTTAGGCGGGGTAGTTTAACTAGGGTGTTTTAAAATACATGAGTTAGGTGTGCACTGTTAGATGAGAGGTGAGGGGTATCTCATGGGAGTGCAATACCAGTTTATGTATGGAGAATATCATATTTTAAATATTAAAGTATTTTAAGCACTTGCTAAAATATTTTTCAAAACCCGGGCTCTGACCCGTATCTATCTTTTCTCTTTCTCCTCCTTTGTTATACTTTTTAGGTGTCCAGACACATGGACACCTGGATGATTATTGTTTCAAGTCAGACGTTGTTACCGCAGCTGTGGATGTTGGTAGAAAATTATTTAAACGCTTATATCCTTATGATCTAGATAGGAGGTAATGTTGTAATATTCGGGCATGTTGCCTAAGTGTTGTCTTTTTTTTTGCGGCATCTGTATTTTACGCCCATTCGATATGGTTGTATATATACGTTTTACCGAGAGTTATCGGTTAATTTATTCATTTCAATTGTTGTTCATATCTTTGTATGGACGGATTTTCTTATGCGCTTAGGTTAAAAAGATTATAAAGTTTAAAATTTAACGGCAGGCCTAATAGGTTAATGATTTTAGAGAGTGATGCTGAGAATAAAACCATTTGAGATCCCTATTAAATATTATATAGGACTGATCACTCGATATTTTATTAGGCGCGGTATCACAGGTGATATCAAAGTATCAGGTTCTAGTGTCCTTAGGAATCTGTGCGGGCGTGTTATGTTTCCAGCATTGCTTTCTATTTGATATAGAGCCCTATGATTAGGATTTTTGATTCCTATAGTGAGATTTCATTCTCCTGCTTTAATACATATTTTAGTTAATCTTATATACGTTCGGGTGTGTTTGTATGCCGACACGCGAAGGACGACTAGTGAGGGCCGTTGGAAGGACGGTGGGAGGCGAGACTCAGTTGGAGTTGTAAAATATTTTGGGGACAATGATCGTAGCCGATGTCACCCCTATTTTTGCTCGGGAAGTTAGGGCCATAAGGACTGCTAGGGTGCAATATATATTTTCAAGTACTGCTATAGCAGAAAGTGGTATTAAAGTAAACTCACCCAGCGTGGTTAGAATGGGAGAGACTCGGGCAGGTCTTTGAAGAAGACCATTCATGGGAATATTAGTATATGCGGAGATTGTGTGTATTAGCCAATAGATGTAAAACACCCAGAGGCTTTGGCATATAGTAGGAAGTAGTATACCCGGAAGTGAATTGGGGTAAATTTTTCTTAGCTCGTGGGAGTAGTGTTGTAGTGGTGGGATTCAATCACTGCATTTGAAAAGAAATAATAGTATGCCAATGAAAGGATCTTAGGTAAGGTTTGGCCGCGAGTTCCTTCATCTTTTTGTTCAGAAAGAGATGTGAATAAGGTTCTGAACTTATCATAAGAAGTCCGGGAAGAGGCCCATTTATACAGAAGAATAAGTTTGTCTAGCAAACTTTGTACCCGGTGATGTAGGTACAATGGAGAAAAGAGTCCTTCGTGGGTGATAGACTCATAAGAGGAGTCGCCACCACTTAGGAGAAATTATCCTTGGAAGATCGAAGCAGATGGCGACTATGTCATGTTTTATCAGTGAAGATATAAATGCTTCTTTGTGATGGGAGCTAAAAGAGTCAAACGATTTAGTTAGGGAGTAAGACTGGATGTAACAGTGCTAGTGAAACACCGCAGGGGGTATTAGGGGACCCATTTTAATAATTCAGATAGCTGAATTCCTACCAAGTGATGGTGAATTCAGTCCGGGATGTTAAAGCCAATAGTGTGTTCCTTGGGGCCAGCGGAGCTAAGGTTCGAGAGAAGAAAAACCCTAATATGTGTGACACCCCGCCTAATTAAATACCGGGCAATTACTCCTTTATTAAATTAATTCAAGGTGAACAGTTGGTTCATTCTCAGCATCACTGTCGAAAATAAAAAATTTCCAATTTAAACACCCGAATTAATTAAGCTAAGTGTCAAAACCATTTAAACCTTTATTCTCATTTTATTAAATCCGGTTATAAAACCTTAAACCATTAACGTCTAAAGAGTCATACAATAAGTAGAAGAATAAAATGAACATTCAAGAGTTTACCCAACAATAGTAAATCCCAACATTAAAATACTAAGGAAAACATCCTGACATTAATAATCCCGAAATAAAGATACTGAAATTAAAAGAATTACAATCTCTGACAATACCAACTAATTAATAGAAAGAGGGCGACACATGCCCCTGCTGGTTAAAACTGAACTAGGAGTAGAATCAAATGGATGAAGTCGTCTAAACAACAGGCCTGCAACTCCCACCTAAGCTGCAGCTCGTTCCTGCCAAAGGACCCTATGCAAGACGCCCCTGTGGCTGAGCACCTGTAATATATACATATATATATATACAAGAGAGAAAGAGAAAACGAAACGGGTCAGAGCCCGATAGTGTATATGATTTAAAAATTCGTTTAGCAAGTATTTAAATTGATTACAGGCCAATGCAACAACATATTAGTGCGACACTCTCTTGAGAAATTCTCACCTCTCTTCTAATGTGCACACCTATCGCACTACCCTTCCCAATGGTCTATCTCGTCATATACCAAACTATCTTTCCCCAATGATTTAACTTATCTTAGGTTATTCGCAGGATTTACAACTGAACAACACAAGTATTTAAAACGTAAGATTTCAATTTGTAACCAAAGTTCTCCTTTTTACTTTATTAATCAATAAAGTTTTCCAGTGTCATATTATACTTTCTCAAAACAAGTATTTATAATTTGAGTCATCAACCATGTCCTACATATCAATTCACAGTAGGCAGTTCCAGATTTCATAATTTCATATATATATTAACTACTCGTATAATATATATATTCTAACAGGACCCTACATAAAAACTATGGTGCGGGCATACTCTGCAATCCAATCCCCGTATCAATCGTACTAAAGGGAATACAAGTTCGGAATCACTCTCGAACTGTATAAATACATACACAAACAATATTGAGGCGAAGCATAGATTCCAAGTCCAAGAGGTCAGTACATACCCTCACGTCTCTTAGGACCGTCCGACTATAGATCCGATAGCCCGTACCTAGGATTTCTATCTTCTAGGGTACGAGTCAATATCCCCCATAAGGCAACACAGGATAAGATCGTCCCAGCGCGGTAACCTCCGGGATAGCAAGTAGCGCGGGCATGATTTTCACAAGTATATAATATATGCATACACAATCATATAAATATACCACTTTTATTATATCAATTTAGGTTTATCCCATAACCCATATTCACAACATTTATCCTTATTTTCCCATTATTAGTTATCACGTATAATGGTTCGTTTCTCACTTTAATTCGAAGGGTTTCTCCAACTTACTACTTCGCCCTCATGGACTCTATCCTTCCAAAGGTGCAATTCAGTAGGTATTCATTTATATTCTAGCGTAACCCTCTTACGTGTCTCTCCCCTTTAATATATACATACATTGTCCCTTATGTAAAATATCCCAAAAATATAGATTTCGCCTTACATTAAAGGTCTCTTATTCATTAATGAATCCTACTGGTCATCATTAACTCCCAAATCATTTTAGCAAGGATGTCTAAGGAGTTTTCTTCATTTCGAATCAATTCAACAATTCTAAAAGGGGAACTTAAGTCTGCCAGGAGGGGTCGATCGATCGAGGTCTGGGGCTCGATCGATCGAACCTTCGATCGATCGAAGGTCTGGGCTCAATCGATCGATCAAGCAGGTCTGCGGAAATCTGCAGATTTGCAGTTACGGGTTTCATCTTCTAACCTTCACCAAATCCATATTTTTCAATCCCAATCGTCCCAAAATTTATACTACTAACATTATATCATCATACCAGATATTTCCAACGTAAAGCATGTAGATTTCTATCACTAAATATGGACTAACAGCCCAAAATTATTATAATTATCAAGAACCCTAGAAATCTCCTAAACATGGTTCTAACAAGAATTTTCCAGAATTTCCTTCTTGTAAACATCATAATTTCATGGTTTACTCCTCTACATGACAAAGGGTTTCCAGAATATCATTTAAATCATCCCTACATGCAATTTTCTATCTCAAATGGGGTTTTTCTTCCATACAATTCGTCCTAATCATTCCTACACTAATATGAGTGATGCACCAACGAAAATAAGCAAGATAAACACTTGCCTGGGATTTTCAACGTTCTGGTTTGGTGCCGAATTTGGTGTGGTTGCGTTCCCCGTCTCGCGATCTACGCGTTGGTGGTGGAGGCGGTGCAAACGGATGGATTTCGGGCCTTGGATTGCTTTGGAAGCTCTCTCTTCCCTCTCCTATGGCCGTCACTTGTCTTTGGTTGTTCTAACCCTAGAAGACAACCTTAGACATCTTATATAACCCTTGAAATTTTGTGGGTTTAATTACCCAAAAATGCAAAATGACTAAAATGCCCTCCCGGGGTACTAATTAAGCTTAAAATAACCCCGAGACTCAAACTAAACCCTCGGGTACACTTTTCTGACTATCTCGACCCTTCCGAACGTGTTAGCGCACTCAAAACAACCATACGAACAACTTATGAAATATTCACTTTTATAAATCAACATTTAGTCCCGATACGACATAGGCGCGTCCCGACTTAAATTTCCATAATTGTCATTTTATTCACACGTGACAATATTATAAAATTAAATCTCATATATTACTATACTCATCCAGTAACATTCAACGAATAACAAATTTTCAATAATTACTAACTCTCGTCACGCTAGTAAATATTTAAAACAACATTCCGGATTAAAATTAACTTAATTATCTCAATTAAATTTAATTAATCCCTAAATTTAAAAGCCATGAAAATACGGGGTATTACAATATGGTAAGTATGGACAGGAATAGGGGATTATATAGCGAGGTATTTTTATATGGGGAGTAGGACCACATATATTATTTTTCCCTAAAGTGAGTAAGGGGACAAGAGTATGGTGCCTACACTACACCAAAAACTAAAAATGTTCACGAAAAAGGGGTCATGGCCAAGAGCCGTGATCGTATGGTCATGACCTAAAGCTGTGACTTCATGAAAAATGAGCGTGACCAATTCCAAGACCCAGTGTGGTTATAGATCGACTTGTAGTTGGTCACGACCTTTAACCATGACTCTCAGGGTCATAATTGACACCCGTGACCCAACCGTGACCATTATGGCGCTAAGTTTTTCGTCAAGTGTGGTCACGGATGGGGTCATGGCTCATTACCGTGACCAACAACACAAATACACACCACTATCGTCAAGACTTAGGATGATGACCATTTTTGGGAGTGAGTCACGACTTTCGACCGTGACCATGGTCTTATTTACACGCTGACATGTTAAAAATAAAGGGTTCACGTCATAGGGTCACGGTCCTAAGTCGTGACCATTGTCTTTATACTTAAAAAACACAAAACAGGTTTTAATTTCCCTCGAAAACTTCTAAACAACTATTTCCCTCCCTCTCTCCAGCGATTTCCCTTCCTCTCTCCGGCGATTTCATTTCCCTCAATCTCAAGCTCTCTCATTCTCTCAATCTTAAAGGTAATCCAAACCCTTGTTATTTCATTGTGTGTATTTCCAAACCTTATTTTTATTTCACTGTGTGCGTGTATTTTTATGTGTATTTATATGTGTGTGTATTTCTGTGTTTATTCGTGTGTGTGTGTTTCTGTGTGTGTGTGTATGTATACGTGTGTGTATAATTTCAAACCCTTTATTAATTATTTCATTGTGTGTGTGTATTTCCAAACCCTTGTTATATATTCCGTTGTGTGTGTGTATTTATGTGCATGTATTTATGTGTGGGTGTGTGTATATGTGTGGGTGTATTTCTGTGGGTGTGTGTATATATTATACGTGTGTGTATTGTGTATATAAGTGTGTATAAATTATCATTGTGTGTATTGTGCTTGTATTCTAATATATATATATATATATATATATATATATATATATATATATATATATATATATATATATATATATATATATGATTAATTTTGGTTTAAGTTTCAAACAAGGGCAAATTTTAATTTAATGGATATTGTTGGTTTAATATTCAAACTAAGGCAAATTTTAATTAAATGGATATTGTTGGTTTAAGTTTGGAGATGAAATATAAAAAAATACCTCTTCATTAAAAAAATACCGAACCATTAAAAAAATACCAAACATAAGGGTTAATTTTAGGGATTGTTGGCTTAAATGACAAAAGTAGGTATTCAAAACATAATAAATTAACGGTTGATGATTCATTAGAGCCATTATTTATAAGAGTCATATCCACGCCCTCATACACAATAACTAGTTAATGATTCATTAGAGCCATTATTTATAGGAATCATATTTACGCCCTCGTTCATTATTCTCAGAAAAAATGAGTCACGGTGATAATCGATGGCAACAAGAGTATGAAAGGTTGCAATTGGTCTGCACTCGTACCTCTTTCATTAATGATCCTCATAAAGTGGGTACTCTGGTTTATTGGTATGGGAATAGTAAGATCAAACAATTTAACTACATTGTAAATCGTGGAGTTAATTTTCAGTAAGAGTACTTGTTCGATCGTATTCTGTTTTCCCTGCCACAATATTGGGATGAAGCTATACAATATATATGTCGCGTACATAATCCCGATAGAGCACTGACCTTGCTTACGCTGTTAGAGAAGGTCGAAAAAAAATTCACCCATTATGGATAGAATTACGTATAAAGAGAATTGACGAAGACTATGATGTCTCACGACATATGCACGTCAAATTCGATCTTACCAATAGGCTGAAGAGGATGAGATTTCGAGTTCATGTCACCAAAATCTATGCATCCATTATAGATACGCTTCCTCTTAATTGTCCACGTGCAAAAATTCGTAGGTTTTTAAACATAAATTTAGAATGGATGGAAATTAGACACATTAAACTTTTGTTAAAGTCTTACAACCCTCATTAAGCTCAACGAGGGTTGTCAAACTCTTAATCTTCCAAATAGGCCACCTTGTAATCTTAAGTTCCCTGCACCTTGAAATTAGTCCGTTACAAATATTAACGCTCACTCTACTCAACAAAATCGAACTCCACCATCTAAAATTAGTAATGGAACACTTGCTATAGTTGTAAAAAGTCAGGGATTCACTCATGGTAGACTACATGGCTTCACTGGTCCAAAGGTTGTTCAGACAAAACAACAAAGACCGTTCAGAGCACAGTTATAGTGTTCCCGTGCCGTGACTGTACAAATTTTCTTACCAAACATGCCTTTTGAGGGCGAAAATCAAAAGCACCTCCCAAATGACCCCGTGAGATGCAAACACTTCTTATGGGATCCATTTAACTCGCAGGAACCGACCGCGTGGTCACGGGACCCCTAGTTCCAAAAAATGACGATAATTTGAGAAAATTCACACTTATGCTTGAAAATGTGCCGTCAGAGGGAGAAAACCCTTAGTGTCCCCTTTAGGGGAGCGATCACCGTGCACGGAACCAATGTAACTCGCAAGAACCGATCGCGTGATCACGGGACCCACGGTTTGAGAATATGATGATAATTTGAGAAAATCCACACTTAGGCTTGAAAATGTGCCGTTAGAGGGGAAACCATTTAACACCCCACAAACGGACCTTTTAGGGGAGAATCACCGTGCACGGGACCAACTTAGCCCACACGAGACAATCGCATGGCTACGTGACCCCCTAGTTGAGAGCACGACCCAAAATAGGGAATATCCACACTTAGGCATAAAAACGTGCAGTCGGGAGGCGAAACCCCTTAGCACCCCCCAAACGACCCCGTGAGCGATGCCAACACCTTGCATGGGACCAACATAGCTCGCACGATCCGATCGCGTGGCCATGGGACTCCCGATTTGAGAGCATGACCCAAAACAGAGAATATCCACACTTATGATTAAAAATGTGCTGTTGGGGGAGAGAAACCTCTTAGCACCCCCCAAAAGGCCCCATGAGCGAGGCCAACACCTCGTACGGGACCAACATAGCCCGCACGAGCCGACTACGTGGCCACAGGACCCTCGATTTGAGAGCACGACCCAAAACAGAGAATATCCACCCTTAGGCAAGAAAATGTGTCGTTGGGGGGCGAAACCCCTTAGATTCCCCCAAATGTTCGCGTGAGTGGCGCCAACACCTCATACGGCACCAACATAGCCCGCACAAGTCGATCGCATGGCCAGAGGACGCCCGGTTTAAGAGCACGACCCAAAACAGAGAATATCCACACTTAGGCTTGGAAATGTGTCATCGGGGGGAGAAACACCTTAGCGCCCCCCAAACGACCCTGTGAGCGGCGCTAACACCTCGCATGGGACCAACATAGCCCGTACGAGCTGATTGCATGGCCACGGGACCCTCGATTTGAGAGCACGACCCAAAACAGAGAATATTCACACTTAGGCTTGAAAACGTGCCGTCGGAGGATGAAACCCCTTAACGCCCCCCAATGGTCCCGTGAGTGACGCCAACACCTCGCACAAGACCCAAAATAAAGAATATTCACACTTAGGCTTGAAAATGTGTCGTCGAGGGCGAAACCCCTTTGTGTCCCCCAAATGGCTCCGTGAGACCACGAGACCAACGTAGCCCGTACGAGCCGATCGCGTGGCCACGGGACCCTCGATTTGAGAGCATGGCCCAAAACAGAGAATATCCACACTTAGGCTTGAAAACGTGTCGACCCCTTAGCTCCCCCCAAACGGCTCCGTGAGAAGTGCTAACACCTCGCACAGGACCAACGTATCCCGTACGAGTCGATCGCGTTGCCACGGGACCCCTAGTTTGAGAACATGACCCAAAATAGAGATTATCGACATTTAGACTTCAAAACGTGCCGTTGGGGGAGGGGGATAAACCCCTTAGCCCCCCCAAACGGCCTCGTGAGCGGCACCAACACCTTATATAGGACCAACATAGCTCGTAGGAGCCAACCGCATGGCCACGGGACCCCTAGTTTGAGAGCACGGTCCAAAATAGAGAATATCCACACTTAGGCTTGAAAACTTACCGTCGATGGGCGAAACCCCTTAGCGCCCCCCAAACGGCCC
Source organism: Sambucus nigra (assembly GCA_949130495.1). Lineage (NCBI taxonomy): Eukaryota > Viridiplantae > Streptophyta > Magnoliopsida > Dipsacales > Adoxaceae > Sambucus > Sambucus nigra. The sequence continues at coordinate 704,887,129 of OX422207.1, forward strand.
CATGAGCGACACCAACACCTCTCATGGAAACAACGTAGCCCTTACGAGCTAATCGCATAGCCATGAGGCCCCCGGTTTGATAGCACGACCTATAACAGAGAATATCCACACTTAGACTTGAAAACGTACCATCCAGGGGGGTAAAAGCCTTAGCGCCCCCCAAACGACCCCGTGAGCGGCGCCAATACCTCGCACGGGACCTACGTAGCCCGCATGAGCCAACCGCATTACCACGGGACCCCCGATTAGAGAGGACGACCCAAAATAGAGAATATTAACATTTATGCTTAAAAACGTGTCGTCGAGGGGTAAAACCCTTTAGTGCCCCCCAAACAACCCCTTGAGCGGCGCCAACACCTCGCACGGGACCAAGGTAGCCCACACGAGCCGACTGCGTGGCCACGGGACCCCGGTTTGAGAGCACGACCCATATTTCATAATGCCTATACGGGTCCCATGACCGCCTGGTCACGAGACCCCCGATTTGAGAGCACTTGGCCCCCTCGAGGTCACCCAAGGAGCACTTGCAGCAACTGACCGATAAGTCTGTCGATTTGAGGATTTTTATTATTATTATTAAAACTAGTCACAACCTAAAGCCATGACAATATTTTATGCACAATAAATATAGTCAAGGCCCAAAGCCGTGATAATATTTGATGCACAGTAAGTATCGTCATGGCCCATAGCCATGACAATATCATATATATAGTTTGTTTGGTCACGGCCTTAAGCCGTGATAAAGATGGATCGCATAGAGAACTGGTCACGGTGGAAAGACGTGACAACATAGTCTTTAGAACTGAAGTGATCACGAATTTGGTCCATGACCACGCATACAATTAGGGTTAGGACTTTAGGTCGTGACCACATCTGTAACTACGAAAAATCCGTGACCAGGCTCTAGGTCAGGGATTTGGGTCGTGACCACCGAAATTGGTCATGCCAGATTTGGTCACAGACCAAATTCGTGACCCAGCCTTCCTGGTCAGGGATAAAGTCCGTGACCATTATCCCAGTTTTGTTGTAGTGCTAGCTGAGGCGATAATTAAGATAGTTTTTGGTTCAGTTCGGACAGGCATGTCATATCTAGGAACTATTTAAGCAGCCATGGCGATTGGCAAGGTATAGAAATGAGTTTTAAACTCGGGTGAATGAGGTATGCCTTGTGCATCACGGGCGAGTCACGGTATCTTGATTAGCACTAGATTCGCATGTGAGACGAGTTTAGTACGTATATCAATAACATTATTAGGTTTATATATTTTTTTGGGGTATAGCGGGGGTATTTTTTATTTCATCCGTGAGGTAGTAGGTGTAGTCATAGTGGTGTATATTTTATTGGGATTACACTTTCTAGTGATGTGTTATATGAGTATGATGTATAGACTGGTCAAAATGATAGTGGGTTGATATTGCAAGGCTATCGTGTTTACTGTTCCCGGACAGGATGTGTTATTTTGGCGATGTCTAACCTGCAAAAGGGTCGAGCTCGCATTTATATTATATTATGATAGAGAATTCGAAGAGTATAGTTGTCTCGAGATATTTGATCCCGGAGTGTAGGGACTTCACCGATATGATTCAGGGTGTATTGGGTTTACTATTGAGCGGAGATATTGAGCTCCTTATTATGTATAGCGCTCAAGAATTGGTGATAGGGATAACGCATTGTTATATCACTCCTTTAGAGATGTGAGAGTTGAGATTTATATTTAAATGTCTGGGGTAGGATTTTTGTAGAGTCCCAGTTATGTGTTTGAGGATTTATGGAATTTGATTACCACTAATGCCGAGTGACAGTGCATTGAGGAATGTTCCTTATTTAAATGCTATTGCGTGATGAGATACGTATGAATCTTAATAAAAGTCGTGAGTAGATAGACGATGATGGATTCTAGGGCATCCATTTTGAACGTTTATTAATGAAAGTGTAGATAAAACACTCTGAGTTGAGAGCTACTATATAGTATAAGTCCAGTAGAGCCGGTAGTGCCGTGAGAGAGCATTGAATCTTTTTTCTTCTCACCACAAGTTGAAGGGTGGATCGATGTTAAGGAAAATTAAATTTTGACTTATGGGGTGTTTGATAATTCCCCTGTGTTATAGCCACTTCGAGAATGCGAGGCCAGTTTTGAGGAAAGTGTATAACTTTTCTAGTGTTGTGCAAATATGCATTAACTATAAGGTGTATAGGTGCCCTGGTTAGTTAATTTCAAATCGTTCGAGATAGGAGGACGTGGAAATAAATGTGTGGAATATATTCTTGTGGGTCAGTTATAAACAAGCTGGCATTGCATGATGGATTGAATGTCGTGTGAGAATGACAATAATCCAAGTATATGTGTGCAAGGAGAGTTGGCACACCCGAGATAAGTTGAAAGGTTGTGGAAAGCCATTTATTCTGATGTCTCTTGAAAAGAAGGAAATCCAATTATTGTGTTAAAGTTGAATGGAGTCCTACTCAGCTGAATGTTGAGAGTGGCTTGCGTGTAAAGACAAACGGGCCCAAAAATGTGAATTGTGGCAAAAATTGCGAGGGCCGAGACTTTTGGTTTAGAGGCAAGAAGGGGAGTATAAAGTACTACTTAATGTGAGATATTAAAAGTGTAAATTGGTGTTAGATTAGACATAGTGAGATTGCCTCCGGGTTCACCACTCATAAATGAAAAAAAGTTGGTTCGAGATGGTCAACCAGAAAATCTTGTATCAAGCCAATGATTCCAGTGACGGAATGGGAAGGCACGATGGTAAATTTCATTTATAGGTGTGCTCAAATGTTTCTTTAAATATAAGGATTGCACCGGTGCAAGGTACCGCCCAATGTTGTTCTAAATCAGGATGAGATCCTTGAACCTCACCTCCGATAGGGATTTTTAGGAAGTTGTGAGGATAATGTTTTGTTTTTGGCAAGTCGTGTCACCTATGGCCCGATGCGTATACGGGAGGTGGTTGACGACTAGTAAGGTGGTATGAATGCGATTCTGGAGTCACTGCGGTTAGTTTACTTCCGTAACTGACCTAACATGTAATTGAAGTAAAGCATGGTATGGTAATTGGAAGGAGAAATTACCGATTGGTAGAGTTTGGTGGATCCTCTAGTACCTGTTTATTGTGGAAAAGGTGCCTATTAAGGTTTTGTGTTGGAAAGCCTGGTCATTCTCCCTCTGGTTGTTTAGAGGTGAGCGAATAAATAGACTTTTGGATCGGATGTGATTTAGAATTCGTTGTTGAGAGAGGCATTAACCACAAACTATTTTGGGGGTGACTTTTGAGCATCATAAGAGTTACGTCACCATGAATCGAGATTTGAAGGACTGACAGGAGTAGTCAGATGTTCTTATGGTTTCTTTCAGTATGGGAATTTTGTGTTGGGATGGACACGGGAAGCTAGAACTTAGTGATGTGTGGTCTTCTAATAGAATTGAGGCGATTGAGCCAGTGATGTATAAACTCATCTTACTTGAATGTCATTGGTAGAAGCACAATGTGTGATGTGTCATCAGGATGAAGAGAATTGAACAAGCCTGTTATAAAGCTGGGGCTATAGTGGTTAAGCCTTGAGACAGGTGGGTGCCACTAGCGAGTGTATAGTGGAGTAACTCTTATGTTACTTTGATATTAATTTTGGGTACAAAAGGGTGTTGTGTGTGGCTCAACATTCTAAGTTTTAGTACCGATCTTATTCGAATTTTGAGGATGAAATTCCGTTGTAAGAGGGGAGTATGTAATACCCCGTACATTTATGGATAATTAAATTATGGGTGTAATTTAATAATTTGAGAATTTAAAGTAAATGAGATAGACTATTTTTATATCATGTCGCAAGTGAATAAAAGCGACAAGTGATGTTATTTTATTCGAAAAACAAGTGTGGAGACATGTTGGGTTTAAGATGTGAGTTTTTTATAAGTGATTCAGATGGGAATTTCGAGTGCACGGTTGGTCTCAGAAGGGCCGAGATAGTCAAAATAGAGTACCCGGGGGTAGTGTTTGGGTTCCAGGGATTTTTGGACTAGTAGGAACTCGCAATTAAGTATACGAGTCAAATTTTGGGTTTAATAAGGGATAACCCTTATTTTCTTCTCTTATAAGCCGAGAGAAACAGAGAAGAACGAAAGAAAAGAAAGATAAGGAAGAAAGGAAGAAGAAAAGGGAGAAATAGGAGAACTCCGACCAAGCTCCAGCGGATTCCGCCACAAAGTCGTCAGATTTATCCAACGAGGCAAGTGTTTAACTTGCTTTAATGATTTAAGTGTGTTTATTTTTTATATTATAGTTGGTGAAAACTATATGATTTGGGGTTGTCATTCTTGTATAAAAATGGGTTTTGGGGAGATGATTTCATATGATTTTGATGTGATAATAATCCTACATAAAATCTAAGCTAAAATCCATGTTAATGAGGTAAATTATGGTGAGAATTTGGAAGAGTTGCATACATAAGAATTAGGATTTAATTCTTAGAAATTGGTGAATCTCTTGAAATAAATTATTATTTTAGGTATAATCTAGTGTGTAGATGTGATATATATGGTTGGATATTGTTAGATACCATGGATATGAGGTTGTATGTATGTTGGGTGTATATTTGTAGAAGAAGAATAATAGGAATTCATAACAAGTTCAAAACTGAACCATTTCGAATCGATTCGGACAGGGCGAATCGATTTGGTTGCAGGCGAATCGATTCGGTACTGCTAAAATTGAAAATTTTGTTTGGTTTCTAAGGATTTGGGGAAAAGTATTTTGAGGAGATAAATATTAGGGGATCCTAAATAGAGTGTGAGAACCTCTAGATGATTAAATGAGTGATGTGTGAACCTTGGGTTAGTGGGAATAAAATCTAAGGTATGAATTTTAGGAATGTTTGGGACGAACGAGATTCGAGGAATTATTCGGCGGGTTTGTACATATATATTTATGCGTGTAGGATATATATGTCGATTATATATATATATATATATATATATATATATATATATATATATATATATATATATATATATATACATGGGTATAGAGACAGTATATATATATGATATGACTATAAATATATCTATGCGTGATTGATATATTTATGTGAATCATAACCCTCTAGTGCTATCATGGGAAGTTGTGCGATGTGGGTGAAGCCCCTGGCTTGAGGAGCAGGGAGCGTATAGTCCCCAGGTCATAGCATCCATTTTTATATCGTGTGACATTTATCAGGGGTGAGACGGGATGGGTATGTTTCGTTCTATCATTTTCGGTGAGGAACTATGACCATTTCCCATACGTTGTCATTTGGATTTAGGGTCGGTGTCAGATTCCATCCCGGTTGCCCAGGTCGATGTGTGTTCTTCCTGGAGGATGATAGCATTGTAGAGACTGCATCCATTGAGTTTAGCTTTAAGAGATGGTTATTATACTTATATAGTGTGTGATATATAAGTATGGATATAGTTGATGTGTATTGTATATATATATATATATATATAAGATGTGAAAATATACATATACGGGCATGATAAAGAATGGATTTGTGTAATAATTTCTGGATCATTCGGGTGTATAAAATTCGAAATAAAATACGTGATATACATATATAAAGATGAGAATATTATATACGAGATAAAGAACACTAAATTGTGAATAGTGTAAATAACTAGTGAAAGTTATTCATAATGTAAGGATAAATTATAAGTGAGAGATTATAAGGTATAAGCTCGGGCGAAAGCTTGGAATATTGTTCGCGGGACTTTAGATAACGTATGATGATTTAGTTGCTGTGAGAGATTAGTTAAGTGGGTTAGTTTAAATAGGGTGTTTTAAAATATGATATTCTCCATATATATTCTCCATTTGGTCAATGGTTTTTGTTATTCTTTTGATCTCAAGGGAAAAGAGGAGCATAATATGTCACACCATCGGGGTTCCAAGTCAATTTTTAAGTTGTCGGACATGATGCTAAGGGAGGACATCAGATAATGAAAGATTATTTCAAAGAAAATTTAATATACAATGAGAAGTTTCCCATTTGTCATTTTTGCATGGGGTGTGGCTTATTCAATTGTATCATTGTCAATTTCTAAGTTGTCAGACATGATGTTAAGGGAGGACATCAGATAATGAAAGATTATTTCAAAGAAAAATTAATATACAATGAGAAGTTCTCCATTTGTCATTTTTGCATGGGGTGTGGCTTATTCAATTGTATCATTATCGAGACTTTTTCTTATAATAGTAATTTTATTGTGAATAAGGGAACATAAAAGGTTGAGTATTTTCAATCAATAAGAAATGATCGTCTCTATTTAGATACTCGCACATATGTTTAGTCGAAACTATCAATGCATACATTTGAATTGTAAAAAAAACTTAATTGAGACTTTAAAGGGTTTTAAAATGCTGTATAAGTCGTCCGAATGAATTTTTTAGGTCGTTCAAACGAAGGTTCAAAGTTCGTTCAAGCAAGTGTTCAAATGATGCGTGATATATCATTCGAACGAGCTTTAAACGGACTTCTAACTAAATTTATTTTCTTGCGAGAGAAATATCGTTCGATGTTTGTTCGATAGTTGTTCAAATGAAATTGATATTGTCGTTCGTACGAGTTTATCTTTCGTTCAAACAAGATTTTTGTTTTCGTTCGAACGAACCTATGATTTTCATTTGAACGAGATTATACCACAACAAAATTTGTGTTTTATATAAATAGGCATGCTGGCAATTTTTTTGTGAGTATTTGGGCAAAAATTGCTTTCCTATTAAAATTCAAAAGCCTTCAAACCCTTTTTTACACCCAAGTTTGAGATCCAAGAATTCTATATCTATACATCTATATGAGATGTCTTTGGTGTTGCACAATAGTTGTTTGCTCTTTATACTATAAGCATTTCGAGCAATGGAGATTGTGTTCGTGTTGTGCGATGACTGGACCAGTCTCATGACAACTAAGATCAGTGGGATACCAAGATGTGGGAAGAACCTATGTTGTCTGATCGTTGGAAGGCCTCGAACAATGGCTACGAAGAAGGTTACAAGGAATGAGGAAGCACGTTAAGGTTTGAAGGCGTCGAATTTGTGAGTAAGTCTAAGTTATGCTTGTAAACGTACCTATATTATAGTGAACTTATGTTGATGGACCATTCAAAGTTTTTTCGTTATGGATTTTCCTTGTACATCTCTGTTTTGTGATTTATTATTTTATTCTCACCTAGATGCATGCTTAGGCGAAGACTAAAATTGATAAATTATTTAACATAACACTTGGTTTAATTAGTGCATATACAAACTTACAAAATTAAAATTTGGAGGCGTTGCCATATAACCTTAGGTTACCAGTATTTTTTATTTATTCTTTATACGGTCCTTTAAAAGGTGAACCTCCTAAGGATTGACCTGATAAGAGACATGAGAGGTGCTCAAAAGTTAGAGTCTTTAAGCTATACTATATATATAGTTGGTTCGGCGATGGACATATTCATACGGGGATATGGATTGTGCTACTATTATTATTGTGATGCAATCACTTTATAAATACAATGTAGTATATGGGTATTAGATATCTCTCTTACTATTAGTACATAATTTGAGTGTAGTGCCTAGTATTTTATAGAGAATTTAAAATTAAATAATTGAGAATTGTTTTAATTAATTAAATGGAAATTCAAGTTAGTTATATAATTAAAATTGAGAACTTAAAATCAGTCAGTAAGATTTAAAGTTAAAATGAGCTTGTATGGAATTTTAGAGTTCAATTAATTAATTAATAAAGTTTTATGGGCTTAAAGTCGAGTTTCTAAAAAGATTGGGATTAATTTGATAATAAAGTTAAGATGAAAATTGATTAAGACTCATGGGAAATTTTGGGAAAGACTTAAGTTTGTTTTGATACTTATACATTTCTTGGGGAGCGAGTCGGATTCGATAATTTTGGTGTTTCTGGGGTTTTGTATCCGCCAAGGGAATTTGGGTCGTGACCGCGAGCTTGTGTGAACCGCAGCTCGGGTGCGGCTTGTTCATAGGGCATATGGGTTAGGGGTTGTTTTAATACCCTATTTTATGTTTTGAACCTTATTTATCACATCAAGCCTCATTTTCGACTTCCTCTTTCACAAAAAAAAATCTAGAGCACTCTAAATTCTCCCTCACATTATTATCCTCCATTAATCCAAGCAAGAGATTTTCAAGGTTTTCAAATAAAAGTTCAAGGTAAGGTTTCTAATCAATCAAATTAAGCTTTCAAGAGGATCAAAAGATATTCAAGCCTAACATTTTCAAAATCACATCACTTCATCTCAAATCAAATTTTAATTCATCTTTTGAGGCAAGTTATTATCAACTCCTTTCCTTTTATATATACTCATTAACTTCACATAAACACTTATATTAGAATTAAAATATGTTAGAAACCCTTAGGAATTTGAGATTCCTTATGATATTATATTATTTAGGTGAAATTAGTTACCCTCACATGTTATATATTAAGATTTAGACATAATTTATGTGAGATATTGAATATTGAATCTTGATTAGTCAATTGATATTTAGGATTTGAAGCTTCATCTTAGATTTATGATTAATTGAAATATATGATGAATAATTTTGATGTATTTAAAGATTATTTAATTTTGAAAATGTGTATGCTTTGTAGGGTTATACTTTTAGCATTGAGAGTAGTAACCTGGATAGTAAATACTTAATTAATGAGATTTCAAGTATGATGATTTTTATTTATGGCCTAAAAAATTATGAGGATTCATTATCAGTGATTAGTCTATGTTGAGACATCACATACTTCCAATTTGTGTCACCACACACTAGACTATTTGGACTCTTGTTCCATGTCTCAAAAATGGCACCCTTCTCTCATGCTATCCACCACACATCACATCTAAATCACCATCTCTCACATGCCCAACCAATCTCATCATACACCTTAAAAGCTCACACACCTATCCAATAACATTAATTAATGAATATAGGCTACAGACGCGCAATACGCATATATCCAGGCTAAGTTATCACCTGTTAACCAATATCTCATATCATGTATCAAAGGCTCATTATTTGATAACATTACTATGCACACACCATGGGCTTGTACATGCTCACCATAGCATATTTAGGTATGATATACATCCCACATCATCACATAACATATATAAGGCTCATCATATATCATATCTAGACCTCGTATACGCCCACTATTTGAGACGCCCCATAAATTTTATATTTAAGATGATCGATTCTAAATACTCAATATGAAACATAGTGGTTTCTAAAATATTTATCAATTAATAACATTATTTATTTATCAAATATTAATTATTAGAGCATCAACTAGATATCCGACTTCCTTTTAATCCGATAGGACACTCTCATTTTTAGTTAACCAAATTTGACTATTAGTTAACACACTGTCTTGCCTATTTTGACCATAATTTAAGGGGCTATTTGATTCCCAACCACTCAATTTTATTTTATTTTATTTTGCAATATTTTCGGTTAAGAAATTTATTTTTAAATCTTATCATTTATTTTCTTTTTTTATTCGTTTTTTCTTTAATCATCTTTTTTCTATAACCCTATTTTTTGTGAATTATTATAGCCTATTTTCTTCTTCTTTTAGTTTAAATTTTTCCTAAACTTGGTATGATGGGTATAGCATTATAATTTGCAACACATTTACCAACTTTATAGATTTTTGCACTGGATCTCAACTGATTCTCAAACCGATTGGAAAAAAAAAATAAACTTCCCTTAATCCAGCAAAAAACACATATACACCACCTCATAGATTATCTGTATATGTGATTTAATCCAAAATAAAATAAATTTTTTATATTTTTAAAAATTATGTTATTCAAAATTAACAATTTGATTACTAAAAAATTGGAGTTATTCAAAAATGTTGCGATTGTAATTTCCCCAAATTTTTAGATTGAATTCATGAATTTGTATGCGTGTCTATAACATTAGCAATTTTATATATAACATTTACGTTAATTGTTTGGATAAAGTCAATTACTTGCATTTTCACTAATGTCCAAATTTATAACTGCTTGAAGGTCAAATATAAATTATTTACAATTATTTGATTTCATATCATGTTTTTGTTATATTTACAAGCTTTGAAACTTATGAATATAAAATTTTAAACATTAAATTATTATTGATAAAATATAGTGAAGTTGTTATTACCATAGAGTTAAAGGGATCGGTTTATGATCAAATAAAAGAAATCATGTGTAGAGAAATGTACATGCTATATGTTTTTTACAACTATTAACGAACCACTTTAGTGCTTAGCTTAATTCTCCTTTTTGTAATAAATAAGGTGTTAAACGGCTCCTATTATTTTTAATATTTTAACCAATCAGGTTAGAGGGTCATTACAATCCAATTTTAAGTTGTATTAACAAATTTGAAATCGACCAAGTGCTATTGTATAATCGAGTGGCATTTATGTTCGAGCCATTAATGAGAGTAAAAGAAAAATCATGATAAAATGAGTGAACTAACGGTCAAATTAAAAAGGCTAACACAAATATTAAAAATGAAGACCAAATGTAAAAAAATCAACAAATAACAATTTAATTGAATATTAAAAATTAAATAGAGGTCAAATTCAAAATAATAATTCTAGGACGACTCATAAATTTAATTTAATTTTTATAATTTATTAACGTGTCGTGTTTGTATTTATTTATTTATGAGTCCTATGATGTCACGCTGTTTCTTTTTCTTTTTTTGTCTGAGTCCAAAAACTTACGTTTGATTCGGTCCATGTATTATAATTATGTAACTTTGAGGGTCCGTTTGGTTCGTGGTGAAATATTTTTTACCGCGTTAAAATATAATTTACCTAGGTAAAATATGTGTTTGGTTGGGCATTTAACACGGTGAAATAAAATGAATATGGTGAAAAGTGAGGTGAAACTTTAACCATTTTAAACCATGGGTAAAGTGAATAATTTAACACGTGAAAACAATGAAATTTATCTTATTACCAAAGTAACCTTTCTTATTTCCACTTACAACTATCACACATTCATTTCTCCCTCTCAATTAATACGATCATCAAATATTCATTTAAAAAAAATATTTTTTTTCTAAATTTCATTTTTTATTTTAAAAAATTTTAAAAATTTAAAAAAATAAAAATAATTTAAATAATTTAAATAATTAAATTTTTAAACATAAATAAATAATAGAATAGCTATTCCTACACCCTCTATGTCTTTTCCCACACTCTTTTCAATATTTAAATACTAAAAGATCAAAAGACCCTGTATATATATATGATTTGAGCAAATATAATCTTTTGCCCAAAAAGCTATTACTTAAAAAAAAAGGTAATATTATGAAAAAAATAAAACATAATGTTTTGAAAATAAAAATTCTAATAGTCTAGGAAATTAAAATTTTAATATTCTGAAAATATAAAATTTATAAAAGTTATTTTTTCATTTAAAAAACATGATGTTATTTATAAAAAAAACATATTATTTTTTATTTAAATGGACGTTGATAAAAAAACATTTTCGTTATTTATTTTTAAAATTGGACATTCTTTTTATCATTTCTAGTTAAAAACTCTTTCTTTTATTTATTTAAAAAAATTGTTTCGCTATTTATTTTTTCAGTTAAAACAGTTTTTTTTTCTATTTTAAAAATAATCTTTTTACTATATAAAAAAATGGTCCGCGTCAGCGGTATGTATAGGAGTTCGACCACTTATACATACCGTTGGTGCGGACCAACATATTAGACAAAAATGCTCTACGCCAGTGGTATGTATAGGTGGTCGTTACATACCGTTGCCGCAGACAATATTTTTTTAAAATAGTAAAAAGATTATTTATAATATAGTACAAAAAAAACAGTTTTTAACCGAAAATAAAATATGTAAATAAAAAATAAAACACTTTTTAAGAAAAGAGTTTCTTAAGTAAAATAAATTTTACGTTTTATATACAGTTTTTAATAAAACAAATAGATAAGATTTTACGTTTTATAAACAGTTTTTTTTATTATTACTTATAAAAAACAATTTTTTTTATTGAAAATATATTTTTTTTGTTTTTATCAAATGTATTTAGTTTAGTTGGAGGTGAAAAAATTGGACATTTAGATTTTATAAATTTAAAGGCACAATTGTCATTTATTATTAAAGGGATGTGGGAGAACATATAGAGGGTGTGGGAATATCTAATCCCATAAAAAAATAAAAAATAAAAATAAATAAAAAAATTGAATATTTGTTTGGTGCATGGTAATGTGTTCGGAATTTAATTACTAATTGGGCCGGTTTCAGAGTTGGGAACTATTTTTTTTTTCTTTTAATTTGAACACTTTTTTTTCATAGTTGGGACTTTTTTTTTAATTGGGACTGTTTTTTTTCAATGTTGAAAACTTTTCTTTTAATTGGGACTGTTTTTTCATTGTTGAGACCTATTTTTTTATTGTGGACTACTGTTTTTATAGTTGACTCTTTTTTTTAATTGTGATTGTTTTTTTTTACAAATGACATTTTTTTTTCATTGTTGAATTTGTTTTTTTAAATTGGGACCGTTTTCTTTTTTAATAAGGACTTTATTTTTAATTGGTACTATTTTTTTACTTATTTGTCTTGCGTAGCCAAATATGACTAGTTGTGTGTGTGTGGGGGGGTGATTATGTCAAATTTTAGTTTGAGGTAAATGCATATTTTTTAATGCAATTGACACTTGTGTGATGAAAATCAATATAGTTATGTGCATTTGAAGTATGAGAGTAATATGCTCATTTTATTTTTTCACCATATTAATCTTGACCATCCAAACAACAAATGGTGAAAAAGTTAAAATTTTCACCTAGTGAAAACTCGACCATCCAAACGGAGAGAGTGAAAACAAAATCACCGCACTAATAATTTACCTTTTATTTTTAACACGGTGAAAAATATTTCACCACGAATCAAACGCACCCTGAATGAGAACAATTAATAAAATTTAAGTGTAGAAGTAAAATATATTTTACCTTTTCATTAGAAAAGTATTTCACGTAAACCAAACTTACGCTAATAAAGAACTTCATTGGGTCGTAATTGAAGAGCAGTACAGTCACAGTGTACCAGACGTGTATAGAGGGCCATCCAGCACTATAAGCAAACACGTGACATTTCGACATAAAACACAGCTGGAGACATATCTTAAGTTGGGGCCCACGTAATAGGATGTTGTTAGTTGAAAATTCAAACAGTTCGGATCAGCTACTGCCCCATAATTCTGTGGCCTACAAAATTTGGGCAACTCGACTTGCGGGATCATTTGTCAATCCCAGCCCCACTTATTATACATATATTTTTAAACATTTAATTATACATCTACCAGCATTTTATCTTCTTTACATAACAAAAAAAAGTACAAAAGGGGTTTGCTTAATGAAAAGCAGCCAAAAGGTCCGGTGAACCTACATGACCTCTACACTACACCACTGCCAAAGTCCAAAGACGATTTTGATTTTGGAGCCTCTCTCAAAGTAATTTGTGCTTTATAAAGTTTATTGCTCTACCAGCTTTCCAAAGTGCAAAGTTCCCTCTTGGGGAGTGAGAGAGAGTAACTTAACCTAGCAGGTCCAATATGAAAATTGCAAATTTTCATGAGGCAAAGTTGTAAATCTAAAAAGAGTTCCTATCTTTCGTGAGTCAATGTTTCCACACCGGGGATAAGTATGAGTAAAGGTTTATATGGAAATAGTTCTTACGGACTACTTTTTTTTTAGGAAGTGAAAATATATTTTTTATGAATAATATTTATTGTAGAAAATGTTACGAACAAATGTTATTCGTAAGAACTCAAAGATATAATAAAAATAATCATTTATATTTGTTACGAACTTCATTTATTCATAGAAATTTCTATGAAAAAATGATATTCGTATGAAATATTTGCAAATTCTCTACCCATTTCGTAATTTTACAAAACGAGTACCATTTCTACTGCAGAATTTGTTGTTTTCACTACACCACTGCTTTAGATTTACAAAGTTATCATTTCATCCGTCTTTTAATATTACCATTGTGGATGCTCTAATACATTTTGGATGGATGGATGGAGAAAATAATGATAAATTTAAGTAATATAACACATCAAAACTTGAAAAATATGAAAATTTTCATATTTTTTGCATGACAATATTGTCAATTATATACACATTTTAATATGAAATTTCAAAGAAAAAACGCCAGGTTTAATTTCTTATTCTTGTGCAAAGAGTAAATATTTGTTGTTGCTTTTAATAGAAACAAACTAATAATTACTATGTTTATTATAGTAGTAGTAGGAGTTGAAACTTTACTAAACATTAACCCGTGAAATTTTATTTCACCAAAAATCATGTATTATGCTCTAGCATCATCACCACTCTTTTCACAACCACAATCTCTATTGTCAAATAATGTCGCACACGTGATACATACTGAAGTAGTCAATATTGACTAACCCAGTTTTTACAGTAGATATTTCGTTATTAGTAATATTTATAACTCAAATAATTACAAGCAAAGGAAATAATTATAGTAGATATTTCGTTATTTACAACATTTACTACTTTAAACGTGTAATAAAATGATAAATATTTATTATATAGATGAATTTGTTAAAGTGGATATAATCCACCAAATATCAAGTACTTATTTAACATTGAGAAAAAATATTAAAAAATAAAGGTTGTTTGGTGGAATAAATGTCATTAAAATTTGTAACATCATGGCTCTTAAAACGGGATCCACACAAAAAAATCTCAAAATTACATATAAGAAATTGAAGGGAAGTAGTGGATAATAAACTTATATAATACATGTACAAAAAACACACTACTTTAGACTCGAATTGAATTTATGCAGTAATGTTGGAGTCACTATTAATCGTAGTATGAGTAGCAGTATGTACAAGTTAGCAGTGTGCCAGCAGAGACTGTACGCGTGTAGGGTTTTCCACAGATATGTTGCTTTCTTTGCGCTGCTTTTCTTTGCACCCAATCTCTTTTTTAAGGCCCATTCTCCGAGGAGTACTGGAGCTAGAGCCTAGAGAGAGAGAGAGACAAAAATTATAGCGACCGGCTACTCTCACTCCCCACCTTCTTCTCACACTCCATTTTAAGATTCAAGAACTATAATACTCCTAACCCCATTAACTCATTTTCATTTTATTTCATTCCAAATTCATATTTATAAACAAAATTTATATTTATTTTTTTATCCGAACTAAATAAATATTTTATTTATTTAATAAAAAAGGTTTTATTTATATTAAAAACTGCTTTGAATGTAAAAAAATGTTTATTTAAAAAAACACTTTTTAAAAAATATAAAAATAAAAAAATAAATTTTGTATAAAAATTGTTTCAACTTTTATAAAGTAAAAAATTATTTCCACTGTTAAATTAACTGTAGTTTTAAAAAAATTGTTTTTAAATTGTTTAAACAATTTAAAATATACGCAAATATTAATTGTTTTGATTATGAAAAACTATTTTTTGTATAAAAACTGTCTTAACTTTTTATATAATATGAAAACTGTTTTTTTACAAAAGTAAATTGTTTTAGCGTTTAAAAATACAAATTATAAATAAAAAATTGTACATCTTATTTAAAAAAAACTAACATTCTTTTCTATGAATATAAATAAAACATTACAAAAAATGTCATGTTATGTTATACTCTTTTTCCTCTGACTAAGTTTTGTCCCACTTGATTTTTCAAGTAAATATTTTAAAAAATTATTTCGTGTCGTGCCATTTTTATTTTGATTGAGTTCGTTTTTTATTTAAAAAATAACATTTTATGTTGTGTTGTGTTGTTTTTACTTTGGTCGTATTCGTGATAAGTGAAAAAAATATTTTATGTTTGGTCATGTCGTGTCACGTCGTGTCATTTTATTTTGGCCGGTGTCATTTTTTATTTACAAAATAACATTTTTTATTGTGTCGCTTTTAATTGGTTCGTGTTCGTGACAGGTTGAAAAAAAATATCACGTCATGTCGTACCGTCCTGTCACTTTTTTTTCCGTTTTTGGTTAAAAAAATATATTTTATATCATGTCATGTCGTGTCATGTCACTTTTGGAATGTGTTTGTTAAAAAAATAAAATTTTGTGTCGGGGGGTATTGTGTCGCTTTTCCTTGGCCGTGTCTTCTTAAATAAATAAAAAATAAGATCTCGTATCGTGATGTGTCGTGCCATGTCGTGTTAATTTTATTTTGTTCGCGTTCGTGTTTGGTTTAAAAAAATAACATATTTTTTGACGTGTCGTTTTTACTTGGGTCGTATTCGTGTTAGGTAAAAAAATAATCTTACGTGTTGTACCACTTTTATTATGATCGTGTTTGGTTAAAAAAAAGATTTCATGTCGTGTCGTATCCTTGTATCGTGTTATGTTGTGTTACTTTTCGTTGGGTTGTTTAAGTGTCACGTTAAAAAATAAAATTTCGTGGTAGCAACACTCAATGTGTATTGAACATTTATCTTACAACTTTACATATTACGGGTTCACTGTAACAAAAAAAATATTAATATTAATATTATTTTTTTCTCATTATTATTCTTAACTAAATATTAGTTATCATTCTTGATTAAATATTAGTTTATCAATTTTTTATTTATAATTCGTATTTTTAAAAGCTAAAACAATTTACTTTTGTAAAAAACAGTTTTTATGTTATATAAAAAGTTAAGACAGTTTTTATACAAAAAAATATTTTTTTCATAATCAAAACAATTTGTATTTGCGTATATTTTAAATTGTTTAAAAAATTTATACAACAATTCTTTTAAAATAACACTGGAAATAAATTTTTACTTTATATAAAGTTGAAACAATTTTTTATACAAAATTTATTTTTTTATTTTTTAAAAAGTGTTTTTTAAATAAACATTTTTTTTACATTCAAAACAGTTTTTAATATAAATAAAACTTTTTTATTAAATAAATAAAATATTTATTTTGTTGGGATAAAAAAGTAAATATAAATTTTGGGTATAAATGTGAATTTGGAATGAAATGAAATGAAAAGGAGTTAATGGATTTAAGGGAGTTAATGGGTTTAGGGGCATTATAGTCATTGAATCTTAAAATGGAGTGTGGGAAGAATGTGGGGGAGTGGGAATAGCCGGCCCCAAATTATAAATATATATAAAAACCACTAGTACAAGCAGGTGAGTATGAGATGGTATCAATGTTATTTGATGGACGAGGCTGGTGGGTACAACCGGCGAAACAAGACACGAAATAATATACGAATTGATGGACGAATTTTTATTGGTTCGGGTCATATCAGTGTCAATCTGATAAGACGTGATAGTTAACGAGTCGGATTAAGATTGATTCCCTTCACCCGTTAATACCCGATAAAACCTATTATGACCTATCAATTTAAGTAAATAAAATATACTTTTAAAACTTATAAATAATTTATTTAGCATAATGTTAATTTAATCATAATGAATTTTACTAGATGAGAGATTTAGTAATGTCAATGAATCAATGAATCTATTTGGGATAAAAAAATGAAATAATATGTAAATTTGTATACAATTCAAAATATTTCATTATCTTAATGGGTATTAACGAGTGAACACGACACGACACGATAACATAACGGGTCGGGTTTGAATTATGATTTTTTCACGCGATAAAAAAGTCACCCGTTTAGACACGAACCCAATAAGACCTGAACACAATAAAAAACGACACGAACACAACTCGACACGACCCATTGATAGATTTATTGGTGGGTATTGAATTGTGACTAAGGGGTTAACCAAATGAGGTAGGAAAAGGTGGGGGTTGTCATCCGGGCAATTAAAACTACATATGTTTTACTTATTTTCCAGCTTTGCTAAAAAAATTAGGTTCAATATTGGCAAACTCATTACCGGCCCTAATATTTTTTTTTCTACAAAGAAAAATATTTTACTATAAGAAGTAAGTGAGTTTTCGACTCAATTATTCATCATATTCTTATTTTATTTTTATTAATGTGCATTCATTATCGTGTCATGTGCAGGGAAAAAAATATTCAAACGTCTCGATTTGTCTCATTTATAAAAGGCCATAAAACAAAAATTCTACTTTTCCATAAATGCTTCCAAGGAAGCTATAGGAGGGTAGTGAGACTGGGGTCTATGAATAATTGAAAAGGGCGAGGCGTGACCCACTCCAATGGACGGTGTCTGCAAGGTTCTCAAGAACTTCTGGAGCAGCTTCTGATGAAACCTTCTCCTTCTGGTAAAAATGGAGCTCAAGCTAGAACTCCCTCCCTGCAAGAAGATGAACTTTCACAACAATAATAGTAATTTTCTCAAGAGGAGCTCCTGAGAGTGATGGCTGTCAATGGGGAGTGAAAGAACAAGGCACTTAGCACTTATAGAGAGAGCAGGGAGAGATTACTAGAGAGGTTCTGTTGTGATTTTGACAGAGTGACTTTTCTATTGAGTTTTTTCTCTCCCCTCCATAACCTTGCCCAGGGGTCCTATTTATACTTGGGCACTAAGGTTGGGTTGACACTTTTGGCGCCAAAACTTAGAGGGTTGGTGAGGGACAAAGTCTACAGTGTATTGTTTGTCCCTACCTGCAGGCAGCTCTGCCTGTCCCCTCTGGCAGATTCCCCCTGGTGCCAACCAAAGTTCAAAAGCAAATATGTCTTCTAATGGAGACAAAATATCTGATTTCCTAAATATCTTTTGAAACGGTAACTTTTAGTACAAACTTTGTAAACTTGAGGGGGGTCTCGAGGACCACCTCCTCTAAAATATTTTTAAGCTTGAGGGGGGTCTTGAGGAACCCCTTCTAAAATCATTTTTCTTGATAGGGGTTTAGAGGACCCTCTCCTTTAAAATCATTTTATAAACAGTTCTTTTCTTGTGAGCAGCTAGCCCTTTGGCTGCTCACTTCACTTGTGACTAAGTGTGAAGTGTGTATAGTCTTGAGTGACTTCTGGGTCTTCCTACTAGTATTCTCTGAATCCTATAGTGCTAAGTGGTTGGGCTTACCCAACATACCTTGTCCTTCAGCCACCAAGCCAAAACTCACAGGAGGTCCCAACTAGCCTACTTGAGCCCTGCTTGCTCAATTAGGCAACTTGTACAAGAAAATAATTTTTTAGTAATTCTGTTCTTTTTTATGATGAGGGGTTGCATGTGGTAGACACCCCCTTATCCTAACTTTGTTATCTGGGAGCTGGGGGAGGAAAAACCTTGCGGGTCCCTTCTCCCATGTAAGTTTCTGCTGTTAAGGAACCCTAGTGGAGGGTTCCTTCTCAGACATCATTCTTGCTGTTAAAGAAGCTTTGCGGGGCACTTCTCAAATGTCATTTCTGGAGTGACCCTTACGCTGGCACTTCTCGAATGACATCTCTACGGTGACCCTTGCGGTGGCCCTTCTCAATCTTGGACTTCTGCGGTGGTCCTTGCGGGGCACCTCTCGAATGTCATTGCTGCAGTGACCCTTGCAGTGGCAGTGACCCTTGCAGTGACACTTCTCAATCTTGAACTTCTGCGGTGGCCCTTGCGAGGCACCTCTCGAATGTCATTGCTGCAGTGACCTTTGCAGTGGCAGTGACCCTTGCAGTGGCACTTCTCAATCTTGGACTTCTGCGGTGGCCCTTGCGGGGAACCTCTCGAATGTCATTTCTGCAGTGACCCTTGCAGTGGTACTTCTCAATCTTGGATTTCTGCGGTGGTCCTTGAGGGGAACCTCTCGAATGTCATTGCTGCGGTGACCCTTGCGGTGACAGTGACCCTTGTAGTGGTACTTCTCAATATGAGTTTCTGTCGGGACCCTGTGTGGGGTCCCTTCTCAATATGAGTTTCTGCCGGGACCCTGGGGAGTTCCTGCATAATATGAGTTTTTTCCAGGACCCTGGGGTGGTTCCTTCTCAATATGAGTTTCTGCCGGGACCCTGGGGGGTTCCTGCTCAATATAAGTTTCTGTCGGGACCCTCGGGTGGTTCCTTCTTAATATGAGTTTCTGCCGGGACCCTGGGGTGGTTCCTTCTCAATATGAGTTTATGCCAGGACCCTGGGGTGGTTCCTTCTCAATATGAGTTTATGCCGGGACCCTGGGTGTTCCTGCTCAATATGAGTTTCTGCCGGGACCCTGGGTGGTTCCTCCTCAATATGAGTTTATGCCGGGACCCTGGGGGTTCTTGCTCAATATGAGTTTCTGTCGGGACCCTGGGTGGGTTTCTTCTCAATATTTCCAATAAAAAAATATTTTTATTTTTTTTGTAGGTAGACACCCTTCTATATTAGCCCCTCGTGCAAAGTTTTTTAGGTTGGGTAGACCAAAAAAACTTTATACGCCATAAAGTTGATTTTTCTTTATTTTGAGGGACCCTAGGGTTCCTTCATCATTCCCCCTTAAGGTCATTAAATGTCCTCTCACTTTGACCTAGGTTTTATAGATAAGGCCACTTATAGTGGACCTCCTTATCTGGGTATCAACTTGGGCGGAGGGGTTACTCGCGGTGAGCCCCTCGTTCTTGTCCTTCTTCTATTACCTTCTACTTTATTTAGAGGGGTTGCTTATGGTGAGCCCCTCGTCCTTGGCCTCTTTTTTTTCGCCCTTAGCCTTCTTCTGTTGGCCTTTCATCTTGGGCAGAGGGGTTACTAGTGGTGGACCCCTCGCCCTTGGACTTCTTCTGTTGGCCTTTCATCTTGGGCGGAGGGGTCACTAGCGGTGGGCCCCTCGCCCTTGGCCTTCTTCTGTGGCCTTTCATCTTAGGCGGAGGGGTTACTCGTGGTGAGCCCCTCGCCCTTGGCCTTTTTCTGTGTCCTTCTATCTTGGGAGGAGGGGTTACTCGCGGTGATCCGCTCGCCCTTGGCCTCCTTCTGTGGCCTTTCATCTTGGGCGGAGGGGTTACTCACGGTGGGCCCCTCGCCTTTGGCCTTCTTCTGCGGCCTTCTATCTTGGACGGAGGGGTTACTCGTCATGAGCCCCTCACCCTTGGCCTTCTTCTATGGCCTTTCATCTTGGGCGGAGGGGTTACTCGCGGGGGGCCCCTCTCCCTTGGCCTTCTTCTGGCCTTTCATCTTGGGCGAAGGGGTTACTCGCGGCGGGCCCCTCGCCCTTAGCCATTCATCTTGGGCGGATGGGTTACTCGCGGTGAGCCCCTAGCCCTTGGCCTTTTTTTTTTGTGGCCTTTCATCTTGGGCATAGGGGTTACTCGCGGTGGGCCCCTCGCCTTTGGCCTTCTTCCGTGGCCTTCTATCTTGGGCGGAGGGGTTACTCGCGGTGAGCCCCTCGCCCTTGGCCTTCTTCTGTGGCCTTTCATCTTGGGCGGAGGGGTTACTCATGGTGGGACCCTCGCCTTTGGCCTTCTTCTGTGGCCTTCTATCTTGGGCGGAGGGGTTACTCGCGGTGAGTCCCTCGCCCTTGGCCTTCTTCTGTGGCCTTCCATCTTGGGTGGAGGGGTTGCTCGCGGTGAGCCCCTCGCCCTTGGCCTTCTTCTGTGGACTTCTATCTTGGGCGGAGGGGTTAGTCGTCGTGAGTCCCTCACCCTTAGTTTTTTTTTCTGTAGCATCAAGTTTGGGAAGAGGGGTCACTCAAAGTGGATCCCCTAGACCTAGGCTATTTTCTGTCAAACTTGCAATCTTGGGAAGGTGGAGCCACTCTAAGTGGATCCCCACACTCCAAGCTATTTTATTGTTTGTTAACTTGCTTGAGGACTTCTCAATATTAGCCCCCTCGTGCAGAAGTGTCTTGTAATGTCGAGAGACTTGTGCACGAAACTGTCGTACCTTTTATTTATACTTGGTAGTTACTCAAAATTGTGAGCCCTCCGGTTCCCTTGGAGCCTTAGGTGCTAAACTGTCACACCTTATATTTATACTCGACACTTGCTCAATACTGTGAGCACTCCGATGCCCTTGGATCCTTAGGTGCTCAACTGGCGTACCTTATATTTATACTTGGCACTTGCTCAAGACTGTGAGCGCTCCGGTGCCCTAGGCGTCTTAGGTGCTCATCTGGAGCACCTTATGTTTATACTTGGCATTTGCTCAAGACTGTGAGCGCTCTGGTGCCCTTGGAGCCTTAGGTGCTCATCTGAAGCACCTTATATTTATACTTGACACTTGCTCTATACTGTGAGCACTCCGGTGCCCTTGGAGCCTTAGGTACTAAACTGTTGTACCTTATATTTATATTTGGCAGTTGCTCAAAACTGTGAGAGCTCCGGTGCCCTTAGAGCCTTAGGTGCTCATCTGGAGCACCTTATGTTTATACTTAGCACTTGCTCAAGACTGTGAGCGCTCCTGTGCCCTTGGAGCCTTAGGTGCTTAACTTTCGCACCTTATATTTATACTTGGCAGTTGCTCAAGACTGTGAGCGCTCCTATGCCCTCGGAGCCATAGGTACTAAACTGTCGTACCTTATATGTATACTTGCAGTTGCTCAATACTTTGAGTTTCTCTTTTTTATGTGAGAACCTCAAGATTGAACTTTTCGCTTCTAACTGTGGGGTATTTGCATATGAGATGAGCAAGTTAAAATTTTGAAGCTGCCCCTCTAACTGCGGGGCACTTGCATATAACTGAGCAAGTTAAAATTTGGACACTGCCCCTCTAACTGCGGGGTACTTGCATATAGCTGAGCAAGTTTAAAATTTTAAAATTTTCCCCTTTAACTGCGGGGTACTTACATATAACTGAGCAAGTTGAAATTTGGAAGCGACCCCTCTAGCTGCGGGGTATTTCTTGCATATAACTAAGCAAGTTAAAAAATTTTGAAGCTGCCCCTCTAACTGTGGGGTACTTTCATATAGCTGAGCAAGTTTAAAATTTTGGAAGAAGCCCCTCTAGCTGTGGGATACTTGCATATAACTGAGTAAGTTAAAATTTGAATCTACCCCTATAACTGTGGGGTACTTGCATATAACTGAGTAAGTTAAAAAATTCTGAAGCTGTCCCTGTAACTGCGGGGTACTTTCATATATAGGCGCATCATCTGCAAATTTTTAAGTTTCCCCTCTAACAGTGGGGTACTTGCATATAGGCTGAGCACGTTAATATTTTGGAACTTCCCTTATAACTGTGGGGTACTTACATATAGCTGAGCAAGTTATATATTTTTTTTGCGTAGCCCGTGTGACCGTGGGGTACTTTTAGTGCAACCCCATGTGACTTTGGGGTATTTTGTTATGCATATTCATTTCTTAGGAGATGGGGTTATCCTCTCTCGTTCCCACAAACTTTGAATAAAATTTCACATATATCATAAGTAAAGAAATAATTATTTCTTTATACTGAAAATTTCCCTTGGTCTGCAGGGTCCTTGTTCCAAACTTTTCTTAGGAACCTTTTTGTCTTGGAAAAATAACAAGTTTAGAGAGGGGGGTAAACCCGCTTCTCCCTATTTTCTGAAAACTGGTCAATTACAAACTCATATTGAGAACAGAGGTTAGGACTTGTTCTTTAGGCTATAAATCAGTATGGAATAATAATATAAAAATGAAGTGAAATTTTTATTATTATTATTACTAGGAGGATAACCTCCTGTTAGTTATGTCGTGTCTGCAGGGGCTTTACTCAATATACTTTTACTTTTGGGTTGGATATACCCCCAAGTATAATGAGGAAAGTTCCTTATATCATGGGTACTCTTCTAATCTAGTAGAAGTTCTACTATACTATTAAGAAAGAGAAAGCATTAGTCTCGTGTACCTTTTGTTGAGCAATTCTATGCCTTTCTGTCTATATTCCGGCCGCTTCCACTTTTTTTTAAAGTTTAAATGCTTCAGGCGGTTGCTCGTTCTAAGTATCAGTCATGGGAAGTTCTCTGTCTGGGATTCTGTCCATCTCGGGTTCCTCGCTTAGGATTTGTACCCTTGGGGGTTCCTTGTCAGAGGCATCACAGAATTTGGGCTCCTCACCCATAGCCGCTACTGGTGGGGATTCCTTGCGAAAAACTTCTGTGGCAGTGGGGGTTCTTTGCTGATGAGGGTTCCTCGCTTGGAGTACCCAATCCCCTTCTTCACTGGGTTCGTCGTTGGAACATAGATCTACTAGCGGTTCTTCACAGGAGGTCTTTGCCCATGGGGGTTCTTCACTTGGAGATTGTACCTGTGGGTCCCTCGTCTGAGGAATAAAATATGGGGGCTCCTCGCCCGCTGTTCTTATTTCAAGGGATCCCTTTCATTCTGTGGAGGCAGCTACAGGTTCCCCCGTGAGGCCTTAACTATGGGGGTTCCTCGCGATAGCGTCACTTATTTTCATGTGCCACCAACGCTTCCTTCTTCTAGAAATTTAATTATCGGCGAGACCGATTTTGGGTCGAGAACCTTCGAGGGTTCCTCGCGAGTTTCTCAAGCGGGAAAGGGTTTTGGGTAGGCTTCTTCAACAGCCAGCCAAAGCGTGGCTTCATGAGGTGTGACTTCATTTAGCTCTCTATTGGTCTCAGATTCCTCGACCAACCCTTCTACGGCCTTGGTTTTTTCGCTTGCTGGTCTCGTATCTAAGGGTTCCTCGCCATTTTAGTTTGCAACTTTGGAGCCGTTATGTGAGGTGTTGGCTATCAACTGTGATAGGGAGGGTTCCTCGCCGATGATTAATTCTTCTGGGGTACCTCGCACGTTGACGTCACCTCTCAGCGTGTCTCGACATCTACCAATGTTGGTAGAGATTCCTTGCGTGTCGACATCCTATCTGAGAATGTCTCGCCGATTGCCAATGCTATCAAGGGGTTCCTCGCGTATTGACCTTGGGTCCGAGGGTATCTCGCCAATTATTGGCACTACGGGTAGTGTGCTGCTGGACAAGGTTTCATCGCGGGTGGACCCACTATCCGTGGGTTCCTCACAGACTACCAATTTTGCTAATGGATTCTCACCCGATATCGGTTTGGGTTCATATCTGTTGGGCTCCTCGACCCTTGCTGTTGGTAACTGTTAGGGGTGTTCGCGGTCCAGTCCGATCCGATTTTTAATGAATTTAAGGACCGGACCGATTATACCGGTCCTAAAAATAAAAGGACCAAGACCGGACCGATTAAACCGATTTTTCGGGCTTAGTCGGTCCGGTTTTTTATATGGTCGGTCCGGTCAAACTCGCCGGTCCTAATCTTATTGAAATAATCGTTTTTTAAACTGCTCAAATATCATAAAAACTGCCCAAATTTTATTATAAAAACTGCTCAAATATCATAAAAACTGCCCAAATTTATCCAAAAAAATGCCCAAATTTTATCATAAAAACTACCCAAATTTTATCCAAAATTTGAGATACCATATCCACATTTATTTATAATAAAACAGCCTAAGCTTAACACTAATACAACTGCACAATTATCAACCTACACTAAAACACCTAAGATACCATATCCACATTTATTTATACTAATAACTATTCATTCCATTCCTGTACAGCATTCACCTGCGACAAAACACATATCAACAAAGCCGTAAAAGGTAAATATCACCAAACCTAATTTTTTATTTACTTTTTAAAAGTAAAAACAATACCTAAGAGCTAGCTTCCTGTTCATCCTTATCATGAACTTCAGCAGATGAGGATTTCTCAGATTCCTCAACCTTGTTATCTCCAGTCCCATTCTAATCATTCCAAACCAAAAAAAAGTTTAGCTAATAATACATAAATACATACATATATAGTGTATATATATAATATATGATAGAAATATTACTGGATTTTGGTTGAATTCTTCCATGGCCTTTTCATACTCTGCTTTTTTCTTTGCAGCCTTTGCCACGTAAGGAGCTTTCTCCTAACAACAACATATCATATCAGCTATATATATAATAGTATCATTATAATAATAAATGAGATTGAATGATTATTTGATGTAAATGTAACAGATCTTACAGATTCAGACAATGATTTCCATTTCTCACCACCAACTTTTCCAACCTAAAACATTAAACAACTAATCAGATGATTCGTTATAAACTAAAACAATCTGATTATCATAAGGCTCAAAAACTTACAATGGAAACAGATTTGTTGTCAGGAAAGTTCTCCTTGTATGTCTTCCTAAACTCCTCCCTATCAAATTTCATCATCACAAATTAGAAAACAAAATAAAGAAAAATTGTAAGAAAAAAAATACTGAAAAATCTCACATGAAAACGAAGAATGCACTCGCAGGACGTTTAGGTGCATTGGAGTTTTTCTTGTTTGCTTTTTCCTTCTTTCCGTTGGTTTCAGCTTTGCGTTTCTTCATCAACCTTCAAAAAACAGAAGCACTTTAAACTAAAAATATCCAAAAAAAACAAAACGAAAATGCTGTTTAAAATCATACTCAGCATCAAGTTTCTTGTGAGCAACTGAGGCGATTTTTGGAGCTTTCATGGCGATTTTTGGGTCGCGACGCGCAGCTTCGGTAGAGGGAAGCGGCGCCGCACAGCTTCGGTAGAGGGTAGAGGGAAGCGGCGCAGGTGAGAGGGGAGAGGGGAGAGGGGAGGTGTCGGCGCAGGGGAGAGGGAGAGGGTCCGCCGGACAGCCGCAGATCTGGAGAGGGGAGAGGGTCCGCCCACTTTGCTTGCCAAAGAAAGAGAGAAGAGAAGTGTTGTGTTGTGTGCGTGTGTTGTTGTCTGATTAGGGCTTTTACTTGCTTTCTTTCTTTTGTTTGGACCATCGTACCCCTCATTTCTTTTGTTTGGACTATATATATATGTATAAATATAATTAAATGCATATATATTAGAGTAACCGGTCCGGGTCGGTCCAGACCGGATATTTATTAAGGGAGATCGAGGACCGGACCGGTTAGACCGGTCTGAAAAAAAAAACAGGACCGGACCGATTAAAAAAAAAACCGAAAAAATTATGACGGTCCGGTTCGGTCCGTCGGTCCATTCGGTTTTCTGAACACCCCTAGTAACTGTGATGATTCTTTGCTGGAAATGTGTGGTAGTCTTCAGCATGTAAGTGGTTCATCGCCGGAGGTCCCAATACCCGAGGGTACCTCGTCGGAAGCGCCGTCAGTTGCTGGTATTTTGGATGGAGGTGTCTCGACCTCAAATATCATCAAGGATCTCACGCCTCTTAAGGGCTCCTCGTGCGCTGTTACTCAATCCCAATCTTTTTTAGCTCGCGGTTTTTTTCAGCAGGTCCCTCGTCAGGATTTTCTTTGGAGGGTTCCTCGTGACCCACGGACGCATGCTGCTATTAGCGAGGGGTGAGGGTCCCTTGTTGGGACGGCTACTGATATTTTTCCGTCGTTAGGTATATTAGGGGTTTCTCATCACTTTTCCCCAACCCAAATTCTCAGAGGTTCCTCCCGGTCTGTCTAAATATCTGAGGGTCCCTCGCAGGAAGCGACATTGGTGGATGGTTGTCCCTCGCGGGTTGATATGTTGTCCGAGAGTTCCTCGTGGGTTGATTTGATGTCAGAGGGTTCCTCGACTATTCCAAGCAGTTTACCATTTGGTTTGCAATCTGGTAGTGGCGTAGCCAAGAGCTCCTCGCGAGACCCATTTCATAATATGGGTTCCTCATCCACAGTGTCGTCGTCACATAATGAAGTTGTAGGACTTGCTACTAGTGAGGGTCTCTCGTGTGGTAATTTTGTATCTGTGGGTTTCTCGTGTTTCACCCCAGCCTTGGGGGTTCCTCGTCTGCTACTGCTTCTATGAGGGATTCCTCAAATAAATTTCAAGTCGTACCCTTTTCGCAATCTATAATAGATTCCTCACGTGTTGCTATCATGGAGGGCACGCTGCCAACCCTGGGTATCTCGTGACCCTATTTGTTGGGGAGCTCCTCGCCTGGTGGTACCGAGTTGTGAGGGGTGTCTCGACTTATCGTTTCGTCGAGTGTTCCTCGTCTGTCGGAACATGTGTTGGAGAGAGGGGGTCTCAACCTCTTGTCGCTTCGAGGGTTCCGCGACCCAGGGTGTCTGTGACACCCCGACTAATTAAATACCGGGTAGCTACTCCTTTATTAAATTAATACAAAGTGCCAAGTTGGTTCAGTTCATAGCATCACTGTCGAAAACATTTTTAATAATTACTAGCCACCTAATATTTAAAAAGTGAGTTGTCAATTTTAATTAAATCCGATTAACATGCAATAATTAAATTATGAAATGCTAACATAACCACCACAACATAATGAAAATGGAATAACCATAAAATAGTAATGAGTCTGGAGGGATACTCCTCACAGCAATCAAAATACTGAAATAACAAATGCTAAATCTGCATCACTAAATTAATTACAACCCAAAATTTGAAATGAACTGAATATATAAAATGTTTCTAAAAGAAAAGGGCGACATGCCCAACTGATAAGGAAATCTATAAATAGAGTCAAGATCGAAAATGGAGGCGTCTACTGACAAGATCCTGTAACTTCCACAGCAGCTACAGTACGTCACCTGAATGGAACTCCTATGCTTGGTGTCCTTGTGGCTGGGCACCTAAAAGGTTTTTACAAGAAAATATATTTGAAAGCAAACGGGTCAGAGCCCGATTGTGGAAAACAGTTTAAAATATAGCAAGTATTTTAATGACAATAAAACAATGAATGCAAAATGCATGTTAGGTAGTGCTCTCACATGAAATACTCACCTCTCGGCTATTTGTGCACTCCTAACATACCCGTACACATTCTAGTGATTCTCATATCTAACTAGTCCTAAATAAATTCCAACATTTCTATACAATTCACGCTTTAATTCCAACATCATCAATTAAATAGAGATCTTTACATTAATTCTCGGTTTCCCGTATTAGTAACACTACCTACTAGAAATCTTTCATCTCATCTTTACATAACGTTGCAATTACTTATATTCACATATATACATGGCAGTTCATTTCAATTAACAGTATATTATTCTCGTTATAAATGTACAATACTAGCACCCCGAGACTAAGCTGCGGTGCACACATACTCTGCTATCCAATCCTGGTACATCACGTACATAAGGACCACGTATTCCGAATCTCTCAGGAATCGTTTTCAATAAACAACAATCACAAACTATGAAGGCGAGCATAGTTCACATCACATGGGTTACGCACATACCTACGCTCCCATGATCAACAGACTTATTAACTTCTCAATAAGTCCTTCTCTGACCTATGTCCTCGAGGTACCAATCTAAATTCCCCCGTAGGCACACAAAGATTAAATGGACCTAATCGAACGTAAACCTCCCATGATAGCAAGTATGGTAGGTATGTTATACACATAAAACCACAAATACTAAGCATTCACACATCTTAGATATCTCGAATTATTAGTATAGGTATGCTTCTTGTTCTTATACCGTCATTTAATGTTATACGTTTATAAGTCCCGATTTGTATATTAACGTTGTCAACCCTTCTCACGTCGTAATTAGGTATTCATTTTCTATTCCACAATTGGCATCTGATTTTATTATAAGGTTCTAAGTTCTACTCCTCAACGTACCCCAATTCTCACAATTATACCCACTAAACAATAAGGGAAGGTTAATACTCCAATTAAATAGGTTTACGGAACATTTAAAATAAAAACAGGCCAAAAAGGCCATTCTGTCAACTCATTAGAAGTCTCGTTCGAACGAGTTCGTTCGAACGAAAGGCTTCGAACGAAATACCAACTCGTTAGAAGGAATATTGTCATCTCGTTAGAAGCTCGTTCGAACGACCTGGGCAGGTCTTCTAACGAGATGGCAGTTTCAGCCTAGAAATTCTCTACTTCGTTTTTCTCAATTTTTCTCTTCTCTAAACTCATCCTAAGATCATCCCAATAGTATTTTAACGTTATTAAACTACTCTAAGTCCTCCTAGGTCACTCTTTAACATATATATGGGGTCAATGCTTCCTAAATTAACATATAATCATCAAAATTTCCAAACCTTGTCCCAAACCCTATAATCATGAACCCTGAATTTAATGACTACAATTTCTCCTTATCAATCCATTTTCACATCATCAAAAGATATATTTTGTATATGACATTCATCCAATAACATTCTACATGCAACCCCTATATCATATTATGAATCCTACCTCCAATTTCATGGGTTTTCATCAAACTTCCAATATAAGACGATTATTCAATTCTAAGCATGGAAGAAACATTCTCTTGAAATTAATGTAATTAAACCACTTGCCTTAGATGTTCTGATTTGATGTTGAAGAATTGAATGTTGATTCTCCTCCCTCTTTCTACAAATTTCTTCCAAAGATGGTGATGGTGGTTAGGGTTTCCTTTTTGGAACTTCCTCCAACTCCTTCCTATAACTCTCGTAGCCCTCTAACTTCCCAAATTATGATAATGGCTTAGTGGGTTCTTTTCTAATATAAAAATAACCTCTAAAATTCGTGGGTTTTAATTCCCCTATTTTTAAAATTACCCAACTACCCTTTTGGGTTGCCGGTGTGGCCTAAAAATACCCCGGGACCCAAACTAAACCACCGGCTAGTGTTTTCTGACTATTTCGACCCTTCTGGACACGTTGGTGCACTCAAAATGACCATTCGATTGATAAAAATAAAATTTACTTTTTAATTCTGTAGGAGGGTACTTTAGATTATATATGGAGGCGTAACCCCTATTGAGTATGGTAATGACAAGTTAGTTGGCCAAAGCTTTGGATTAATGACAGAACACATAAACACGATCCCAATGAAGATAGACTCAGCTTAAACTCACAAGGTCTCTCGTGTATAACTCAGGGAATGATAATGAACTTTAGAAATGGCTTAGCTAGAGGGAGAGAGAAGTAATCACCCTAGATACACCTTAGCAGGTAGGTAGAAACACACCAAAAACCACTCAAGAATCTCTGTCAAGTATTAAAAGCTTTATAATAAAATGACAATGGTGAGTGAGTAAACTCTCTGGTTTTGCAATAACTTCTGAACTCTCCAAAATTCTCTCTCCTTTCCTCAAAGGTGGTTGGGGTCCTTAAATAGCCCTCCACACCACCCCCGAGGCAACTCAGTCATTAAAACTATGAAAAGACATCCCTCATACTTTATATCACAACATTAAATGCCTGATGCACTAGTTGTCTCCACGTCATAAACATTAAATGCCAAGACATGTCTTTTGCCTAACCACTGTGTGTCAGGGGGCTGTTGTCGCAGAGGTGGCTCACCAACTGCCTGACAACCCCAAATACCACGGTGGTTTACTCAAGTGTAGGTCTGACATTGTTTAGCTGGCTAGTGACATCACCTACAGTAGATGTGACATTAAGTAGAGGGCTACTTGGTCTATAACTCCATGCCCGATGGAACTTCAAGCTGCTCCGCTTGAGGTTCCACGGTCATGGTCCTTCGATGTTTTACCAGGTGTATCTAAGATGGTCAGGATAAGCCCCAACGGTGCCTTACTTCTCAATCCTCCAAACCAAGTCCCTCTAAAGTTCCCACGGTGAGGTCATTCGATAGAGCATGAAAGCTCTCCCAGGACCTGCCAGGCCTGGTCTCTTGCAAGTACCGTTTGACCTCATACAAACTCTTTTATTATTATCGTTACGTCATTACAACCGTTATAGCTTACAGTCAATATAAACAACGATACAATATGACTAATACAACAAGCTAAAATATGAGCTGCCACGCCGAGCTACCTTGCTGAGTTGCCACGCTTGAGCTTCCTCGGTTGCATAATCTCAAAACTCTGTTGCTAACTGGGGATTTGTCCCTAATGTCAATATTACCTTCAAGCCCCCTCTACAAATTCAATTAATTACGTTCCTGACGTGACTGACACGCGCGTCCCAATTAAATTTTCCAAATTTCCGTATATCTACCTCGTGACAATTTAGATATCATCAATACTCATGTATTACCATACATACTCGGAAATAATAAATTTTTTAACATCATAATCAAATACCAACTCACATCTCATTAGTATTTATACCCGGATTAATTTCCAATTAATTCTCATTTAATTCAATTAATCCCTTAAATAAATATCAATAAAATTACGGGGTATTACAGTGTCTCGCCTATGTTGGCATTATAGAGAGTATGGTGTTGACCGCGGGTTCCTCGACCGCGGGTATCTCAATTGGATAAGTGGGTTTTCTACCCCACCGTGTACGAGCTACTGTTGGTGGGTTCCTCGTCAAGGGTCGTGATGGGCGAGGGTCTCTCGCAAGAGGCTGTGGCTGGCGCCAATCTAGGTTCCTCGAAATTTGGAACTCCTTTATTTAAGGGTTCCTCAACCGAGGGTGTGACTCGCAAGGGTCCTTAGGGGTTCCACCCTTGAAATTTCTATTTGGGGTTCTTTACTTGAGGGCGTCGCTATTGTAGAGTGCGAGGGGTTCCTCGACCACATGGAATTTATCGCCAAGCACTTAGGGTTCCTAGCCTACCACTTTGACCACCAGGGGTCCTCGCCTACTGTCGCGGCAACGAAGGGTGGGTTCCTCGACCAAGTTTTTTGAATTTGGGGGCTCCTCGCCTTAACTATGGGGGGTTCCTCGTGAACGCACCCGCTGCCTGGGGTTCCTTGCTAAATGTTGTTGGGTATCTTTTATTGAGGACCCAATCCACTGGAGGTTCCTCGCCTGAGGCATTTGTGACGACGAGGGGTTGTCCCAATGATTTTTCGTTTATGGGTTCCTCGACCACCAGTATCTTTGCTACGTCAGAGGTTGAGAACATGAGGGGTACCTCATCCGAGCTCTTTTCCACGGCGAAGGGTTCCTCAACTGGTTATTTGCCTAAGGGTTCCTCGACCGAAATGCTCGCGGTGACAGGTTGCTCACTTATCACTTCGGGTTCCCCAATGTCATTATTGACCATGGGCTCCTCGAAGGCATTACAGCCCATAGGTTCCTCGATGGTATTACCACCCAATGGTTCCTTGGCCGCTATTTTTAATGAGGTGTCTCCTCATCGGGGGTTCCTCGACCAACTCAGGTATCGATCTCGCCTTCAATCGCGAAGGGTTCCTCACCAGGGGCTTTTGCCGCTGGGGTCCCTCGTTTATGGGCTGCTTACCGTCGGGTTCCTTGCGACCGCTGGAGGTTGGAAATATGGGGGGCTCCTCACATCTGGAGTTACTTTTGCACGTCCCTCATTTGGGTTTCCTTTCTTGGGGTCTCTCGCCCATAGTTGCTATTGGGCATCCCTCGCTTGAGGGTTCCTTGCCTGGGGTCTCTCGCCCAGAGTTTTTATAAGGCATCCCTCGCCTGACGGTTCCTCGCCAGGGGATTCTGCGACTATGGGTTCCTCACTGGAACCAATGGCCATTGGCAGTTCTTCCACCACCTCATCTTCTCAATATTGGGAAGACTATATGTGCTGTCGTGGGTAGGGGTCCTGCAATTCCTCATACTAATGAGGACCCTCCCTCTGAGAAGAGAAGAGCAACTTCTTGGCCTCCCCCATATTAACAACTTTTTAGGGTGATTCCTCCAAACTCATGCCCTAGCATGCTAGTTATCTTGATGGTGCCATAACCTGCTCCGGCACCGCCCTCCGCGGCGGAGCGACTTCTACCGGAGTCGCTGCGAGAGCGGTCTCCCCTCTAGAGGAGGTTGTTGCTGGTGTTACACAACCTTGACCCAAACTTGCCAAGTCTAGTTGTTTTGTTTTAAAAGCTCAAAAAAACATACTCATAAGCCTCTACCGTCGGTGAGTTGCTGCCGGTGAGCTGGTCTGCCCTCCCTGAGGCTCAGGAGCCTTGGCTCCGATCACCACCACCTCTTCCTAGGAAGTCTGGCCACTGTGAGCTCCATTACCAGATGGAGTGTCCGAAAAAACTAGCTGCTTAGAAATGTGGAAAACTTCTTTGTCCATGGAAGTGAGGATACCTCCCCAGTGGAGTCGCCAAATGTAGGAGGGTAGTGAGACTGGGGTCTATGAATAACTGGAAAGGGTGAGGCGTGACCCACTCCAATGGACACTGCCTGCAAGGTCTTCAAGGTCTTCTGGTGCAACTTCTCAAGAAAACTTCTCCTTTTGGTAACAATGGAACTCAAGCTTCAACTCACTCCTGCAAGAAGATGAAATTTCACAGCAAAAATAGTAATTTTCTTAAGCGAAACACCTGAGAATGATGGTTGTCAGTGGGGAGTGAAGGAACAAGGCACTCAGCACTAAGAGAATGAGCAGGGAGAGAATAATAGGTAGGTCTGGTGATATTTTAGCAGAGTAACAGTGAAATTTCAATTGTATCCTTATTGACCTTGTCCAGAGGTCTATTTATACTAGGGCATTAGGGATGAGTTGGCATTTTTGGGAGCCAAAATTGAGAGGGTTGGTGGGGAACAATGTCTGAAGTGTACCATTTGTCCCTACCTGCAGGCAGCCTGCCTGTCCCCTCCTGCAGGTGCCACCTGACGCCGACCAAAGTCAAAAAGCACATATGTCTCCTAATGAAGACAAAATATCAGATTTGGTAATTATCTTTTTGAAACGGTAATTTG
This sequence comes from Sambucus nigra, assembly GCA_949130495.1. Taxonomy (NCBI): domain Eukaryota; kingdom Viridiplantae; phylum Streptophyta; class Magnoliopsida; order Dipsacales; family Adoxaceae; genus Sambucus; species Sambucus nigra. Next base: position 704,921,506 of record OX422207.1, read on the forward strand.
TGGTGCAATTTTGCAAATCTTGAGAGAGGAGGCCTTAAGGACCCCTCTCTTCTAAAATTGTTGTTTTTCTTGAGAGGAACCTCGAGGACCCCCTCTTCTGGAAAAGCCACTTTTTTTTATAAAGAGTTTATTTCTTGTGAATAGCCAGCTCTTTGGCTGCTCACTTCACTTGTGACCTAGTGTGAAGTGTGTGTAGTCTTGAGTGACTTCTGGGTCTTCCTACTAGTATTCTCTCAATCCTATAGTGCTAAGTGGTTGAGATTGCTCAACATACCTTGTCCCTCAGCCGCCAAACCAAAACTCCCAGGAGGTCCCAACTAGCCTGCTTGAGCCCTGCTTGCTCAACTAGGCAACCTGTACAAGAAAGTGAAGTGTTAATACTGTTGCTCTTTTAAAGAATGACATTTCATGATGAGGAGTTGCTCGTGGTAGCCACTCCCTCATCCTGGCCACCCTGGGTGAGTTCCTTCTCAATATGAGTTTCTGCCGGAACCCTTGCGGTGGCACTTCTCGGAAGAATTTCTGCCATGACCCTTTGGGGGGAACTTCTCAAATGTTATTTCTGCAGTGACCCCTGCGGCGGCACCCCTCGAATGACATTGCTGCAGTGACCCTTGCAGTGGCACTTCTCAATCTTGGACTTCTGCGGTGGCCTTTACGGGGCACCTCTCAAATGTCATTGTTGTAGTGACTTTTGCAGTGGCAGTGACCCTTGCAGTGGCACTTCTCAATCTTGGACTTCTGCAGTGGCCCTTGAGGGGCACCTCTTGAATGTCATTGCTGCAGTGACCTTGGCAGTGGCAGTAACCCTTGCAGTGGCACTTCTCAATCTTGGACTTCTGCAGTGGCCCTTGCGGGGTACCCCTCGAATGTCATTGCTGCAGTGACCTTTGCAGTGGCAGTGACCCTTGCGGTGGCCCTTCTTAACTTGGACCTCTGCAGTGACTCTTGCAGTGGCCCTTCTCAACTTGAGTTTTTGCAGTGACCATGGGTGGGGTTCCTTCTCATTATGAGTTTCTGCCGGGACCCTGGGGTGGTTCCTTCTCAATATGAGTTTATGCCGGGACCCTGGGGGTTCCTGCTCAATATGAGTTTCTGTCGGGACCCTGGGTGGTTCCTCCTCAATATGAGTTTCTGTCAGGACCCTGGGGGGTTCCTGCTCAATATGAGTTTCTGCCAGGATCCTGTGTGGGGTTCCTTCTCAATATGAGTTTCTGCCGGGACCCTGGGGGTTCCTGCATAATATGAGTTTCTGCCGGGACCCTTGGGGGTTTCTGCTCAATATGAGTTTCTACCGGGACACTGGTGTGGTTCCTTCTCAATATGAGTTTTTGTCAGGATCCTCGGGTGGTTCCTTCTCAATATGAGTTTCTGCCGGGACCCTGGGGTGGTTCCTTCTCAATATTAGTTTATGCCAGGACCCTGGGGGTTCCTGCTCAATATGAGTTTCTGCCGGGACCCTGGGGTTCCTGCTCAATATGAGTTTATGAGTTTCTGCCGGGACTCTGGGTGGGTTTCTTCTCAATATTTCCAATAAAAAATATTTTTATTTTTTTTGTAGGTAGACACCCTTCTACAGAAGCGCAGGAATGTGTTGGGCATATAGGTGAATGTGAAGCCAGCCGATTTGAGAGTAAAAATACCAATAGAACTAGACCACCAATACGGAACATTCGGTGATTCTTGAGAGAGAACATACAGGGCACAAATCCGGTGAATAGCATCCAATGGTAACCACTGAGCTAAAGCTGGTATGTCCCACTGACCATTAGAAATAAACGTGTGTAGGGGGCAGCTAACAAATGAGGAGGAATATACGGGTAAAGATGATTGAAAGAATCCTACCAAGCCAAATATGATTTCCAAATGAAATAGAGCCAGAACCAATTCGCCATTTGATCCCAGTGGCGAAGGAAGGGATTAAAGTCGAAACTTTTTTCCAGAACCACGAGTCTGTAGCCTTACTATGAAACGCCAACAAATTGGTGTGAAAAAAATATTTATGTTTCATAGTTTGAGTCCAAAGGTTGTTTTGCTCGGTAAAAAATTTCCAAAGTAGTTTAATCATGCGCGCTTTATTTAAAGAGTGTAAGTTTTTTATGCCCAAACCACCATAATGTTTGGGAAGGGTAATCGTATCCCAATGAATTGTGGTTGTTTTATGAGAAAGTTTGGAAGCCTTCCAGAAAAATAATTTAAATTTCTTAGATAATGTAGTAAGAATATAAGGAGGAATCGGATATGCAGATATGTAATAAGATGGATGGGAAGTACACGCTGCAGTAATTAAAGTGGTTCGGCCCACATAGGACAATAAATTATTATACCACACATATAAGTGTAGATCGAGAGTTTTCGTAAGCTCAGAGAACATTTGACGCGTAACCCGACCTGTAATAAGAGGTAATCCAAGATATTTATCCAGCCCATGAGATCTATGAATTCTCAAGTGGCGCAAAGTATCTTGTTTAACGGCGCGTAGTGTAGAAGGAAAGAAAGTAACTGTAGATTTGTCCTTGTTAACGTTCTTACCCGAAAATAACCAAAAGTAGTTAAAATATGATGGAAGTGAGCCACTGAAGTTGGCATAGGTTGAAGGGAAAAAAATACAATTGTCAGCAAAAACAAGCCCAGGAATAGGGGGTCCCTTGCGAGAGGGTCAAAGAGGCGTTATACGATTTAACAAATAGTCTAACTCCACACGGAGTAAAAGGACGTCTAACTCCAAGATAAATAAGTAAGGTGAGAGGGGATCCCCTTGGCGGAGTCCGCGAGTTGGATAAAAAGTGGACCCCATATGGCCATTAATGAGCATGGTGAACGATGTAGAAGAAATACATTCCATAAGGTATCCAATTCAAACATCTGGAAATCCATGGTTTTGGAGTACCCATTGGATAAAAGGCCATTCCATTTTATCGTATGCTTTAGATAGATCAATTTTAATGTCACAACTACCTTTTGTATATTTATATTTACGCATGGTGTGTAAAATCTCGTGGGTGATCAGGATATTATCCTGAATATGACGAGAGGCAATAAAGGCGTTTTGATAAGGGGACACAAGATACTGAAGGATGGGTCTCATGCGAGCTACCAGGATTGTAGAGATGAGTTTATAAATAACATTACATAAACTGATGGGACGAAAGTGCTTAACTTGAGTAGGGTGATGAATTTTGGGGGTAAAGATGAGAAGGGTTTTATTAAGGGCACGGAGTAGTCGACTAGAGGAGAAAAAAGATTTAACTAAATTAAGGACGGAGGGTCCCATAATATTGCAATGGTTTTTAAAAAACTCGCAGGTCAACCCATCCGCACCCGGACTCTTATCCTTCCCTACAGTACACAGGTTTTGCCAAATTTCTGCATCTGTTATAGGTTCCAGTCACCGAGTAACGTCAGGAGATTTAACTTGTACAAAATTATCTTCAAACGGTGGACGAGGGGGGTTGGTTGTAGTAAAAAGGGTCTCATAGAAGTGTTGAAATTGACCATGAATATCCTGGATAGTGGTATGCCATCCAATGTCCAAATTGAAAATAGCAGGAATTAAGGGTCCGTTTGATACAAATTGGACAAAAGTGTTGGCATGGCAAAATTTGCCCTGGCAAATTTTGCCTAAGCAAATTTTGCCAAGACAAATATTTTTTTCTCACATTAGGCTATCAAACACCAAATGAGGTAAAACAAGTTTTTTAGGCAAAACATTTTATTAACACATTTTCGTCCATGTTATCGTATATAATAATAATTTTTTTTTTTTTTTTTTCGTCCCATATTTTATTGAATAAAAAAACAATTTTTTCTTTTCTTTTTACTTCTCGTTTTTATTTATTAAAAAAGTAACAAACTATATATAAAAAAAAAGTTTTTTAACCCCAAAATTATTTATTAAAAACATTTTTTACATTAAAACAGTTTTTAATTTTTTACATTTAAACAGTTTTTAATTTTTTACATTTAAACAGTTTTTACGAAAAAACAATTTTTTACATTAAAACAGTTTTTACGATTTTTTTTTTTATATTAAAACAGTTTTCACATTAAAACAATTTTTTACTTTTTACATTAAAACAGTTTTATTTAATAAAAAAATAGTTTTTTCTTTTCTTTTTACTTCCCGTTTTTATTTATTAAAAAAGTAACAAACTATATATAAAAAAAGCTTTTTACCCCAAATTATTTATTAAAACAGTTTTTAATTTTTTACATTAAAACAGTTTTTACATTAAAACATTTTTTTACATTAAAACAGTTTTCACGGAAAAACATGTTTTACACCTTAGCAAATTTTTTACATTAAAACAGTTTTTACATTAAAACAAGTTTTTATATTAAACAGTTTACACATTTATTTTTTTTTAATTTTTTACATTAAAACAGTTTTTACATGAAAACAAATTTTTACATTAAAATAGTTTTTACGGAAAAACAGTTTTTACATTAAAACAGATTTTAATTTATAACAGTTTTTAAAATATTCATAACAGTTTTTTTAATTATTTAAAACAGTTTTTAAATTATTTTTTAAAATATTAAAAGCATTTAAGAAGTTAGCAAATTTGTTGGCAAATATTTCTCACCCATATAGCAAAGCAAAATTTGCCAACATGTTATGCATAGGAGGTGTTGTACATTGGCAAATAGCTTGTAGGCAAATTTTGCTATCAAACACACCAAATTATAGGCAAATACCATATTTGCCAACTTATTTGCATTTGCCTACCATTTGCCATGGTATCAAACACACCCTAAATTATTACGTCGGTGTTGCATGACAGAAGCATAAAAAAGTTTAGTATTATGGTCCCCGTCTAGAAGCCACTTATTTTTATTCTTATTGCGCCAGTACTGGCATTCTAAAGTCATACAGTGCATAAGGTGTGATTGTAAGTGGTTCTCCCGGGAGACCAACAGGGGATCTGGATTAGTGTTAATACACATTTTGAGGTTTTGAATCTCTTGTTTTAAGGAAAATATTGAATGAGACATATTCCGAAAAACAGATTTCTTCCAATGCCAAGCAGCCACATTAAAAGACTGCGCCTTAAGAGAAAAGGAAAAAGCGTGTGATCCCTGGATCGGAAGATTCCAGTGGTAGTGTAAGAGGTTAGTAAAAGATAGATAGGATGTCCACTCAGGGCAGTAAATAAACCGCACTAGGGTTTTAGAGATGGAAGGGTGGGTGTCTAATAATATTGGACAGTGGTCAGACCCAACATTTGGAAGATGAGAAATTTGGGTAGTTGGGTACAAGGACATCCAAAACTCTTTTCCAAGTCCCCGATCAAGTCACTCTCTAACACGGTGTTCGAGAACACTATTGACTTTCCAGGTGAAAGTAGGCCCAGTAAACCCTAGATCTTGGATATTGCATGCATGCATAAAAGTCTTAAGATGTCATGCACCCGTAGCATAAAACAGACACCGCCCTCAGTTTTTCATGTTGGCCTAAAATAACATTAAAATCTCCTAAAAGAAGCCAAGGATGTTGGACAAAAGTGTGGATGTGGTGAAGGGGGTTACATATCCGGGTTTGCTCAGCAGGTTGAGGTGTCATGTAGATAGTAGTAAACTCTGTAAGAGCTACCGCAGGGTCATGTTTAATGAGCATATGAATGAAGTGACTGGAAATGATGATGTCATGAGTAACTATCAAACCTTCATCCCAGAGAACCCAAATCCCATTTGATTGACCCAGAGCCGGAGAGACAACATGATTGAGGTAAGGTGATCGACGAATTTTACGCGTTGATCTTTGAGCATCCATTCGAGTGTCCCGGATAACCAATATGTGAGGATAATGTGAATGAACAAGTGTCATGAGTTCTGTAGAAAAATTTGGCCTACCAGGCCCTCTAACATTCCAAAGTACAATCTTCATGAGGTGTATAAATAGGTGAGCTCACCTCAAGTTGCTCCCCCGATTAATGTAAACAAATTCGTTTAGGGGGGTGGGGTTAGGTGGAAAATACTCGTCTTTGGGGGTGGGATGATTGTGAAGAATGTAAATCAATCTTGCATTTGTGATCACCCGAACCATGACCTGATCGACTGGGAAAAGTACGCGGGGTCTTAAGGGCTGGTGGTTGGAGACCTTTAGTGTCGTGAAAAGAGGAAGTATGAGCCAGTCTCCTCGCCCTCGTTGAATAATCATGTCTTTTTCGGGTGGGAACTGATGTTTTTGTTGTAGAGTTTCACCCCTGCTAGGTAGGGCACCTTGGAAGCTATTGAGCTGGGGAAGTGCTAGACCGTGGGGTTGAAAATTCGAATCCTGGTGGGAGGGATGGTTCTGGAGGTGAGTGTGAAACCCCGTCTAATTAAATACCGGGTAGCTACTCCTTTATTCAAATTAATACAAAATGTCAAGTTGGTTCAGTTCATAGCATCACTGCCGAAAAATATTTTAACAATTACTAGCCACCTAATATTTAAAAAGTGAGTTGTCAATTTTAATTAAATTAGATTAACATGCAACAAATTAAATTATGAAATAATGATACCACGGTCACATCACAGTCACAATAGAATAATAATGGAATAAAATGAATCTGGAGGAACACTCCTCTGAATAAACCGAATACCGAATAAAACCAAATATAAAGTTTGAATAACTAATTATTTAAATCCAAAACTAAAAATTGAACAGAGTAAATAAGATGTCTCTAAGAGGAAAGGGGCGATATGCCCTACAGATGAATAAATCTGAAATGGAGACAAAGTAGAAAGTGGAAGCGTCTACTATCGAGGTCCTGTAACTTCCACAATAGTTACAGCACGTCACTGGAATGGAACTCCTAGGCTTGGCGTCCCTGTGGCTGGGCGCCTAAAAGGTTTTTACAAGGAAATAGAATTGAAAGTAAACGGGTCAGAGCCCGATTGTGAAAACAGTTTAAAATATAGCAAGTGTTTAATAACATTAAACAGTGAATATAAAATACATGATACTGCATGCACTCACATGAGTTATTCACCTCTCAACTAATTGTGCACTCCTAACGTACCCGTACCCGTTCTAGTTATACCACTAACTAACTAGTCCAATTCACAACCTGACCTTACTTTATGATATAAGAGTTAACACTAGACATTCCCAACTAAACGGTGAGTCCCACTTTTTATTTTCTCAGATTTACTTATTTTAGTTATTATGCGATTTACTCATTTTTAACTCTACTAGCAATGTTACAAGTATTCACATTCGTACTTTAATAAGAGTCCATTTCAATTACCAGTATATTAATCTCATCATAAATATACAATAAGGGCACCCCTAGGCTAAGCTACGGTGCACACATACTCTGATATCGAATCCCGGTACATCACGTACATAAGGACCACGTATTCCGAATCTCTCAGGAACCGTTTCAATAAGCAACAATCACACATAATGGAGGCGAACATAGTTTACATACCCATGAGTCACGCACATACCTACGCTCACATGGTCAGCTGACCTATTAACTCACCAATAAGTCATTCTCTGACCTATGTCCTTGAGGTACCAATATAAATCCCCCCCATAGGCACACAAAGATTATATGGCCCTGATCGAAAGCCGACCTTCCGTGATAGCAAGTATGGTAGGTATGTTATACACATATAAGTCCATATACTAAGCATTCACACATCTTAGATATCTTATAGTATAAATAGAGGTATATCCTACATCCTTATACCATTGTCCAAGTTTGTACATTTTTAAGTTTCTAAATAATATATAATATGGACCGCCGACACATCTCTCGTCATAATTTCAAGTATTTACAACCTAACTCGTAAAGGTTACCAAGTTTTATATATAATTACCCAAAATTTAATCCTAGTTATACTCCGGTCTCACGAACATACCTACTGGTCTTCCTTAAGTCTAAAGATGTTCACAAAGTTTCCAACATTAATATCCTAGGGTTGGAATCATTAAAATTCAACAAATGAAAGGCTAACACTCATATAGATGAGCCTATGCGAAGTTCGAAATGAAAATCAGACTTAAAAAGCCATTCTGAAATCTCGTTAGAAGGCACTGAAATCTCGTTCGAACGAGTGTCATTCGAACTAAAGTCTTCGAACGAACCATCAACTCGTTAGAAGGGCTACTGGAATCTCGTTAGAAGCTCGTTCGAACGAGATCGTTCGAACGACCTGGGTTGGTCTTCTAACGAAATTTCTGAGAGTGCCCAGATTTCACCCATATCGTTTTTCTCAAATTTTCTTTTCTCCAAAATCATCCTAAATTCATAATAATCAGATTTAAGGTTCCTAAATTATTCTAAACCACCCTAGATCACTTCGTAACATAATTTTTGGGTCAATTCCTTCAAATCAACATGTAAAATCTATAAATCCCCAAATTTTGCCACAAATGCTAACAACATGAATCCAGAATTTAATTGAACATGAAAACTCCTTTTAAATTCGTTTTTATATCATCAAATGCTATGTTTTGGATACTAAATTCGTCTAGAACAATTCTACATGCAATCCCTAACAATTCCATTGGGTTTTCATCAATCTTTCAAGATATATGTTAATTTCTACACTAAACATGGAGGAAATATTCAATGCAAGTAATGAAACCAAATTACTTGCCTTAAGTTTGTTCTTCAGATTTGTTGTTGGTGAATGTAGGCTGATTTTCTCCTCTTTCTTGTCACAAATCCTTCCAAAATGGTGGTGATGGGTGATGGTTTTGGTTTGGAACCTCTTGTAACTTCTCTCAAAACCCCCGTAGCCCACTCTCTTGACTTTGACTGATAGTGACCTTAGTGACCTCTCTAATAATATATAATTAAACTCTAAAATTCGTGGGCTTTAATACCTCAATTTTTAAAATGACCAAAATACCCTTATGGGTTATCGGTTTGGCCTAAAAATGCCTCGGGACCCAAACTAAACCCCCGATAGTGTTTTCTGACTATTTCAACCCTTACGGACACATTGCCACACTCAAAATGACCATTCCGTTGATAAAAATATAATTTACTTTTTAATCAAATTAAATTCATTCCTGACGCGACTGACACGCGCATCCCAATTTAATTTCCCCAAATTTTCGTATTTTTGCCTCGCGACAATTTTAATATTTTCAATACTCATGTATTACCATATATACTCAGTAATATTTTATTTTAACATCATAATCAAATACCAACTCACATCTCGCTAGTATTTACCTTCAGATTAATTTTCAAATTAATTCTCATTTAATTCAATTAATCCATTAAATAAAAATCAATAAAATTACGGGGTATTACAGTGAGGGGGCAGGTTCATGATGTGGGGTGTGTGGTATTGTTTTCTCACGATGAGTAAGCACTCCGGAGTGGTGTTCTGTTGGAGGGAGGATCTGTTGGTCAGAAGTTGGATCGGAGACTTTTGGGCATGTCTCCTTAAGAGGGCATGGTGGTCTACACATGATGGAGACTTGAATCGCTTTGGATGTAGTGATTGGGGAGGAAACCATGGGATGTGTGATACGGTATGATATGCCTGTGATGTTAGAGTGGAAGTGGACCAAAGGGGTTGATGGGTTCCTCTCCTAATGGTGTGTACTACACTCATCAGTTTGGAGCTGAGAATTTCGCAACACATCATATTTTGGTTTCCAAATATGTCGGTTGGTTGTATGTGTCTCAGACATATCACTTTCAGGTACAAAAATATTTGGGTCGAAATGAGCAGGATGATGACTAGAATTATTTATGGTTTCAGGCTTCAAGGCACGAGACTGACGATAGGGAGGACGTCGTGTAACAATACACCATTGCTGCTCCAGATAAGGTTGTTCAGAAGTAGGGGCAGAGGTAGATTTCTTGCGAGGATAGTTGTGAAGATTATGGCCCAGAATTCCACATGAGAAACAAATCTCAGTTTTTAATTCATAAACCAAAGATCGGAGGATACGACCAATCTTGATTTTTTGATGAAGCGATTTTCCAATGTTACATTCCACACAGATTCGAGCAAACCTAGCTTGTCCCATTGACTGAGTATCGATGTTAATCTTGAGTGGTTTTCCCAAGGATGCTGCTATACGATGTAAAATATTCATATCATAGTATTCCACTGGTAATTCGTGAATTTGAAACCATAAGCTCATATGTTTAATAGTTGCCGTAAACGGTGAAAATTCTTTTGCCATCTTTCACTGATAGATAATGGTCCTCTAGAAACTATGGACCACCCAAAATTATGGACGTGTAATCTTTTTTGGAAGAAAATTTAACAAGAAAAAAATTATTTCCCAAGTCCGTAATAAAAATTCCATTTTGTAATTTCCACAAGCGTGACGGGCGAAGTGCAAGCCTTTGGAAGGATAAAAACTTACCCAATAATTTTATGATGAGGAACGAGCGCCATTTTTGTCTAAGGATTTGAAGTTCCTGATTCAAAATTGCCACTGTAGGAATACTGCCCAAATTCATTTCATCATCCAAGGCTTCGTCCTCCGAATCATAGTCTTCAACGGATGGAGTTTTATCCCAAGCAGGGAATAAATGATATGCTACTTGGGGTTGGTCTTGAGCGTGGTTTTCAGTAGATTCAGACATGGTGGCAATCGAATTATTAAGATATAAACTAATCAATTTATCCTTATAGGTTGTTATCAAAATGGGGCTGGACCTGGGATCTTATTGCTGATGGTTGGACTCCCCTACCCGTACAGGTGGAGGTGTAATACGCACCGTGGTGATTATATTTGGCAATTTTGGTGGTGGGAGAAGCAAGGGGTGAGAGATGGAGGGGTCAGTGGTGTGATGGGTCATCTTAAGGTGTAGCGGGGAGGATTGATTTGGGTTGGCGAGGTCAGAGGCTGTGTGATTTGGTCGGCGGCGGCTAGGGTTTTTAAACCACAATAAGACTTTGTTAATCTCAAAATAACTTTAGTTACCATATAAGATATTATTCATATCATTTAACAGTTGTGGGTTGGGGAGAAGGGAAGGGGCGCTAGCGACCCAATATTTTATAAAGAATATATCTTTATGTATTAAGGACTTTTTTGTTAAATGATAATATAATTGATTTAAATATTTTATTGATGTTATAATGAGGGATTAGATAATATTTAACCTTTATAAAATAAGTTTCACCATATTTGCCATATAAAGTGATAAAACTCTCGCAAGATGTTCATGTGGTGTATGTTCCTCACAAATGCTTTAGGATCCATGATTGTAAAATTAATTGTGTTTGATGAGGTGATTTTTTTAGTCAAAATACTAATAATCCCCATTCTTAAGTGAGAAAAGATTGTTATGAAAAGGCAGATGTGATTGATGTTATTAATTTGTATAACTTTATAATAAATAAATTTTGAAATAATTTATACTTTTTTTTATATATTTTTTAAAATTGGTCCGCAACTTATAAACTAATTTTAAAACCTCACCTAATCATGTTTTTATATATAGATTCTATCTATGATACCAAAAAATATATATATAGCTTCTATCGATAAGTCCTCATAAGTAAAATTTTAGAAATATTAAGTTCATGTAGCACAAGCCAAACTAGGACATAACAAATTAAAGGTGGAGGCAAAGCTTGAAATAAATATAATTTAAATGATTATTTTTATTAATGTAACACATTGATTAAAATTAGTAGAATATATATATATATATATATATATATATATATATATATAGTTATTCAAAATGATTTTTAATTTATTTACAGAATATATAAACAGTAATTAATATATGCATAATAATCTGAAACATATAGAAACTCATTGGGATAATAAATGCAGAACATTTGATTGAGGCAAGTATTAAACACTCTTACCTGAAGATGATATTTGCTCTACACTGGTGCTCTATGGATTCTATGACAAATATCTCTTAAGATACAACAATCTTGCAATAGTAGAACTTCAAATTGCAAGTCACTGGTGAACCAACAATGAAGAACTCTTTTTTATGTACAGAAAAACGAAACAAACACGAGGCGAATTTTATGTCTTTTTAATTACTCCCTAAAATGAATGACCAAACCACTTATTTATACTAAATAAGTGGCAGTTAAAACATATCCCAATAGTCACAACTCTTGGAATTAAAAAAACGAAATACTTGAATAGTTGAATGTTTAGAAAATAATAAAATGGAATAAATTATTGGCCAGAGAAGAACAAATTTACACTAAATAAAAGGACCAATAAAAGCATGTGCCGAGACGGACCGAACGACGGCACGCGTGTGGACTTGTAAGTCCTCTCTCCTTCAAAGAGTTGGAATACCCTAAGGTCATCAACCCTTTAAGCCAAAATGGGTTATATTATACTACACCCAATTTTCACATTCTTCATCTGTGAGAAGAGCGTTTTTAACATAACACTTCAACCAAATTCCATGTTCTAAGTGGGTAGTTTGAGCTACAATTTCTCATTCATTAATTTATGATTTTACACATGTGGGTATACCATGTTATACTCCTCGCGAAGGAGAATGTGTTATCACTTAAAGAGAGAGAGAGAGAGGGAGAGAGCAACGCTTCTATACATCATGCTTCCTACATCACACCTAGTGCTAGACCTTAAAAAAATCAATTTTTTTTAGTTTACCCATGTAGTTAACCTTCCAATCAACAAATGTTCAAAATATTAGGTCAAAATAATTTTTCTAGCTATTTTTTAAAAATCTAATAAAAACAACTGAAAATACTTTATTTATAAGGATCTGTGCCAACAGAATTTTGTGATTTTTTTAAAAATAGCTAGAAAACGTGTTTTCACCTAATTTTTGAACATATGTTAATTGAAAAGTTAATTTCAATAGAAAAATTAAAAATCTAAAAAAAAGGTTTCTTAGGGCCTAGAACTAGATGCGAGGTATAGTGTGATGTAGAAGATCCTCTGTGTGTATTCGCGCAAGCGCGCGCACACACTATAATGAAATTTGGAGTTTCATACTATGGGGACCCATTTATTATGGTTAATGAGAGTAACCGAACAAGCCCAAGTCGCTTAGGGGGTTGCCCGACCCAAATCAAATATTGGACCAACAAACTTGTATTTAATATAAAATAAAAAAATTAAGGATATATTCAAATCAACCTCCAAGAATCTCGGTAGGGATATTCAAGTGGTTCATGATATATTCAACGTGATTATTAAGTTCCTTATGCCAGTCAACCTCTACAAAAAGAGATCTATAAATTGTACACCCTGACCTGGAGCAAAGGGATTGTAACTAGAGATTGTGAGAGACACTAAATAAGAACAAGTAACCTCTCCGTGGATGTAAGCAAGTTGACAAACCACGTATATCGTTGTTGTGCGTATGATTCCTTTTACTTTCTGATCTTTGTGATTGTTTTCATAGATTCATTTATTTTGATATTTTATGCACTCACAATTGGCGCCACTTATGAGAAACGACTTTTATTCCTATGAAACCATTCATTACCAGAAAGCCCGTAATGTCTCACCATAATCGTAACATCCCCCAATCCAGTGACATCCAAGAAGACCCATTTCCTCCTAGGGTCAGGTCTAAGATTCTCCAGCATATAAACCCCAGGTTTCGCCAGGACAGGCAACCCTCTGAAGAAATCTAGGCGCCACCTAGGTCTACCTGGATTTCTAGGCTGGTCGATGCTTATGAAGCCAGGATTCATGAACAAGAGGAGGTTGTGCACTTCTAAGCAGAAGAGAATGATCACCTACATAGGCGTTCCAAAGGGCAACTGGAAAATGTCGTATTATGACTCTTAGTCCTCAGGCGAGGAACACTCGCAGCAGAGGGAGGAGCTTCAGGCTTGACCAAGAGAGAACTGAATGTGACAGGTCATAGGGAGGAAGATCAAAGTGTGAGCAGTAAGAAATACGTCACAAAAGCAATGATCGATTCTCCCTTGGGCCGAATCGTTTCGAAATGCTATAGGTCTTCTTATTCCTTACGTTTTTGGGATTTTCCACCATTACAACTTTCTTAGATCTTCATGAAACTTTACCAAATTTCAATCTAACATTACTCAAGATCATATAAGTGTATAGGAATGATTTTCAATGTAAATCTAACATTAAATTATCATGTATTTATTCCAAGAACCGATTTTCTTTTAAAAATCCATAAACCCTAGTTTTCATTTTTTATCATCTCTTTCAATCAAAAACCTAAATTTCTTCCATTATTATCATCACAAATATTATGAATTCGTATTACTCACACACATAGGTTCAATCTACATGCAATCCTACCCAAGATCATGTGTTTAACTCATTAATTTTTTAATAACTTCATTTAAAATCATCAAATATAAAACCCTACACTACATGGGTATTATAACCTTTTAGAAACCAACAAGATAAACACTTGCCTTATGATATGCAGGTCTGAATTCATTTTTGAGATGATGGAGTCAACCTCTCCTCGCTCCGATCATGATTCCGACAACTTTGGAGAGAACAAGTGTTGCACCTCTAAGAACTCTCTTCTCATCCTCCCTTGTGGCGTCCTTCATCTCTAATTTGTGTTAACACTAGCCTATAACTCCAAGGGGCTGAAATAATCTTTTAATTTTTGGAGTTATCTAAACCATAAACTCCTGAAAGACCCAAACACCCTTAAACGGTGCCGGGTTGGTCTAAAATTTCTCGAGGACCCAAATTATACACCCGGGTATACTATTCCAACTATTTTGACCATTTAGGAATCAACCCCGACCTCTAAATCATCATCCGAGTCACTCTAAAATAATTTCATATCTTGACCTCAAATAGTTTACACGCGACCACCCAGTTGAGATCCAACATAGTCCCGCCGATATATCTCACTATGACGTATAATAATTGGTGCACAATTTATTCCCCCAACAATAAATCCTTATTTCTAAAAAATAATTAGTTCCATCAAATTATGGCACACGAGTAATTTAAAATTAAACCCAAAAAATTATTGAATTAATTAAATTCTAATTACTCAGAAGTATGGGGTATTACATTCATCTCCAAGTCTTCGGAACGTTGTCGACCATTCTTTCAGCTTACAAAAAAGGGCAAAGGCCTCATATGGGACGATGAATTTTCGCGAGCTCTGGAAAAAATTAAGTCCTACCTTAGCAAGCTGCCCCTACTGGTAATTCCAAATGGTGGAGACCCACTGTACCTTTACCTTGCAGTATCAGACCATACTGTGAGCTCCTCCTTAGTATGTGAAAAGAAGGAGGATAGCACCCGGTTTACTATACCAATAAGACATTATTAGATGCCGAACAACGATACCTTCCTTCGAATAATCTCGCCTATGCTCTGCTGGTTGCTTCAAGAAAGTTAAATTATTACTTTGAAGCCCACTCCATAATCGTAATCACTTCTTACCCCCTTAAAGCCACTCTATGAAAAGCCAACCTCTCCAAATGACTCTCAAAGTGTTCGGTCAAACTCGGGAGATTATACATCCACTTCTAGCCTAGAATGGCGATCAAGGGATAGCTCTTAGCATATTTTATTGTTGAGTTTATAGGAGATAAGTCAATAATCCAACTGGATAATGAGTAGTCAACAACAGTCTAAGTACTGAACCATGTACGTGAATAGAGCCTCTAATTCTAAGGGTGCAGGAGTGAGGATCATCCTTGTCACCCCCGAAGACACTGTGATTGAGCAAGGAATATGTTTACGATTTGAGGCCTCTAACAATGAAGTTGAGTATGAAGCATTGATCACCAAATTGAGAAAATCCAAACTACTGGGGGCAAAGCGCCTCCACATATTTGGTGATTTCAAACTGGTCTCTAAGCAGGTAAGCGGGGACTTCAATGCCAAAGATGATCGAATGGAAACTTACCTCACCATAGTAAGAGGTCTCATGGCAGACTTTAAAAAGGTGGAAATTCAACAGTTCCCTCGAGGACTAAACAGCCACGCTGACACTTTAGCGGCATTAAGCTCAATAATTGACTCTGACCTAAGGAGAACTATTCAGATAGAGTTCCTCGCGCAGCCTAATATCGACCAGGCAGTCGTACCAGAGCAAGTCCTCCTCACAGATAAGGCCCCAAGTTAGATGGATCCCATCACCAATTATCTACGAAGTGACATACTTCCATATGATAAGAGGTTGTCCCATCAAGTTAGGGTCAAGGCTGTTCGTTTCTACCTCAACCCTGAAGGGAAGCTTTATAAGAAATCATTTGCAAGGCCATACCTCCAGTGCATTCACCCATAAGACATCGAACAAGTACTTAGTGAGCTCCATGAGGGCAGTTGTGGGAGTCATGCAGGTGAGAGATCATTGGCCTTTCGTGCGATCAAGGAAGGATATTGGTGTCCCCATATGCAGAAGGACACATGTGCCTATGTTAGCAAATGCAAAAAGTGTCAGAAGCACTCACCTATGGTGTAACGTCCCGACCCAAATTTATGGGTTACCTGTGAGTCAACCCGGTCCGACCCGAGCGTTAGGTGTGAAGTTCAATGAAACAACCTAAATAATGTTGCTAGTTCAGTTTTATTTTAATTAATATTTCACTTGTTAGCATGCGATTCCAGTTTCAAAATGAACTATGTGAGGGAACCATGGGGAGGACCCCTAAGTGTAAGTAAATAGAGCTACTAATGTAATCATAAATAAAATATACTTACCTGTAAAACGCCCTTAAATTTCGGAACTGCTCTCAACCTGTAGTAACAAAGTGGGATCGTGAGCCTATGCCTAGTGGGATTTATACAAACAATATAGAAACGAACGGCAGAAAGGAATACTCATAATCTATAACCACATGCATGCGAAAATATGTATATATCTACATATGTATACCTTGACAAATACATATTCCAATGCATTAACCAATTATTTTCGAAAATCTTACTTTCCCAGATTAATTGACTTTAATCTTATTAAAAGTTTTCTTTACTCATACTTAGCATTCCCACTTTATTTAACACACCCAGTTAAACAATTGAAACCATTTCACTTAATTTATCAAAACCCATTCCCTTACCGGAATTTACCCTTTTATTCATTTGAACGCACTCTAGTATTTTCGTTGAAGTCACCATTTCAGCACACACATGCGTCGTGTTAGAAAATACTTATATACTTTTAGAATATCCCTTGTACAACACATTCCCGTGTTACATACGGGTTTAACCAATTAGGTTGCTCAACCACCCATTTATCAACTTCCTACAACCCTTTTTCTTTACTTTATGGACATTAATAGATTTACGCATTTATTTGTCCATTTCATATTTACCGGATCATTTATCACATTCATTTAAGTGAGTTTGTATTAACACATTCTACCATACAACTAATTTCTTGATATATTCCATATTTCCTTTATCTTTTCTCGAAATTTTCCAGTATCGCATACTTACACGGGCTCTACACTGACGGCTATGCACACCATATGCTCTAGCCAGTGGTTTAGGGCTTTTCACCTAAGGGCTCAGGGCCCTTCTTGCTTTATCCCGGTGTCATCTGAGTGCCTTTAATGTGTTTTAATATTTTACAAATGTCCACATTATTTTGTTTCCTTTTTACCCGGCCAAAGCCAAAACTTGGGACTTTACCACCCCAATTTGTGTTACAGTTGAAAATTTACAATTTTGTGTCCTTTACACTTTAACCTTGATTTTTATTCCAAAAAATCATATTCATTTAGGAACACTTTGTGTAACTCCCTTTCCAACATTTTTATTTTATACAAACGTTCCACTTTAAGTAAAATTACTTTTCCTCATTTGTTTCCAAATCACACTATTACTCCATTTTCACAAGTGTTAATTTCACCCAAGACACTATTAAGTTATACTCACCAAAGTCTTAAGTGTTTTAACCCTTTAACACCTTTTTACACTTGAAGTAATCTTTTACTTGATTGGAAACACTTTTACGCCTTTAATCTTTTTATAATCCCATAAGTATTATTATTTCACAACATTAGCAAGTTACACTCACTAACCATTCTATATTTGCCCATTAACACTTAATTAGTACTTTTTACCAACATTCATATTTTCTTACTTATTTGTTCAAGAAATGCAATTATACTTAAGACTACTTTTATAAGAAAATTACCATTTCTTTTACTTAATATGTAGTCTTTTAACTTCACACTCACTATGTCTTTTAGTCTCAATCACACATACTTTGAAGACTAAAATTTCAACCTTTAATATTTCTTGTTCAAACCCAATAAAATCTTGTTTAAACTTGTTTATACACTCTATGTCGAAATACTACAAGTTTATATGCAAGAGAAGATGGATTTTAAACTCAAAAATCCTACTATATGGTTTAAACATATTTCTCACCAAATAGAGGTTTATTTCCAAACATTTATTCCATAAAATGTTTAATATCAATATTTCTAAAATGCCCATTTTCAAAAGATATATCAGCTTTCAATATCACAAAACTTTGAAATATTTACTTATCCTTTATTTTTTAACCAAAATGTCATTTTCCCACAAATGACCTTATTTTGCCAACATTATTCCATAAAATGCTTTTCATCAAATTTACTAGAAAATACACCATTTTCATAAAACATTAATTTTCAATATTTCAAAAACCTTGAAATAATTATTCACTCTTTATTTTTAACAAAATGACATTTTTGAAATTTTTTATTACACAAAAATGTTTATTATTTATTTTCACTAGAAATATGCCAACAAAATGACATTCCTTACATTTTTATTCCATAAAAATATTTATTTTCAAATTTAATAGAAAACACGATAATAATATTGTCTAGCATTTTTATTCCATTAAAATGTCTAATTTCATTCCACTAAGAACAAATCATTATTTCTCATAATTCCACTCTTAATCATACACAACAACAAGACAATAATATTTATCAAATAAAGTCACAAATACACTAAGAGTAGATTACCCACCTCAAATGACTCCAAAAGGTGGCGGTGGTGAAGATGCATGACTCCGCCACCTCCAAAGGTGTCCCTAAAGAGAGTCACAAGTGCTCCACTCTAAGAGTTCCAAATGCTCCACAGAAACCCTCCCCACCCCCACCCCAGCCCCCAACAAATCTCCTATTCATCTTCTTTAAAGCCCCCAATAAACAACCCATCTTTTTCTATAAATAACTCCTCAAACACCCATCAAAACCCAACAATGGCTCTGTGTGCATACTCGTAGCTCTTATTTATTAAAATGAAGGAAGAAGTATTTGTGGTGTGAGTGTATAAAAGAAGGTAGTGGGAGGCAGTAAAGGAATGGAGGAGAAGGATAAGTTTTGAGAGAGAAAATGAGGGATGGTTTCTACTGCCTAATTTCTCACACCTCCCTCTTATATATACACCCAACAACAATCAAAATTATACATCTCAAATCCCTTCACTCGACCAAATCCAAACCCTTGAATTTGATCCATAGTTGAGAATGAGACAACGAAGTTGGCAGGTGCGTTTTACAATCCCATGTTTATTCATTTTACACACCAAATAATGAACCTATAATCTTTAACCAGGTTGTATATTTTGCCTTCATCAGACAATCTTACGTGAAATATTGGCCAACGAACAAGAGGGTGACAACGTATGAGGAGACATATTCACAATAACGTCATTCGAATGACTGAGTTATCATTTGAACGACACTTAGATGTCGTTAGAACGATAATTATGGTTGTTTGAACGACCCACTGGAACGACGTCATACCCTTTAAAATTCCATTTCTCCTGATTTTTTCACTTCACCTAACTCGGTTCTAAATTCTTTAAGAATGATCATTTAATTCGTAACCCAAGAATCCCATAATCCTTAGGCGATTCTTTTATATAATAAAAAAATTAATAACTTTCTTTAACTCTAATTTACAGGTCTTCACATATAATCCATATATGTAAGTTAATTAACTCCTCGATCGGGGTATTACATATGGTTTACCAGCCTGCCAACGACCTGAAATCCCTAACCAGACCATGAAATTTCGCTCAACGGGGATTAGATATTGTGGGACCACTGCCTACCGCATCTGGGAATCCTAATTATCTGCTGGTCGGCACAGATTACTTCATCAAAGGGGTAGAGGCAGAACCACTGGCAAATATTCGAGATTCTGATATGACGAGGTTCATATGGAGGAACATCATAACTTGCTTTGGGGTACCAAGGGCTATCATCAACGATAACAGTACACAATTTGAAAGTGGTTCCTTTTAAGCTTTTTGTGATAAGCACAGCATCAAGCACCATTTTATCTCTGTGGTTTATCCCCAAAGCAATGGAAAAACAGAGGCTTCTAATAAAACCATGCTCGATGGACTGAGAAAGCAGTTGGAAAGAGCCAAGTGTGTCCGGGTGGATGAGCTCCCTCGTGTTCTATGGGCTTATTTCGCGCTCGCTTACGGAATAGAAGTTTTTATACCTCTAGAAGTAGGTTTCACTACTATGAGAACCACTCTGGTCGACCAAGGCCTCAACAATGATGCACTACGCACTGAGCTTGACTTAGTAGACGAGAGATGGCATTGATTAATTTGGCCTCTTATCAACAACAACTTTCCAAGCAGTAGAACAAGAAGGTCAACTCGAGGAGGTTTTTGATAGGGGACTATGTCCTAAGGAAATTCCTCAGTAGTGATGTAAAACCATCAGATGGAAAACTAGGACCAAATTGGGAAAGACCCTTCAGAGTAATCAGAGATGATCTTCAAGGAGCATATCACTTAGAAACGCTGGAGGTCAGGGAGATACCAAGGTCCTAGAACGCATCCAATCTCAAGAAGTTTTAATTTTAGATCTTCTTATTTATCTTTTATTAGCACATTTAGTTTAAGAGAATTTTTATTTTCAAAGTTGTGTTGCTCATTAGACAATATTTAACGAATAAATGCCAATTGGGCCCTCTATTCTCATTTTTTTGCATTGGCTGCTTGACTTCTCTTGATTACATCTTATTAATTTTCACCTTTTCCAATGATAACTCCTTCACGCATATCTAAATTCCACTACACCAAAATGGGAGATTTGTGAGTGATGTTACCAATCACAATTGACATTTATAACTGCTATTTATCGTCATAATTTAGGGGGTGATAAAAGCAAAATTGTAACTCCTAACAGCAGTCACAAATTTTTATAACTCCTATGAGGTTATGACTGATAACCCCAATTTGTAACTACTATTTGTAACTGCTCTTAGTAGTTATGAATCTTATATTTGTGACTGTTGTTAGTAGTTAAAAAATTGATAGTAGTGACAAATTTATGACTGCTATTAGCAGTTGCAAAATTGAATTTGTTAAATGTGGTAAGAGTTATTACAAATATCTTTATATTTTCACAAAATGATGAAATAATGAAAGTAAAATAAATATCATGATAACAAGTCTAAAATTTTTGACAACATTTCATTTATATTTCTCATATTCCAAATATCCAGTACACATAAAACTTATTTAAACTTAATTTAACATCAAACAACCCCTTCGTGGGCGCCAAGTACAAAAATGAACATAGAATAAAAAATAAACTAAAAAAAATAACGACACAATATTTTAATGACATGAAATGTCATGAACATGTAACAAATCATTATAAATCTAGACCAGGAGTCACCACGCGATGGATACGCTTCGTGAAGTCTAGGTATATCAGCCGTGGGGGGTATTGGTGCGGTGACATCCTCACTCATGTACTCGGAGTACGCTTGTTGAGCAAGTTCAATGGACTCAAATTTTGTGAATACGGCGCCTCGGTATCCATTAACTTGTGCTTGTGTTGCTTGCCACAAAATGTAAACACCTGAATTTAGGCCTTTGAATACTACGTATATCGGGTATGCCATGTGTATGCCTGCAAACAATAAAATGTAACTATGTTAGTTACAATAAAGAATGTTGGGCACGATATCAAAACAGAATATCAAAACAGATCAAATAAAAGAACTCCCCCTCCCTAAGGTCTGCATAAGACTCTAGTGTCACTTTCAAACTCATTCTACAATAATGAGCATATCAAAGATTCAGAAACACCGAAATGAAAATTAACCCATGCTCACATGTTCTATACAAAATCATACTTTATGAAAATCGCCACACCCACCACGCACCCACACATGTGCTATATAGAAAGTCTCATTCCTTATTTTCTTAGTAGTGCTTTTAAGAGGAAAATGGTGAGCTTAAGTGTCAAAAGCAAACTCATTATGGAGAATAAGATTGTCTATCTATATAAATAAAGTGTAAGCACTTCAGGATCATCTAGTTGACCAACATCAAAATTGGGACCTATATTTTTTTAGGCAATAAAAAATTCCATTCAGGCTTTCTAGTTAAAAGAATTCCAGCCAGGCATTCTAGTTAAAATAAAATTGACAATACAGATTAATCAATGTAGTATTCAGCCTAATTTGATTTATTTTTCTATTTTATGTCTAATCGTGTGCACGCGCATGTTTGTCTGTTTCTACAGGTGGTTTGCAGGGAAGAAAGTGGCAATGAAAAATGGTCAGTGTGTCTCTGCTATTGCAAATGCTCAAGAAAGAGAGAGAATGAGAATGGGCATGTAGAATAAAAAAGGCATAATATTTCTAAGGATCTTGTTTTTACTCCACCTTTCTTTTTTATTTAATCTTTGTTCTTGTTATTGGTTCATATCTATGTAGTAGGAAACAACATGTGAACATAAATGTCAAAATGCTTGCATCCCAAATTCAATACTATAATTCTGCTAACAAATCCATTATTCAATACTATAATTCTGCATACATCCCAAATTACATCAAAGATGACTTGTGAAATCATCCCTTCAATTCTCATGAAAAATAATAAATTTTTGAAAAATAAATTTAAAAAATTAAATAATTAAATAATAAATCCATATAGAGATTACCTAGAAATATTATAGATAAAGGAATCTGAATAGTATATGACAACATGTAATATGATAATGTAATATGATGGATAAAGGAATCTGAATAATAAGAACTGAATTTTACATTACCTAGAAAAATGTTTTTGTCAGAACATGTGCCTAATGATCAAGTATGAAACATATCTAAAAAAGTATATGACAACATGTAATATGATAGATAAAGGAATCTAAATAGTAAGGACTAAATTTTACATTACCTAGAAAATTGTTTTTGTCGAAAGAGGTGCCTAATGACCAAGTATGAAATATATCAAACAAAATAGGAACTTATGGTAGGATTCTTTCAATTCCCATTTATTAAAATTTTAAATATCCATGGGATCTCCTTAGGGACCCTAAACAATCATACAAACCAAAATCCATCAAAATCTCTACAAACAAGAAATAATTGTGTTGTTTAAGGTTATAAAATGAATTTCACCTGATTCCTAAAATAGTGATGTGTTTGTAGGTTGAAAGAAAGAACGGGAAAAGTCTGCTTTTTTCCAAATAAAAGTATGTATTATTTTGTCTTGATTTATTAAGGTCAGAATATTATGCATATCAACTCATGATGTTTCCACTGTCCGCGAGCACCACTACTATACTTAAACATATACTTCTGTAAAAACACAAAATTCAAATCAAAATAGATCCAAATTTATATAATGATTAATGAACAAATCTAGAATGAGGAGATCTATATGTTTACTATATAATCAATTGTGATGAAAGGATTGTTAATGACAAGAAGCTCAACATGGTCTCTTTGAAGAAAAACTCTAGAAACTAAACGAAGTATTAAAGTGAAAAAATTGTTAAATCTGCACATCGATATTTAAAAAGCATAAGGAAGCAAGAAATGTCTGTAACAAACCTACTTGATCGAAAAAATAATTAGCATAAAAATCGGATACAAAATAAAACAAAAGGCCCTAATATGAAATCACCAAGCAAACATAGGAAAAATGTCTAGATATAATGCCAAGTGTGTCAATTCAATAACTAGAGAGATATAACGAAAGTCTTTTGGTGCGTAAGTGAGAGGCAAAACAAAAAGGGAATTCAGGGAATAGAAGAGCCAGAGAGACTTTTCATGGGTAAGAGAGATTAGAGAAAGAAGCGAGAAGCGAGGGCAGGTGTTTAAATAAAACAGAGGAATAGGGTATGAGGATACACTCGGAAATTCAAAAAATGCGAGGGTAATTTAAACTTATAACCGTCTAAATTACCACACAGATGAATCAATCGGATTAATTCAATATTATAATCTGATTGATTCATCTGATTGATGCTATTGAGTAGTGTATCTAATCATCCATAAGATGAAAAAGAAACATATGGTTCCCCTGAGGGGGGTAATATCAACAAAGAAGTAAAATTAAAGAATCCAAGAAAAAATGGAATGTGGTCCTCTCTCAATAACAGAAAATACTGAATTTTCCATTAATAAGCAGATAATACCCAAATTATATGCATTACTGTGGGCGCAGAAAGAGGTACAGGGGGCCATTTAAGCTATATATGAGCATACATATATAGAGAGACAACAAAGAGAGAGAGAGGACCATCATGAAATTCAGACCAACCACATTTTATGCATTTCTCACTCTAGGTGATTTCTATTAAAAGATAACCTGATTCCTCATTATCTGATGCCCACACTTGTTTCCAATCTGATTTAATCGATTGATCCACATTATGAATTTTAGGCCTAGGGGATAAACTCATATCATTCAGCAATTCTAAATCAATTGGCACCTCACTCGTCTTTTAAATGTCATCCAAATCTATTCTCGGGGTTTTAATATCCAGGTCTATCAGCTTTGGAATTTCATTATCTGTTTGAGGAAAGCAAAACTTCATATCAAATTACGACTCCTAAG
Organism: Sambucus nigra; assembly: GCA_949130495.1. Lineage (NCBI taxonomy): Eukaryota > Viridiplantae > Streptophyta > Magnoliopsida > Dipsacales > Adoxaceae > Sambucus > Sambucus nigra. The sequence goes on from OX422207.1 coordinate 704,946,236, forward strand.
CGAAAGCAAAACTTCATTAATTTTTCACTCAATAATTGAGTAAAGCTTCAGTTATTTTAAAAAATAATGGAACAGAAGATAGGCAAGTATAAGGAAAAGAAGAAAATTGAGCAATCTAAAGACCCGACTGTCAGTTCTCTCAGTAAGGTAAATGCTATTTATAGCGACTTCAAAGTTCAACTTCAAGATAAGAAGAAGGCAAATACAATGTTTAGAAGATACACTAGATCTTATTCAAAAGGTCTCAACAAATTTCACGCATCTCAGTCCAAATGTTAAGCTTCATTGTATGGAATATCCGAGGAGCAGTGAAGAAGTCAGCTAGTAGGAGCATCAAACAGTTGTGTAGAAAATTCAAACTTCCTGTTTTAGCTTTACCAGAACCTAAGGTTAATGCTCAAAAAATTGATAAATTCAAAGTCAAATGGGGATTTGAAGGGTCTGTTAGCAATGTTAGTGGAAATATTTAGCTTTTTTAGAGATTCAATGCTGAAGTGAAGGTTATTTATGATAATGATCAACAATTAACAATTAATATTTTCCATCCAACATTGAAAGGCCCTATTGTTGTTACTGTGGTATATGCAAAATGTAATAAAGAGGATAAAAGAGATTTGTGGGATAAAATGTCTGAAATGTCAAATTCTTTAGTCCACTTGCCTCACCTTATTGTAGGGGATTTTAATGTTGTTTCATATCAAAAATAAAAACTTGGAGGAAATGATATTGATAAATTTGCAGTGGAGAAGTTCAATCAGGCTATAGATGACAGTGGGCTTATAGACTTACACTGTATATACATTCCGTCATTCAATAATGCACCAAGTATTCCACAATATTTCCATCCCAATTAATATATAGAATAAGATATGCAGTATGATCAACCATTTATGTCTATCCATCAACCACACTCCAAAATAAACTTCTATAAAAAAAAAGGTAAAACTGATATTTGAGGATTTTAGTTTTTTCCTACCCGTGGCAATCTTTGTTGTGAGAATTTTACACTAACAAGTTTGATTTAACAGAATTTAGGGAACATTAAACTTATTGTAACAACCCTCGATTCTGGGAGTCCTCATTTTATACTAATATTACAGCATAAGGTAATTATATAAAATATGGGGACTTGAGTAAATATTAATTGAATGAATTGAAAGTTAATATTTACTAGATTGACGCATATTTACTGTATGTGAAAGTAAATATCATCAGGTGGCATATTTTATAGTGTCGTGTATATTAAATGACATTATGGTTTAAATAAAATTGGAACTAGAAATAATTTATAAAATTTGCCAATGCCAGTTTAGAGGGTGTAGTTAGTCCCGAAAGGTGCGAGACAGTCAAAATAAGTGTCATATTGTATTTTTGAGTTTCGGGCACTTTTACCTGATTTTAACTTATACGCGTAATTGGGAGTCATTTTAATGTGGTATTAACCACTTAAGTTGGGAGACTTATGTTAAGCACCGATTTTTGTTTAGTCTTCTAAATTCTCTTAATTCCCTATTTTGTATCTTAAAACATAGAGAGAAGAGAGAGAGGAAGAAAGCTTTGGAGAAAAGAGGAGAAAGAAGAGAAAAATGAAGATGGATTGTTGCTACTACTCAAAGAAATCTAAATTTGCAACCCTAAGGCAAGTTTTCTACTTGCTAATATGTGATTTAAGATGAATAATTTGTATGATAATTATGTATATTCATTTGGAGATAAATAATGGGATTTATGGGAATTAAACCCTAATTTTAGTGTTGTTGATAAAACAAATTGTGAATTATAATGGTTACAAATCATGTAGGATAATCTTTGGGTAGATAAAGATTGTTGGTTGAGTTCAAAATAGAAGAGACTTAGGATTTGGGAAAAGTGAAATTTTCACTTGGGTTAAATTTTGGAAGAAGGAATAACCCTAGGTCTGCTACGGCCGGTCGACCGCAGTCTTAGGACCGGTCGATCGGGCCTTTGCGGGAGGGCTTACTGCTTTCCTACAAAGGCATAAATTTTGAGCGCGGTCGACCGCGGTTCCTTGACCGGTCGACCGGCCCCTCCATTCTGAACTTTCTGTTTTTCTTTGTAGGTAAAATCTGGAGACGCGGTCGACCGTGGTCTCAGGACCGGTCGACCGGTCCCCTGTTTTTCATCCTAAAATCTTATTTTGTTTCCTATATTTATTTTTCTTCAATAGGGACTAGGAACCTTCTTGAATGAAGTAAATTTAGAGTTTTAGAGTCCTAGACGAATTAGTTATCCACCCTGCATTAGAAATAGGATAGGTGGGAACTTTTTCGGAGATATGCCAATTGAAGTTAGGGAATTCCTTCTTCTAGTTGATTATTATTAAACTAAGGGTGTAGTTTTATGTTCGGGAGACCTTAGAAGCTCCATTTATCTGTGTTAGTCTTGATGGATTGTAATAACTTCACAAGTAAATCTTGGGAGAATAAATTGATAGTTCATTTATTCATCGAGGTTGTAATATCGTTATGATATACGTATGGATCCGGATAATAAGTTATATTATTTACAAAAAGTAAATGATACTGGTTTCGGATAAAATGAAATATACATATGGAATTGGTAATGATGACGGTAAATGATAATTTACTTAATCATGAAACTAGTAAATGATAATTTACTTGATTTTGAAAATGATAAATATAATGGCTTAAACACGCCTCTCTAAATGACATCATAAGGGAAGTCCGCGCGCGAGGTGATGCCCCCTGACAAATTAACGCAGGGTGGATATAGTCCACAGGCCATGTGAGCGCTTATTGTTGTATATTTTCTGCGATGGGTAGGAGATTCCGGGTGTGGTCTTGACTACCCCGCAGGCACATGGCCGCTTCCCGACGTCTTGCGATATATGTGCCCAGGTTGTCTTATGATAGGCCTTGGAAGATGATGGTCATTTAGGGGCGCACACAGTGGGGAAACCCGGACAGGCGGTCTTAGACTTCGTTATATGTATATAAGTATAACAGTTCATAATCAAGTGGGACTTGATGTATTTGATATGTCATTAAGAGCATGATGAAGTGCCACAAAGAGCATATATAAATGCCACAAAGAGCATTTGAAAATGATTATTTTCTTGATAAGGAAAGGATTTTTACAAAAATGTAAAAGTGAGATAAAAATGCCATAAAGAGCATAACATTGTGATTTTACATATATTTCCTGTTAAGGAAAAAGGTATATGAGATAATTGGTACCCATGATAAGTTTTCAGATTAATGTTATTTGTTTTATCTTCCTGCTTAGTTATGTTTTAAATTGTGTAGTTAGATAGTTATATCTCTCATCATGATTCATCATTCATAACTGTCATACTCCTTATTCATCTGGAAATCATATAGAACCGGGCCCTGGCCCATTTACATTTCTTGTTGCATATGCACCTTGTCTCCGCTCAGGTACTCCGCCGCAATGATGCCTGGTTTGAATTCCTATTTCGATGTCCTCGGTGAGCCGTGATGCATTGCGGGTATTACGGGATACATTTGGTATAGACGTTTTCATTTTTTCATTCTAGTTAAGATCAGGTCTTTTTACTCGGGCGAAAGGCCCACACTTTTGTAATTGTTTAATGTAATGTATTATATAAATTTATTGAAATTGTTTAACAATGTTGTATGTATCAGCGGACCGATAACATATTTGGTCCTCTTATTTGTCACTTGTTATTATAGTAATATATATACATCCCTGAGGTTTCCCCTATCTTTTCAGGTTTTGGGTTGTTTAAATTCTTTCTTTATCTTTAAAACAAAATTTTTGGCAACCCGTTTTCTGAAATTTTGGGTGGTTATCCTGGATACTTTATATTTTGTTATGATGTTGAGAATGATTCCATCTATGATTCCGTTATATTGGAGTATTGGGCTGGCCACCCCTAATTTTGGTGAGCGAGTTGTCACACTTATATAGAAAGGGATGGGTATCAATTCTAAACTTAAATATGCAAACCAGAGTGCAATTCTAAAACCTAAAAGCATAACTTCAGGGTTAAAAAGTTACCGGACCTGAGCTGTATTTGGAATCTGTAAGCTGTTGAATGTAAGCTGCTGAATGACTCTTAACTCTGTTCAGTAGTGAAATCCTCAAAATATGAGTACAATAGATCTTGGGAATATATAGCCATAGTTGATGATCTATTGAAGTGAATAATTTGAAATTAGGAAGTGAAACGTAAGGCTAAGAGGATTATTAATTGAATAATTCCCATGATTACTAGTTGATGATCTTAGGAATAATTTGATCTAAAATGTATCAGACATGACTTTAAGAACTAGTTAGTTCTAAGTTACATATACCTACTAATTGTCTAACAGACTCTGGATACATTCAAAACAGATTACTAATTGATTCAAAATAGATTACCAATATTCAAAATAGAGTTCAAACACTACTAATTGTTCACTTTGACAATTTGTTCAAATTTCTTAAGACAAATTACTCTTAATCACTTAAGGGAAAGACAAAACAACGGCCAAACCACCCAAGATTTCTTGAAATCCTTAATAGTGTCTGCCCCATGACTTCGACGATACAACGGATGATTCTCTTCTCCTGGCTCAACACTACTAACGTAAACCTTACGTTCAAATATCAGCAGTTGATGGCCATGCACCACCGTTCTAGTAGCAGCTGAAGCAATAACTTGTCCACTTGCAATCTTCCTTTGATTTGAAAAATCTAATAAATCGACATATGGATCATGTGGAGGATCAGTTAAATCTCCAAAGTCTGGCTCAGTTGAATCTCCAAAGTTTGGCTGAGTTAACGGGGGGTAGGTGTGTAATCGTGGGGACTTAGATGTGGGACTGGAGTGAAAT